>CM059290.1:3335000-3772500 GCA_030340665.1 Neosalanx taihuensis
TGGAAGAAGGGCAAGCTTTACTGTGGCCGTCACTATGGAGACAGTGAGAAGCCCCGCTGTGGAGGCTGTGACGAGGTGACACATGGGCTAGGGTGTCTGAGTGGGGTGGGGTGGGGTGGGGTGGGGGGGAGTGGGGTGGGGGGGAGTGTTCTTTTTCCAGCTGTCTGTTATATTCCTAGATATCACCTCAACCCTTTGATCCTGTAAGAAATACACCTTATTCTGTAGTAACTGTGTGTGTATGTATGTGTGTGTGTGTGCATGTGTGTGTGTATGTGTTCCGTAGCTCATCTTCAGTAACGAGTACACGCAGGCGGAGGGACAGAACTGGCACCTGAAGCACTTCTGCTGCTTTGACTGCGACTGCGTCCTGGCCGGGGAGACCTACGTCATGGAGAACGACAAGCCTGTCTGCAAGCCCTGCTACATGAAGAGCCACGCTGTGGTGAGTCTGGGCTGGGCAGCTCTACCACGCATGTGCACAAGAGCCAATCAGGCTTACAGTCCTAAGCACTAAGTCCTGCCTCCTCCCCCCTGTCCCCTCCCCTCTCCAGAAGTGTGTGGCCTGCCAGAAGCCTGTGGAGCCTGAGGCCCAGCGCGTCTCCTACGGGGAGCACCACTGGCACGCTGAGCCCGAGTGCTTCCAGTGCTCCTGCTGCTCCAAGTGCCTCGTAGGTCAGCGCTTCATGGCCATGCAGGGCCTGCTCTTCTGCTCGGTGGACTGCAAAAAGAAGACCCTGGCCTAGGGACGAGCCTGGGGGGTGGAGGGGGGGGGGGGTTCAAACCCTCGTCCAGACAGCATCAGATGGGTCAAGTCTGGACTACATCAAAAGTGTTGATTCGAGCCAGTCAGTGTTGCTCTGGGTTGTCTTCCATCAGTTAGTAGACAAGCCCTGCTGGCTAGTGCTAGCAAGTGAAATCTAACCAAACTGCTAGTTTGTAGAATTCTTCTGAGGTTTTTTCTTTTCATACTTCTTCAGACTATTTGAACGTTTGTATTGAATCATGAGGATGCATTAATTACATCTAAACAAGACCAGCACACTCCGTTGTGAAACAAATACTGCCTTAATATCGATCTATCCACCCCTTCTTTCACCCCTGGGAGGTTCCATTGCGTCTCTCCTTGGGACTTACATGGGACTTCTGTCCTTTAATGAGATTACGTTTGTCAACCTTAGACATTTTAGTCTATTTCCAGGACTGTCCTTTAATGGGAGCAGCTGTTGGTATCCTATGAGGTGCTATGGTACTATGCCACTGATCTGCAATGCTTTTTCTAGAATGCACAAAGAATGTACTACTGAAGTCCACTTCTATGCAGTTGAATCTTTAGCAATAGCAGTACACTTTGATAGCAATATTTGCTTCCTTAATGCAAGTTATGTAGACTACAACATTTCCAGACTACAATGAAACAATGCACTAATTCAAGGACCAACAATGTGCAGTGCAATGCAAATAAGCAGAAATAACCACTTTTTTACCTAATCACTTATCATGTACTGTGTGTACTTTACCTAACCCCTCTTTGCACTTTTCTTTTCTCTGCACTCTTCACAACCCTAATAAATGTTGTTTTTTGTTGTTGCAATAATGACCTCATGCCTAGTTCATATTCGCAGGTCTAACAAGCTCCTGGAGGTTTTAACAACAGATCACTTATTACACTCCACTTAGGCTGCTAATGTGTTAACACACCCAACCAAACCCTAGTAAGGGGCTAGGCTAGCATCGCAGCCTTACTGCATCAATGGGACTTCTGTATGTAGCAGGGACCGCTCATGGAAAATCCACCTCAGCCTGGATTGTCTTTTCACCCACGCTGGAAGCAGCGGGACAATTCAAGGAAGCCTAAACACTTGGAGGAACCTGAACAGCAGCTCAGTGTCATTTCCCTCCTCTTCCATCATGCATGTGTCCAGCCTACCGGCCTCCTGTTCGAACTCAGGTCTGTCTGCCTGCACCAGGGTTAGGGAAGGGACATTGGCTGTTGTGCTTTTCTTTGATGATTTGAAGTGCATTGTAGTTAACTCCCACACACACACACAGAAGCACTATAATTACACTAGAACTTGTTTTTCTCAGTCCATGCTAATTGATGGAGAATGGTTAATGCGTTGATTCATTTTTATGGTTCTCAACAACTACAGTAGAACCTACAGAGAGAGATGTGAGGGCAAGAGACATCCTGACTGGCATAGACCCTAAACAAGGTGTTGAACCAGGACATTCAGTGTTTCCGGTTCCTTCTAGTCTGTGTTCCAGTCTGGACCTCTGGATGGGTTCCCTGGATCGACAATAAAGTCAGCAGAGCCTTCTTCACCCTGAAGTCAACCACCATGCCAGCACCATGTTAACCAGGTCTCTGTACTGCTCTTCCCCTACACATAAAACAAGTTTTGCCAATACATTTTATAATAGGATTGCCAGACGAAAGCCTTTTTTGTCACCAAGCCACAAATGTAGGCTGTGTTTGGCTGTGTCTGATGAGACTGAACGAAAATGACCACCAGCGGTGGCTTTGGTGTAAAATAGCCATGGTCATGCAGTAGCCAACCTAATACTCATGAAGTGTAGTGGAGGATTTCTGTGTTTTACCACCTAAGGCACTGGAGATACAGGCTACATGCTGTTCACTCCATTCAAGTACTAGCAGGTTTGGTATTTGATTTTCTAGCAGTGACACAACGTGAAGAATGAAGCTCCTAATTCATTGACCAGATTTGAGGGGGCAGGACAGAAGAACATGGAGACCCCAAGCAAGGACATTAAGACTGAATATCTGGAGGATTTCTGTGTAACTAATTGTCCAATTCCTTTCTATAAGTTTTCTGGCTCATCTTTGGGCATCAGTATCATGTTTATCACTGCATGGGTGTGTGATGTGTGTGATGGTAGTGTAAGGAGCTGCACTTCCTGTTGAAAGAACACGTGAAGAGGTTTTTAACATCACAGTCACCACAGGTGTCTGAAGGAGCAGTAGCCTCCTCCATATCAGGGCAAATGTCAGCAGTGGAAAAACTCCTCACAGGCTGCATTCCTTATCTCCCTGGAACCAGCGTAAGTGTGAGAGAGGGAGAGAGCGTAAGGGAGGGGAACGCCTCATTTTTGAGCAATATCGTCATTGAATGTCTGGACTTGTCAATCAGGACCTGGGAAGGAAGGTTTGTTTGTATTCTAAAGAGTTTTCAGATTAGCGGCTCATTTAACACCACTTAAGCAGTCACGGTGAGATTTTGGTTCTGTGCGTTTTTTAAGGTTCCCAGGAAGTGCTGTAAAAACTTAGCTGTTGTTCACTGCCTACCTGGTACATAAGTACACCAGGAAAATTATAACCTTTTAAGTAGCTTCCCTTTTATATCAATCAAATATTTTAATATCACAGACAATCATTTTGCACTTCTCAGAACAGGGTTCAAAGGTTTCTACCTGCTAATTGTACATTTGATCATGAAACGTCTTCGCCTACACCCAAAAGTGTCTCACCAGGAATCAGCCTGTGTGGGGAGGTGTCAGTTTGTCAGACCTTTTCCCGGTGTTTTGTTGATGAATAACCACAGCCCCTGGGCTCCAGGAGCACAGTGTTCCCTCCTTATTTGTGTACTACTACTAACCTTTCCACCTACGACTGTCTGGAGCGAGAGAGATGCCATGAACACCAACATCTACTTCATTCTTCGCTTCCTTCATACCAGTCCTAAGATGTTGTCCCTTGCTGTTATTCTTAATAAATATAATTTTCATTTAGCAGACGCTTTTATCCAAAGCGACTTACAGCAAGTAAAGTATTCTTGTCATTCATGATCATCAGTTACCAGCCTGATATTTTATTCACCTAATCTTCTGAGCTTCTCTGTTTCTCCTTTTCTTTATCGTGCTCCTTCCTTTCTAGCCCTCTGAAAATGTGTCTTTGCCCTCAAGCAGACCTCCACTCTCACAGCGTTAACAGAGGCAGGGTTCGTTTTAGAGTCCGGTGCTTTCTGTCTTTTCACGCCATGTGGCATCCAGATCCCTCACTTGATTTAAATGTGCCGACAGGCTAGAAGACAAGACTGATGACCCGGGACATGCTGATCCCTCTCAAGCATCCCTCCCTTTCTCCCCTCCCTCCCTCCCTCCCTCCCTCCCTCCCTCCCTCCCTCCCTCCCTCCCTCCCTCCCTCCCTCCCTCCCTCCCTCCCTCCCTCCCTCCCTCCCTCCATCTCTCCCCCCTCACTCTCTTCCACTCCCTTTCCAACAGGAGGTAACCTCCCACCCCCACATACCTCATATACACCATCTCTGCACGTTAGAGCAGGGACAACACTGGCCAGTAGGGGGCCTCTGTACAACCTTTTGTTGACTGCCCTGTCGCTGTCAAGGTAGTATGGTTCCCTGGCGCGAGAGACGCCCTCTTCATGAACATTTTCGTCCGCTCTTACATGGCAGCTACACCTGCAAATGACTGGAGTGTCAATATCATTTACAGGTTAATACTCCACATCTCTGGGATTTTCCAAGGAGACAGAGGAAATTATATACAGAGCTAGCGAGAAAAAAAAATTTCCCTTTTCTTTTTTTCACAGTGTGAACTCTACCTCACTGACCTCCAGAAAGGAATGGAATTGTTCTCTCAGTCATCTGTGTGATACTGAATCCACATAGTAAAAAGATACTTTGATGAGCAAAAAGAAAAGCTGTCTACATTGTGTCATGATATTGGTTGCCGGACAGACGGGTTGGTTGTGAGGTTAAATGCAGGTTTATGCAGACTAACGTAGACTTTCACAGGACAGTTTGGTCCATGCTGCTTGAGCTTCTAGACAGCTGTGACACAGGCCAGGAAAGTCACAGATCAGTCTCCATGTGAACAAATGTCAATACAGAAAATTACTTCACAGTAACAAAAAAGCCTTCAAGTTTATGAGCCTTTATTGCTAAAACGCTGTCCCGTGGTTGTTCACGAGATAATGATTCACTCACTGCCTGCCATTTGCCATATGCTTTATTATTGTATATATACTTTATTTTCGGTTCCATACTTTATTGTAGATGAGAGATTGTTATAACCTGGAAATGACTAATTCATTCCATTTTCTTTTTTCTTGAACCCTATCACAGCTTATGAAACTTTCTAATACAGGTCACTGGCACACATACTGTACTGAAGGTTCAATAAGGGAAAATGTTGTTTGGAAGTACAGATTACTATCATATCCTGCAAGTAGCATAGCCCTCTGTCTGCTAACATGAGCAGCCGGGACTCCCATTCTTATTACAAGTTTCCTTTTCCTCTCATTGTTATCCACAGCACTTCCTCTTTCCAGCGCTGCGGAAAAAGTCGTTGGAATCCTTTTTAGATGCACTCTTGCAAACTCCTTATCAGGAATGTTTCACCTGTTGTGGCCATTTTGATTTGTGCAAGCCACATCTTGAGTATGCACACCCTCCTTTAGAGGAAAGGTTTGGAGGAGAAGCATGTGTTGGGTTCCGTGGAGGCTGCTGCTGCTCTGAGGCACATGGAGAGATGGGCGTGTGGGAGGAAGTGAAGCCAGGTGTTCAGCCCACAGCCATGCCTCGTAGACAGACTTTCCATCCACCACATCCTTCATCCACTGTACACCTGTCAACTGAGTGGCTATGGAGCTTATGTCATGTTAACACAGAGACTCTGCAACACACAGGGCATGGATATCAGAGACACAGAGAACTTTGGGGGGGGTTGTGTGTCTGACAGGATTTAGTAGGGGAGCCATTGGCATAGGAACTGGGGGGTATGGGGGGTATATTGGGGGGGACAAATTAAATTAAATTTTTGTCCACACCAAAAATGAGCCTATACCGCAGGGTAGAATTATTTTGGGGACATTTGGAACTTCTATTTAGAAAGAGTGAAAGAGAAGATCATTGTCTTTTTCAAGCAAATCTGTCCCCCCCAATGTCAAAGTCAACCCTGCGCCCATAAATGGAGCGACGCACCTCTTAAAGATAAACTGGTACGGTGCAAAGTGAAGACCTGAGACAGCGTGTTTGAAATGTTTCAAGGATGGCCGGACATTGTTTCCTTGTAAGAGTATGCTGTCAGGATTTGTACTTCACACAATTCACATGTGTAGATGTCTGAATGGACGTGTGTATTGCAGAAACGGCAGTGAGTTTAAGCATGCTCTCTTCTCACTCATTCTGCGACAGGCCCCTCTATCTTGCTTTAAACACAGTGAATACATACAGTTTCTTCCCCATAAAGTCTGGCTTCTTCCCCCTAAACGCTACACAGAGTGGGCTTAGTGAACCTGAGCCTCGTTGCCGAAGCACTGATCCATTTTAAGAATCCAAAGTAGCTCTCCCAGTCAGAATCCCCATCATCTTTTCAGTAAACATGGAGGACTTTTTCCAATCCTCCGTTCCGCCCGGTGGACAAGTGTAATCCTCTTATTAAAAACAGAAACCATCAACTGCACTTCAAATGTAACACCCAAACTGCACTAACTCACCAGTGCTTGCACTAACACACACACACACCACTTAAAGTATACTGTAAGTACACGGACATACTCTATGTGTACACTATAAATAGACAAGCATATAGTTTATATATCCTATCCATACAGGACACAAGAAAAAGTCGATAGATGTACTTTATGCGTATACACACACAGTCAGTGTAAGGGGAAATACGTGCACTTTTTACGGTATTGATTTTACATGTATTTTACTTCGTTACCAGCCTCCACTAACCATACTGGTATTAATTTGACATGTATTTTACTTCATTACCAGCCTCCACTACCCAAACCATCTTTTTTTCTAAGCTGCCTACTTGCTAGATACAAGAGAATTCCTTCCCTCTTGTTTGGCAAATCCCGGGAACCCACTGTTTGAGAGCCGATAAACGTCCACTGCAGGAATGCAAGGCTGCCTTGTATGGTAATACAAATTCAGCAATGAGTTTCTTTTGATTCTTTTTTTAAAAACTCTCTGGCAGTAAGGCTAGCAACGCTCGATCCACGCCCACGGATGAAAGATTGAAGAACGAGTGAAGAAGAGGAATATCCCAGATTTTTCCATGGAACATTCCTCACACACACTCTCTCTCTCTCTCTCTTTCACACACACACGCACACACACATCCGTGAGAGGTTGTAACTGGTCAGGGGCCATACCCTTTTAAGCATGGCATGTTTAGTGTACGGACAGAGAGTGGAGAGTGTGATGTTTGGGGAGCCATCAGAGCAGCCTTGGTGCGATCTGCCTGGCCAGACATACAGAAGCTGCTTTTAACACGTAGGTGCATTCAGTACATGTGGAACTTGCATCCTAGGAAATGCTGATTCAGAGGGATTCCTCCAACACCCCACCGCCCTCCCCGCAACACCTCTCTGACTCCCCCCTCCCTCGCACATTCTCCTGGGGGAAAGGAGGCAGCGCTTGCCTTCTTTCCCTCTCAAGTGGGACATCTTCGGATAAAAAAACCTGTCTTTGAGAGTTCCAGTGTCCAAACTCAGTGGAGGATGATGAAGTAGGTGTCAGAACTGGTCACTGTTTTCCTTTCACGCCCTGCCCTCTTTGGCTGCACCTTCCCTCTGGAACGCTCTCTCTGTATGCTGTCTGGACTCCAAAACCCACAGCCGTCTGATTAACAGAACATTTTCATTGATACTGATGAGTTGAGCTGTCTTCATTACTCAGGAAGAAAATGGTCTTGACACTTAGATGACAAAACATTGAGTTCTTCATCCCTAAAGCTTTGCTGTTTGACATAAAATATATTATAGACAGTCAAGGAAATTTTGTTAAATAAAACATCTGGTGGAGGTATTGGAGATATACTTTCTGGCCCGTTAATAAGTATGTGATAAAGTGGATGATAATTGTTTTGTAAATAAGAGATTACTCATAAAAATGGTATTGGGATGTTTTCAAATGGGGGCTGTTCCAATAGAAACATACTATATGTTTGTGAGCTGGTCCCTGCTTGCTGAAAAGAATACCATACAAGGATGTGGTGATGATGAGTATCTCTAGAATTATCTCTAGAATCTGATCAGCCACAGGCCACACGTCCCACAATGCATCATTTTGCATCTGATTTTGTTGTTTCAGGCAGAAGATTTCTGTAAGATTTGTATTATTATGAAATCATTCAAGCTTGCTTGAGACTTTGCACATCAGGCATAATGTGTCTAAGTTTACATTTTTATTGAAACCACACGTGAAATCTTCGTTCCTTGTGTTAAAATTGCTAAGTGAAGTTAACCAAATGGATCACGTGAGTGATAATAACGTCTTGTTCCTGAACTGTGGGTAATGACATTGTAGTCAACATGACAAACAGTTGAGAAAATAACAAAGAAATGTCCCAAAAGAAGAAGCAGGTTTCATAAAGCAATCATCTATCTCTCACAGCCCTTAAATTACAGACGAGTCTGGGTGTCTATCTGGCAAGACGTGTGCTTGTATCCAGATCTGGACAAACCTGCTTCATGCTGTTGCTCAGTACTTCTGCAACGACATAGCTGTCATACTCCAACACTGATACTATTCTAGTGACAAGCAAGCCACAGTGTCACAGTGCTTTACAGAAGATTAGGAGTAAAAACATTGACAACACGGTATGGGAGCTGTGGTGAGTTTTGGAAGACAATAGCTGCTCAGTCCACGCGCCAGGGTGGACCAGATGAGTCTTTAAAGCTTACTCACAAGACCAAAAGATGGATCAAGACAAGACATATCTAAACATGTTTTGTCAGTAACTGTGTTCTCTCTGTTCTGAGAAAGTTAGGTAAGACTTGGAAGGCATTCAGGCCCGATAGGCAGAGTCTTCTCTGTCTCTGCTGCGTAACTTTCTCGAGGTATGTGAGGGACGATTCATTAAAACACATTTTAGTCTCCTTTCATTCAGCCACAACACTGTTGCAATGCAACAAGCAAGCAGACAATAGCCTTAGAACATCTAAGCTGTGGTCTAGTAACAGCTATTGTCCAGCTAATACTTTCTGATTCATTGAAAACCGCCTTACATCTGACAAGCATGACAACTGACTAGTTAACTGACTTGAATGAATATCTGTATTGACATTGTACGTTGTACAACGACATTGGACTGGCCGACTGACTGGCTGAATGTCTGGCTGACAGGCAAAGACCTCTCCTGACTGGATGGTGTGTTTGAGAACCACCTCATCTAAACAGACCGTACATTAAGGCCCCATGCAGGCGCCCCTCTGATGGTGACTGGTCCCTGTGAACAAGTCCCAGTTGAGCTAAACATCTTACTTTCCTTAATGTAATGAGTGATCACTGTCACATTCACATCAGCTGGCTGTGCTTGAAAACCCAACCGAGGGAAGTGGAATCACACACAATTGTGTCACACACGTAAAACACACGCACACACACACACACACACACACAAACTGGACAGCTGGAAAATTCCTCCGTGTGATGCATGATGCTTTTAGGAAAAGGTATTCCCCCGGACTGCACCCCCCTCCCCCCCACGACCCTACCCGCCCTCCTTAAAACACACACACAATCACATACGTGCCAGTCACACGCACACAAACGCGCACACATGGTGCCTCCGTCACGGCAGATTGCTGCCGGCTACATTGGAAAGCGAAGAATGTGACCCTAACCCTAACCCTAACCCCCCCTCCCTTTCCTTTTCCTGTGTCAAGGTGATGCATTTTATGACCTGATTTAAGCAAGGTTAGAGCGTATTATCAACAATGTCAACTTCTGCCTCCGAGGCCAAGGGGAGATTCTGTGCAGATATCATAGACTTGATACTGTTTGAGGACATATGTGAGACAAATAGATAGATTTAATAGAATGATCAAGATCATCCATAAAAGTTTGTTGTTGTTTGTTTTTTACTCAGTCTTTCAGTGTCAGTGGGGGAGGCTTTTTCCCATGCAGGGTTTGTGTAGTGTCTCTCCAAAGACCCGGCCCATTTATTTTCTAAAGAGACAGTTCTATAGCAGAGGTACTGTTCTCTCTACACAATTGTAGCATTGGGGTGTACACATGGCCCCTCTTAGAGTAATAAATTGTAATCGCTCGCACTGTTGTAGACTGTGGAGCTTTGCAATTAATTACTGCTTGGATTTCTTCCTCCGGTTGCCATGCGACATTCTTTGTTTGTACTTCGAAGTGCACTGAAGCTACTGTTTGGGTGTAAGAAAGATTGTGTGTGTTCGTGTGTTTGTTGTGTTTGTGTGGTTGAGCCACACCCTACCGAGCTGCAGCTTTGAGATGAAACCAATATCATTGAGCTCAGCTGGAAAATATGAACTTACTTTTCTTCCTCCCGATGCAAAGCATTATCTCCACACCATTGTTTCAAATATTTGTCTTGGCTTTGACAAGGGCATTCCTTACATTCCCCTAGAAGTGCCCTGTGTGTGGTGTGTTTGCTCCTCTCCCAAGGAACAATCACATCGCCTGACAGGCCCTCTGTGCACTGGGATGTCTTATATAGGGCGAGCAAGATATAAAGATCTCATGAATGTTTAAGTAAATGGGAGGTGAGTGTCTGTAGATCAATTATTTCAAATGTGCTATTCTACTGCTTTCTGTTTGAGTTAGCAAAAACGAACCCTAACCTCACTGCCTATATAAATTTATTTTAAATTAAATGTATGTCCTTATTAAAATCAACAGAGTATCTACAGAGTACAACTATTAAACAAAACATGAAAAAACTACATTTAAAAGATATCAAATAAAGGGAATTTAATAAAACTACATAAGAATCAATAGTTTTTAAAACTCATCTGGAATGTTTATCAGTAACAAAATAATATGTAATTTCTTAGGACAGGTATTAAAAGCATGATTTAACCTGAACCCAGGTCAAGGACAGGCTTTTATGGGGAATTTCTTCAGTAGTAATGAGTCAGTTCTTATTAGGCAGTTCTTCTGTAGCAGAAAAGGGGGAGACATTATCCATCAGAGGAAACCACCAAATGAAGCCCAGAAGTGGGATGTTCTGTGGGGAACCTTCTGTGGAAGAGGTCATCCAGGGACATGGAGCCACACATTGATTTGTTTTAATCCTGTTACATTTGTTAGACAGATCCTGATCTGACAAAACAACTGAAAGTAGCTGACATATATGGAGACACACTGGTAATGCAGGCAATAATGCTAGCATTGAATAGCAGTAAATACCATGTCAACAGCATGAAGCGGGGGGGGGGGGGGGGGGGGGGTACAACCTGTTCAAATGAACTGGCCCTTTGATGCCTTCAAATGAACAGGTTGTACCAAGCTCTGTGGAAGCCTCGTGATAACCCTTCATTATAATCGGGTGTGCTGGAGCAGGGCAACATCTATAACCTTCAGGACAGCGGCACTCGAGGACCGGAATCGCCCACCCCTGCGTTAACCCATTCTGTTGGCATCGTCTGGCTTCATGCTGGCATCCCCAACACACCACGATGTAGAGGATGGAACTGGAGACAGCAGACTGGTGGAATGTGAGTAGTAATGAGCTGCACACATCAAAGGGCCAAAGCTACCTCAGGAAGAACAGACTGCACTATGTAGAGGAAGATGATGTCACCAGCCCACTGCTGCCTGTGGTTCATGTGGACTCCCAGGAACTTGTGGGTGCCCACTGTGAAACCTCCCACTTTTCACTCTGGAGCCTCCTACACTTTCTACACCCACTTAGTGGAGCCTCATTCTGACTCATTTGTTTGAAATATTTTGGGGGGATTATTTGAGTCAGTGTGATGCTGTTGCCCTGCTCTGAAGGAAAAAGTAGTACAAAAGGTTTGAATGGAATTCAATACATGACATACATGGTGTCTATAAGTCCTTTTTAATTGTGTAATGTCCGTATGATCAGATTTTTTGTCATTCTGAATCTCTGAAAAATAATATGTTTTGGCATTTTCTAAATATACATATATATATTCAAAATGCCCATATGCTTACAACTCTGCTCCCTACATCACCCTTGACAACAACCTGCTACACCGACTGTTCTGTGTACAATAGTACAATACAACATGCAGTACAATTAACAAAATTGACAATGTATCTTTTCTATATTTGTCCAGAATTGTATTCTTTTCACTGTTATTCCTTGTGGAATTCATTTATCATCGCCTTATTGTTTTCTATCTTGCCGTTGATTTTCAAACCCATTAATAAACGTTAAAGTTTCACCTCCACCCCCACCACTGCTACAATTCTCGGAAGTGTTCGGCCAGGACCTTGTGTGTAATAAGAGAACGCTCTCTGGGGTCTCCTTTTCCACTGTGGAGTTCCAAAACATGTCATCTTTTCCTCCAGTTATTGAGCAGGTCACAATGCCGGCAAAAGAAGGAGAACAATATGAGTCATAGGATGAGGGTGTATTGACTGTGTGGCCTGCTCAGAAGTTTGACCACACTAGCCCGGCTGTTTTTTACTAACAAACTCATAACCTCAGGCTCCCATCCTATGACCAGAAACACGCAATATCGTCCAGCCTGCCCTTCATCTTTCCATCTAGATTTTGTCACATGTTTTTTTTTCTATGAAATCCTTAACATAGATCCTGTTTCTGTTGGGGACAACAGGCATATCTGTATGTGTGTGGCGTTGACTTCATAACATTGGTTGTAGATTTGTAAAAAAACGTCAACAAGATTCAAAGTTCTCCTTTCACATAGTTTTAGATTCAATACTCTAAGCATTCCTTCACTCTGACTGCGTAGCTGAGGACATAATTCTACAATGACTCCAAAATTATAGACTAAATAAGGTCTTTATGAACATTAAAATAACCATAGTGGCAGAATTTGCGTGAATTGGTGAATACCTCTCCATTTGTGAGTGCAAGCTAATGTAGAAGGTTGTAGAAGAACTGTCACTGTCAAACTTAGAACTTGGAAGCTACACTGTATAGCTGAATGACTGCAGCAAGTGCAGTCCTCTCCTCTGCTGTGCCACAGACCAGCTCCCCAGCACATCTGCAGCATGTTAGCTTTCTGCCTGTGATAGCATGCGCCAGAAACACTCCTGCAGTACCCACTCAAAGGAAAAATATGCGATTCAGCATGTCACCAGAATCACACGCGCGTGTACGCACACACATTTCCATAACAACCCAACTGGTGCCATGGTAACCTGGTGCGAGCGGGTTCCATTTGTTTGTAAAGGGGCGGGGAGGAAGGGGGGGGGTGCAGGGTAAGGGTTGGTATTGACGGAGCGAGAGCTCCACAGGCCAGGGGGACTCGTGGTGGGGTAGGATCTACGTCATCTGAGCACCGCTGCTGTCTGTCAGCACGATGGTACCAGTTTGGTTTTTACATGTATCAGGAAGAAAGAGTCTAGGAAAATATTTTCAACGTGTCTGCATCCTGTGCCTGGTCCGAGGCCATAACATTTCCTAATGTGTTGGGGTTGGGGGGAGCACGGAAACACAGCTGGCACCGCAGGTCTGAGAGATGAAGAAAGACAAGCGACAAAGTGTTTGTCTTGGTAAAGGAAGGCAGAGAGTGGTCAAAAAGAGTGGTCACAGAGAGTGGTCACTCTGAGTGGTGACAGAGAATCGTTACAGAGGGGACATTTGCAAGCAATTTTTTTCTTTACATTTGCATTTGCAAGCAATTACAAGTTATTTGAAAAAAAAGTAGTCAGACCTTTTGATACAGTTTTTCATCCTGTTCCCATTTATCATCTTTTTGATGTTTTTTTCCTGATTCGGTTGATGCTGAGCTGAAAAGGCACACACCTGTCTGTTTAAGGTCCAACGGTTAAAAAAGCATGTCAGAACAAAAAACCAAACCAAGAGAAATGTCGTAAAACCTCAGCATTAAAAGTCCTGAAGACCTTCCACATTTTTTCAGTGTAGGGCTATGAAACACCGACACATCCAGGAGCTGATCGTACAGCAAAACTGGGTGAAAAGGGGACAAAGTACCTAATGACCTTTCTGATCCAAAGGTCCCTGATCATTCTTTTTCAGGAAAATTAGAAATTGTTACATCTCTTGTCGGGTCCTTAAGATCAAGACTGTAATTTCTTCCCAATGAGCCTCAACTGAGAACTGAGCTTGTTATCTGAGCACTGTAAATGTGATGTTTTAATATCACAAACTAGTAATGTGTAATATGTGGAAAAAGTGAAGGAGTCTTTCCTAGAGACACTGACCACATAGACATGCTATACAGGTTGGTCACCCGTGCCCAGCTGCAGGCAGCCCAGACCAGGCAGAACAGAGGCCTCCCTGCCAGCCACAAGAGGAAAGGGAGGAGGAGAAGGGAACTCTGTGTTTTGAGGCAGAAATGACTCACCAGTAACAAAAATAGAAAGAAAAAAAATAGTAACATTCCCACAAAGAAAGAGGCAGCTAGAAAGAAACCGAGGGAAGAGAAATGAACGGAGTAGAAGAGGAAGAAAGAGAAAATAAATTACGCCCCTTTGCTCCAAGCATTTTTGGTTTCCTTACTGTTTATTAGGGGCCCTCTGTGTCTCCTGCTAATGGCCCTGCAGGGTCTTGATAAGAAGCATTCAGAAGTGAAGCTGGTTGATAAAGCCAGCCAGTGTCTGCTCTGCCCTGACTCTGAATCACCAGACCCTTGTGTTTGGTGTATGTTTTATTGTATCCAGGCAAATAGCTGCTCTAAGTTTCCATACTTCGGCAATGAGTGGCTGCACTTTCCTGAAACGGAGCCAGGAAACTCTGGGTTAGCTTGGCAGCAGAGACTGTGGGAAGACTGCGGGGCAAGGCGAGGCAGAAGGAGACGCTCTCAAGCCTTTATATAGCCATGCAGCATCCCAGAGGCACCATGCTACACTGTTAGCGCCCACGGCTAATCAAGCATGGGAAGAAAAAGGGAAAGGGAAGAAAAGACTGTAAAAGCCTTTCAGAAAAAAAACTCTACATAATCAAGATTGTGTGTAAAGAGAGAACAGACGAAACACTGAAATCCTGTGGGGGAAATAGATGTAGTGAGGTAACAAAGGAGGGATGGAAGGAGTGTCGGACATGACCACTTATTCCTCTGCTTGGATCGGCAGCCAACCCAATTGTTGATTCACCCTTTAGAGGGTGGAAAGCCAAGCTTGAGTTATCCTCCCACATGCCTCCCACTTCTATTGAGCATGCTCAGACTGGGCCAGGGGCGTATGGTCAGGTGCATTGTGGTCAGCAGCCATGAAAGGGTGGGGCCCATTTCAGGCCAAGGACAAGGAATCTGGTAAGCAGAGATAAGACTGAGATCGAGCCTCTGATTTTGAAACAAAGCATACTTCCTGCTGGATATTAATTACACCCGGGCCTCCCCACTTTTCCATGTACGAGGTTTTGGCTAACTTGCCTGCGAGAGTCTCTTACTAATTTGCATGCGTACGTTTCCACGCACTTGCGCATATGAGAACATGCAGTGCATACCTTCCTTCATCTGTATTTTCACTCTTCCACCCCCTCCCATCCTTTCCCTTGTTATCTGCTGTACAACACTTCCTGATTGGAATGTCGAGGAAGGCCCCTGTGTTGACGTCGGCGAGAGACTGTGGGAGACAGAGTGAGAGCAAGAGAGAGAGGGAGGAGAGAGAGAGAGAGAGAGAGAGAGAGAGGGAGAGAGAGGGAGGAGAAAGAGAGAGGTAGAGGGAAAGAAGAAGATTCCAAAAGAGTTAGGTCATCCTCGAAAGGATTCATTTAAGCCTCACTAATGATACAGGACTTCTAATGGAATGCTGTTATGCTGCATATCAAAATGATATTTTTGGTAAAGCCCCTTCTTTGCTGCAATGTTAGGATTACCACGCTTAATTAACTTAAAAGATAGTAATTGCATGATTAGGGTTAAAAACTTAAACTTACAACTTTCATGTTTGACAAAGGTGAAATGAGGAAAAGTATTATTGTTTCTGTGTGACAAAGCATGAAGCGTCGCTCAGAGAGCTTTCAACTCATGTTGACTCCAAACTGGGAGCCGAACTTGGGCTTCCTGACCAATCCTAAGAGTCGATCTTCTCCCTTCATGTTCTAAATAGCATTTTCTTATAACACGTGAGAAGATGCTTTGTCTAAATATAGACTTGGACTGGGTCCAAGCTATCCAGCTTTAGTTTTACAAATCAAATGAGTTTGTAGAGTTGATTTTCAAACTTTTTTATCGCATTTCTTTCCATAGGGAACATTCACTTAAGCCTTCAGTCTCTGAACAGCAGAATTACCTACGTTCTACTGAGTTTTCGAAACCCTTGATGGCCCCACCTCCCACACACAAGTAAACCATCAGACAGATCTCTAACACAGCCTCCTTATTGTCATCTCATAAAGACTTTCAACCTCCTGCCTTCATCATTTCTCGGAAGCGTGTGGTCCAGTATCGTTCATCATTTCCACTACTGGTGGCCTACCAGCGACACGCATATCATGTTTGCAAAGTCCTGAACTTACCAACTTGTGTTTGATAAATATGAAAAACATAATAGTTAGCACCTTTGAACTGCCAATAAACCGTACATTTTCAATACTTTTCCATGTCACCCTTGGAACTGGTTGGATGGTTAGTTAAACTTTAGAACAAATTGCAAATATGTCTCAAATTAGTAGTTTTGACTTAATGGACTGTAATTGAATGTTATTACTGTGTTATCAAAGGGTCAGATGATGCAACTCTCTTGCTCACAAATCTTAACTGACAGTAACACAGTTCATCCCATGTGGCCTTTCTAGAATTACCATCAAATCAGCAGTGTGATGAACACAGCAAAGAAAAAAACTGGACAAGGCTAAAATAGAATATATATATATATGAGCCCTTATCTCATTGGCTAGTTATTACCGAACATTGACTTCACAATCCAACTTTTTAAATGCACGTTTAGATTAAATATACCGTGCATTTAAAAAGCTGGATTGTGAAGTCAATGTTCGGTAATAACTAGCCAATGAGATAAGGGCTTCACTATGATGTGTCAACTTTTTTCCTTCAACGCAGCATTTTTTTTTCTTGCTCAAACAAATATCCAAGCGACCAACTTGATCCTCTTTAAACACCGAACCAGCATGCCTGCTCTGATCTGGTTATATTCTCCTGGCCTGTTGAAAAGGAAAGCAAAGCAAACACCAGCATTTGGTGAGAGAAACTTCAGACTGCATGAGAGATGAGGCTGTAATGAGTGGGCAAATTGAGCTGCCCTCCAAAGTGGAATGGAGCGTGTGTTTGTGGAACAAGGTGGAAAGTAATGGAATGGGAGGGGAACTCCCTAAAAATATTCACTGAGGCTGTTTAGTCAATCTGGCCTGGGGAGGTGGGGTGGGGGGGCGGTGGTGTGAGAAGAGAGAGGGGCAAATGGAGACAGAGTTAACAGACTGGCCTGTGTTTGGGGGCAGAAAGTGTCGTAAAGAGAGAGCCAATGGGTGACGGGAGGGATGGAGAAAGGAACTTGGGAAGAAAAAAAGGTAGAAAAGGAAGAAGAGTGACAAATAGTGTGTTCATGTATGGAAGTGAGACTGAGTTACAGAAAGCAGCAGAGAGCAAGCAGGATTCCCTCCATGAGGATGGCCTGTTGACTCAGGCAACCATAACTTGATGGTAATCCTTCACTACACAGAGATTCTACTACTCCACGACTGAACTGTTGCCCTTGACAGTTACCCTGTCAGCCTGGCTAGGCTTTGGGATAAAGTTTAAAGGACAGCTTTGAAAAAAAAGTTGTATAAAACATCCTGTTTGGAGATGTTTTGATCAATGCAGGTCAATGTGTAAAACACACGCACAGAATTTTGAGGTATCCCACCCAAGCAAAGCCTCGTTGAAGGAGGAGTTTCTCATAAAGCAATCTTGTTAGATTTCTGTGGAAAACTACCAGAGAGACGTTTTTCTGCAACCACACCATTACCAGGTTAGGTAACCTGGTGC
The DNA here is from genome assembly GCA_030340665.1 of Neosalanx taihuensis. NCBI lineage: Eukaryota > Metazoa > Chordata > Actinopteri > Osmeriformes > Salangidae > Neosalanx > Neosalanx taihuensis. The sequence continues at coordinate 3,352,858 of CM059290.1, forward strand.
ACAAATGATCCCAAATGAGCATGTTTTGCTTACTTAGGGTGAAATCTATCAATTGATCTTTTGTTGAACAAGTTTGACAACAAATTAATCTAACTAGCAATTGTTCCAATAGAAATATCTGAAATATCTATCTATCTTTAAATATCTACCGGTACTCCACATATCTTTAAGCATTGGTAATAGTTTGTCTTAGTATCATCCTGCAAAATACAGTATGTTGTACTATAGCAGCATGCTTGCTTTCTGTCACCATTATACATTGGTTGTATCTGCGTTCTGGTGTATTCTTTGCATGACCAAACTGCTCTTTGGCATATTTTTTTAGACCGTCATTCTTACTTCATATGTATAGCTGAATCTTGGAAAAGGAAACGGTATACATTTGTACACATCACTTAGGAGAAGGATTCTTTTGTCCTCATTCATGTTGGGAAATTGAAAGTCATTGCCTTGAAGCATGACATCTCTATCCGCCTCTTAATGACAGGATCTTGTAAACAAATTACAGGGAACCAACTTCTACCCAACGTTGTGGCTGTTTTCTTGCTTGGAACTGTCAGAAAGTCAGACACTATTAGTATTTTCTGATACTGTGTTAAAGAAAAGCGTTTGATAACCTCTTCAACTGATCTTGTGTGGTCTATCGATAAAGTAGATGCACTGCTATTATTATAAACGAAAAACCTTGACAGATGTTCCATGATAACGTAATATGAAGCATCCATGTGCCAGTCATCATAACTGACTTTGCCAATAAAGCTGACATAAGTGCCAGAGAGATAGTTTAGCACTTTGGAGGTCACTCGTGTGTCAAAATGTAGAAAGAGCTAGAAGTGAGGTTTGAGGCTGGTTGAGCACCTTATGAACCCTTCATCACATAAAGATCTCACTCAATGAGACTTAGTATAGTGAAAACTTTCTAGACACCTGTGCTTTCACAAACTGCCATCCTTTCCTTCCCATTATGTTGATCACTGTTCGCATTCACTGGAGTCCTGTTTTTCTGCCTTCTTCCTGTCCTGTTTACCTCAGAGCGCTTTGTGTATCCTGTCTTACCAGGCTCTGTGCGATCTCACTCAGGTTACAGAACGTTGCCGAGGGCTGCTGGGTGCGGCCGAGGTGTTTTCACCTCAGAGCCTCGGAGTGCTGGGGAGCAGGATATTTCTCGGTCTTGATGAAGAGATTGCACTAGACAGGTTGAAAGCTTTCTGACTGGTGTGCTTTCACCACACAAGGGAAATTATCGAATGCTAAAATAGATGATTAATTACAGGCAACACCAAACAAAACTGTGGACTGATGGATGAATGTGTTGCTGTGGTATGACTCAATAAAGTCTATCCACATTACAGACAGGAACATGTTTTGCCCTCCACTGGATATTTTTCCATTTGTTAATGATATCAATCACTTGAACCTTGTGATATAAATGCTGCCATTCAAAGGTGAAGTTAAAGCTTCCTTGCTTTAACAACACAATGAAGACAACAACAATAATTGTAATAGGAAAGAATGTTTCATTTGTTAGTCCCTCAGACCAGTATAAGATGACTGTCAGGCTAACCAGAACCCTGCCAGCCAGCTATTACAACATCCCACCGACCTAATACAGTCCTTCAATCATCTACAGTAAACAGATGCTGCTAACCAAAAATGAATAAAACCACAATTACAAACACACACACACTGCACATACTGACATGCAATGAAGCACATAAACATATACATGGATGAACACACAAACACCTCAGGAAGATGGGCTGAAATTAACTGGCACTTTGAGCGAAAGCATGTGGTCCTCCTGGAACAAGTTCGCTATCTCAACTAAATGGAAAGTATTTGACAACAAGGCCCCAGGGTTGTTCCACTACACAAACCCCAGATGACTCTGCACTCTTCAGGTGTTCATAGGTGTCACAGGAAGGAGTAACAATAGAAGAAGCTGTCCTTACAGGCTGCGACAAACAGGAAGTCCCTGTCAACAATGTGTTGGGCTGACGTGATCGTTCCCCCAGAGTTTCTTCTTAATTAAGCGGGAGGAAGTCTTCAGTGCAACACCGTTCCACATTAAGGCCCAGTTCCTTCAACAAACACGGTTCCTGAAATGATGCTGTGGGGGGGAATTAATTCTCCATTACATGTTCAAGGGCCGCCAAAGTACAGGCCAGTCCTAGAAAGGCCATTTAATAAAGTTATTTTGTTGTCCAAATTCTAACAAGCTCATGAAAACAATGTAAATGAAAGACAAAGGACAGTTTGGTCTTTGGAAAGTTCAATAGCTTCAGCCATAGCCAGTGTACGTTCCAGAAAATTGACACCACTGACTCTTCGACAATGAGTTCACTTGAGGCAACTCAAGGCTTTATTGAGTCCGGAAGATTACTCTGTCTGGTCTCTCACTTTAAGTACTGTGTCTGACAAGGGACAAACTACAGTAGCAGCTTGACAGAGCACACTGCAACTCCTCCAGCAAGGGAATCTACAAAGAGTGGAGGAAAGGACCACTCCAAACCATGTCAACCATTATCTTCTGTGGAGCGCCTGGAAACAAGGCTGAACTGAAACAAAATAGAAAAGAACTGACGTTGTCATTTCTGAAAAATGACATAACTTGCTGTAACGTGGCATACAACCAGAGAGCAATTGTCATCAATGTATGGGCTCATAAACACATAAACATGCACTCACAAACACACACACACACACACAAACACACACACTCACAGGAACAAAAACAAACATTTCTAAAACTACCCTAGTCATCCAGACCTCCCCACAATGAATGCTGGCCTGTTGGTTAATCCCGTGAGTTTGTATTGTATGGCGGGTTGGGGGCCAGGAGAGCCCGTGTCGAGCCCTCAGTGTTTCTGCTTTACTGTCATCCACTGACCTGGCTCACTTTATTGTGTGTTTGTATTTTGCAAAGTGACCCAGACAAAGGACTGAACTCAATATGGGCTGAAGCCTCAACCTTCATTCGCTTTGCATCACAAAAGGAGATGCAAAACGGTGGACAAGAGACAGACACACAAACAGGTGCAAGCCAACACATGATGTTTATCATTACTCTGTCTCTCTGCCCATAGGCCTTTACTTAAAATGAGGACAAAGAAAGATATGAGTAAAATCTGGGAATATGAAAATACCTTGACTTAATCAGATGTACACTGCCAATAAACAATAAAACTGCTGCAATTAAGTTTTTTGAAATGTTTAAATAGACTCAGCATTGGGGGAAACTCGTTCATGTTTATACTGATTAAAAGCTCATAATTGCTCACTCAGCACATATAGAACACATATGTAACGATCGCAGTAGGGAATCAATTCCACAAAAAAAGCTCAATCAACGGTTTTATCAAGACTGTTTGAGGACGTGACTTCGGCTGGATGTGTTTGCTGTTCCCTTCGCAGGGTAGCTCTCAGTACGGGGCGTGGGCCTTCATTCTTCCGCTTTAGAGAAGTCACAGGTCCCAGAGCAGAGAGCGCTGCCGGCGAGCGTCCTCACCGCGGTGAAGTGGACATGGGAGTAGTAAAAGAGAAATCTGAAACCAGTATCATTATGGACGAAGACGAATTCAACAGATCCATAGAACCAATTCTGTCGAAAAAAGAGAAAGTCTACTTTGCGCCACCGGACAGGGACCCACGTTTTATTAACGCGCATTTAAAGGTACGGTGATACAATTTCACATCTTGTGCAACAGGTTTCGGAGTAAATCAAGTAGCACGGGTAAATAATCTCTGACAGTAATTGCGGAATAAATTCTTAAATATCTACGAATTTATCACTGATGCATGCACCATGTCGTGCTGTACTTGTGTGGGCTGGCAACTGTCCACTAAACTTCCTATTCTCTTCACTGTGACGCTAATTAGGATTTATGAATAATTGTTTTTTCATAATGGAGGTAGGATATGACATAAGTCTGTTTGGTTCAACAGGTCAGCTTTGACGATGTCATCGCAGAGCCCAGCTCTACCCACAGCTTTGACAAAATCTGGATTGGAAGTCACGCAGTGTTTGAATTGGCGAAATATGTCTTGTACAAAACACTGACCGCAGTCCTCGCCATCCCGCTGGCCATCGTGGCCGGGATCCTCTTTGGGATCCTCAGCTGTATTCACATTTGGTATGGCAAGTTGAAGTATTTAGGCTTAGTGCTCGCTAAATGTTCTTGCAGACTGTTTTAGTGTAAAATTGGCATGAGCGCCCTTTTTCATAAGAACAGGTTCTCACAGGTAGTCAATACTATGCATATGACTGGGTCCACCATCACATCACATCACACACACACACACACACACACACACACACACACACACACTCAAAACCCAAGCAGATGGTTGACATCCTCTTTGAACTTCAACAACTCAGTCTATTTTGAGTGAAGTAGGGCGGCATTTCCATCAGAGTACACATTGTCACTGTACAGCAGGTTTATTGTCAGTTTAATCATCACTGTCTGATTCATTGAAGTCTCGTTCTGTGAAGTATTACTGTAACAGCTTATGACAAATTATACATAATGCTTGGGATAGGACACCCACAGCCTAACCACCAAGGTGTGTTTGACTTGATGTAGATAGGTGTGTGTTGGTGTGGATCAGTGTGTGTTGGTGTGGATCAGTGTGTGTTGGTGTGGATCAGTGTGTTGGTGTGGATCAGTGTGTGTTGGTGTGGATCAGTGTGTGTTGGTGTGGATCAGTGTGTGTTGGTGTGGATCAGTGTGTGTTGGTGTGGATCAGTGTGTGTTGGTGCAGATCAGTGTGTGTTGGTGTGAATCAGTGTGTGTTGGTGTAGATCAGTGTGTGTTGGTGTTAATCAGTGTGTGTTGGTGTGGATCAGTGTGTGTTGGTGTATATCTGTGTGTGCCACGCAGCAGCGTTATCTGACGATAAAGTGACGGATCAAATCAAACTTGTGACATTTCTCTCTGCAGGGTGGCAATGCCTTTGGTCCAGGGCTACATGGTGGTCTTACCCTCTATCCAGCTGGTGTGGAGGAGCCTGACTGACACGTTTGTAGCTCCTCTCTTCCACAGCATGGGCAGGTGCCTGTCCTCTGTCCAGCTTGCAACAACACAGAACTGAGAACTAAAGAAACTCTAAGATGCACATTGGCAGGGCAGGATAACGTATGGTATTGGCAGTAATATATACTTAAGGTCTTCGAAAAAGCCATGCAAATAATTCCGACGGAAGGTCTTGGGAATCCAAATAGAAGCTTTTTCTGAAGCCATAGTCTCATTTCAGGAACATTTACACATGGCCTTCCTATTACCATTGGATCAGAACGCTCTGAGCAGTCGTATAGGTTAACAGGGTACTACAAAATAACTGAATGACATTCCATATTCTTATTTTGGGAATTGAATCTTTACTGGAGAAAGGGTGGATATGAATCTGTCTTCTCAGCGTTTGTGCAGACTTGTTGAAGAGCAGGTACTGTAGATGCAATGCACAAAGCAGTTACAATTTGCTGTCTGCTGTTTGTACCAAAATGTTTATGTCCTTTGATCATTATTTATGCTAAAAGAATATGTCAAATGTATTCGTACTAGACAAGAGCAGCAGTGTTCTAGATGTAGGAGCGTTAATATAAAAATAACTGAAGAGTAAGAATCTTAAAGGTAATATGTGTATATGTGTTTAGGAAAGCTTTATATAGTGTATATTAAAACTGTTGATCCAACATGACTGCATTCTTCTACTGGTAGAATTTCCTTTGGTTCAAATATTTTGCTACTGTTGATGCTGATCTCAATATGTATGTATTTGCAATATTAGAAATAAAGTCTGAAATGTATTCAAAGCCCTCACAGAGTTGCATTTTAAACAAAGTTAATTTACAATGAATATATTAGATTTAAGAAACCATCTCCAATTAGAGTAGTCTTGTCTGAATGTTCCTGACAAGAGCTCACTTGAGTTGTAGCTGAATCTAAATCTTCTAAATCAATCAATCAATCAACAGCCATGCCACAGGTGCAGAGCCTGACCCTTAGGAAAGTGGCTTACGATCATTACTATCATTATCAGTATGGCCGCTCACAACGTAGCCTAATTTACTTCAAAAATGTATTCTGAATGACAGGAAAATTACACACAAAGCCATGCAAGACCATGTATGTTGTGTAAATTGACAGTAAAGTCTAGGTGAATCCGTCAGTGCTTTATTGTTGTTGAGTGCTGAAGAAGATGAATGCAAGACAGCTGACAGACTGCAGAGCAGATCTCTGTGTCTAAACTTGAATATTTACCTCTGAGTGGAAAAAGTGGTCTGATTATGTCATAGCACAGGTGTGAGTCTGTGGGTGTCTACATTTCTCTCTCCCTCTCTCTCTCTTTCTCTCTCTTTATCTCTCTCTTCTTTCTCTCGCTCTCTCTCGCTCTCTTTAATGAAACAACACTAAACCTAGTTCAGTCAGACATTTATTAAAATCAAAAGTTATTTGCTCAATATCATTTTTCCACTTTTATCAATGTGTAAGTGTTTGCCAACATGAGGTTAGCAGAGCAGTCATGAATCACAAGAACTCCCGATTACATAAGAAATTTTCCTACACAGTAAAGCAATGTGGGTCTGTGGAACATCACCTGGAGCATAGCTGATAACCAATAACAGGTCTCCACTGTCTTCACAATGTTTTAAGTTTGTTAGCTATTTGATCATGTACAAAAAAGCATAGCCTATTACTTTTTGATGCTTTGGTACTATACAAGCTTTAAGGTAAGATTTGGTAACACCAAATCTATTAGCTTGGTAGTCTGACTGATTCATAGTGGCGGTCTGTTCTAACCAAATGTGGGTTTGTATGAGACTGTCTATCTAATCAATAGTCTGATGGTACCACAAAAAGAAAACATGAAGTGAATTGAACCAGAAGAAAAAGGGCATCTACTTAGCCCAAAATCCATTGGAACGTATGGGCATGCTCCAACACAGAGGATGATATATAGATTTTCTGCATGCCAATGAGTAACATATCTTTTACATGTGAGTTTGACTTGCCACAACATCTCCCAAAATGTTTGTGTGTCTTGAGAGAATGTTGTGAAAATATGTTTCATATTTTAAATGTGCATATAAACATTTCTCATTTACTATTAACTATGAACGCCTGTTTTATTGTGCCACACCCAGTATCCAAAACTCGTAAACATTCTGTGAGCAAAATTAGATAAATTGATTGCAGAATGTCAGCAGACCGGCGTGACCAGTGAAAGGAGCAGGGAGTCAAGTAGCTGAGTGGTTAAGGCCCAGGTAAAACGACCAGAAGGCAACATAACGTTGTATCCTTGGGCTTGGCACTTCACCCTACTTAACTCAGGGGGAATGTCCTTGTACTTGCTGTGAGTAAAGTCCTTGTACTTGCTGTGAGTACCTGTACTTGTAAGTGTGCTAAATGTAAATGTACGGAATGCTGAGGCAATCGATACTATTTCAGCAGCTAGGATTTTTTTTATTTTATAAACACAATTCATTCATGTTTAGGATCACGTACATTCTCCATTACTCGCTCTTAGTAATATATTGAGTGGCAGGTTAATGGAAGGTGACTGCTTGTCTACACAGGTGAATTTGACAGATCGGGCATGCAGCTTCAGAGACGTGCAGATATTTTCGTCGACTCAGTTGTTGTATTAAGCAACTTAAAGGCAGCAATTGAGTTGGGTAACATCAGTATCCTTGGATAAGCCCAGGCAGTAGCTTGTCCCCACGCCTCCTGGCTGACTTCCTTTGCTAAAGAGACATTAGTCTACACACCATAGACTGTATCACACTACCTCCGTCAGGACAGCATGACCGGCGTACTGAAGGGCGGCGAAACAGACGAGGTACGAAGTTTTTTTTTGTTTTTGTTTTAATGAACGTTGACGTTTTCTGTCATGTTTTATTAGTTTACAGTTGGTTTAAAGTTATCATTAGGTTATGATAAGTTGGTTGTCTGAATGCTGAAAACTGAATTTATGCACCTCATTTACAAATAGAATGCCAAAAAGATAGGGAAACGACGCAAAAGAAGTCTTTGCCAATTACCTGGTTATCTTTTTTGGCACATCGTCGTGAACTTTACAACTCCGGCTGGGCAATGTGCAATCACAGCGCTCAACCATTAGTAGTGACTTAAACATCAAAAGATGTGACAGTTATTTAAAGTTTGAAAAAGAGGAAAATATAACTTTTGGTGCTTTGTTATCTGTGAATGTGTTGAAGTATAGGATCTAATTTGCTCCAAGAAGTCAAGAGTGAAACAGGTTCTGAGTAAATCGACATTGTATTCCATCTTGTGAGCTCTTAGTGAGGACCCCTTGCGGTAAGAGGCAGATATATCTGCAGATGAGGGGTGTGGTGCTGCACTTTTATCCATTTAAAACCTCCCAGACTGGATCAAGCTGCAAACTGGCGCTCCAGGCAACTTTCTCACTGCCACTGACTGAGACTATCCCCCGTTTCTCCTCTGTCCTCCCGGTCACAGGAATTTCCACATTCGCCGTTCATCAGGAAACAAGGGAACATTTACAAACCAAATAACAAAGAAATGGATAACGACAGTTTTAACGAAAAGACAATGCAGGACATGCACACTAAAGAAATTGACCTGGTAAACCGGGACCCCAAGCACCTGAACGACGACGTTGTAAAGGTGAGTTCCTTGGCTGAACGAATTAGTTTTTCCATTAGGCCTATTTTAGAAAATGTCACTGTTGAACAAACTGTTGTGTTTAATGGTATATATCATACGGGCTTGTCATATGGGTAACATTGCAATAGTTTCGTCAAATGATTTATAAAAATTTGTATAGTGACCCTATAATAAGGACCGTTTGAACATCTTATTCACACTATGGGCTTCACCAGTATGCTGTTTTTCCCGTGGCTTTCCAGCGCTCTGGCAGTTTCACTTAGTTTTTTATTGAAACCTGAGTTGACACGGTGTCACTGTTTAATTATATGGGAGGGTTCAGTAACAATCAAAAACCCACACTTAGCGGTATCGTTTCGTCGCTGGAAGTGCGTCTTTTCTTGCTCCGTTGTCGAATAAGACGAGACATTAGCTAATTTCCTACAGGGGGAAAAAACGCTCTGGTTTTATGTACTGACACTGACTGAGTTGGTTCAGAATTCCTTTCAGAGGACCAGCCGACCACATGAAGTGCATGTTTATTTTAAATAGGAGCCAGTTGAGAGACACTGTGTAGCAGCAGCAGCAGCAGCAGCACAGATGCAGTGATAACCACCTGTCATGCGTAGTGAGAACGGCAAGTACCGGCTGCTAGGGGCAATCTCTGGTCATGTCCAACTGGGCGGTATTCATCTGCTTGGTGGGTCACCCCCTTCCCTTGTTTGAAGGGATGACCTCTGGCTTTGGGAAAATAAGGAAACACCCAAGTAGCTGAAGTGGAGGCAGAGCCAAGAGATTTCCCTCTCCACTGCAACATGACCTCCCTTCCCACACACACACACATTTTCCCACACACACTACACATACCCACTTCACACATACATGCAAATACACATACACACACAAACACTACCACCCCAAACCATTTCAGATTCCACTGGGATTCCCTATTCAGGATCAGGACACATGTGGTTATATGTGCATCATGACCTTGCCAGTTCTTATTTTTTGGCGACTAACTGAGTCAACCTTTTAAGGGCATTGAAGTTAATGCAGCTGTAATGAATTACCCCCTTTCAAATCAATCCGACAGAACATTTCTCTACCCATCTGAAATCACATGAGCACATTTACGTAAGCCTCAAGGGTCTTTTGCTCAGAATGTCCGACATCTGTCCGTGGGAGTGTGTTCAGAAGGCTGCTACTCTGTCGAGTCTGTTGAAAGGAAAAATGGATTGTCCTTAACACCCGTACGATAAGTCCCTGAAGGAACACACATCCCCGCACTCGCATCTCCACTTTGTAAGACCCTTGCTGAACCTTGCTTCATGGGATTGATTTTAAAGTCAGGCAGCTGCACTCACTCTGTTGGCCATGTGAACGAAGCGCATGGATCAAGTGCATGTGGCGCTGGCCCGGGCAGTTTTCCTCTCGTAAAAGAGGCTTCCTTGTATGGAACAGTGGATTGGCTGTAGCAGCAAGCCCACAACCAGGAAGAAGAACCGTGGGGCCGGGAAGACAAGGCCTTGCCAACGTGTTAACCAGCCGCAGCAGTGCCTCCTTGTCAATCTGATCCCCCCAGTGTGTGTGTGTTTGTGTGCGTGTGCACTAGTGGGTGGGCCAACTATGGTTGTTTCCAGCATGACCAATACATCAAATGGAACTTTACTGTCAAGTAAAGTAAGTGGCAGAGGAGTCTAGTATTCTGTCTTAAGAGAGACTGTTGAAATTACAGCCTAAACAATACTCTGGACGTTTGAACCTCCTCCCCCGTGGTTGAATGTTTATGCCATTAATCCTGCAGAAGACTTTCATTTCATTCCTTCTAGAGTTATACATAGACACTCCCATGAGTATGAGCCTAAAAGGGTATGGAAAATAGAACTGGATGTTGCCAGTTTTAGTAACAGAAATCCAATTTATATTACAGGGCTCCTTAGACTATGGTCTTTCTGTCAAATCTAAATACACATTTAAGGTTACATGTTCTGGTTGCCATAATTACAGACAGAGGATGGATTCAATGGTTGAGTAGGAAAATTGCTTTTTTAAATTGCTATTACCGGTACTGCAGATACTTTCGAACATGAGATTCAATAGCAGTGCTGGTGTCAGGGGCCTACAGGTGATGGATACACATAATTCAAGACAGAGAAGGAGAGTGCGTTTAGAGAGAGCATTGCAGAGCTCTGAGTCATGAGGCCCAGGCATTGGGTCTGCTCAGTATCAGCCCGTACAGTTAGGAATGTGGTGCGGTGCTAGGAAGAGCTGGGAAGAGAGGAGGAATGGACAGGAGGTTATCCACAGTAGTTCATAAAGTACAGTGCGTGTCAAACAGTAATGGATGGTTAAGTACACCTCATTAAGACTGCATGTTCAAAGGAACACATTTGACTTCAGTTTCATATCATTTTTTATACTTGATTTCCACAGTCTGGAACCAATTCAACAAAAGTTGCTTTTCACATAAATTTGAACTAAATATGAGATTTGTCATAGCTCCTATGTGCTACACTGCTAATCGATCATTTTTGCTGACTTGAGTAATCAATGACCCCCGTCTGTTCCCTTTATCCCCTACGACAGGTGGATTTTGAGGACGTTATTGCCGAGCCACCGGGCACGTACAGCTTTGACGGCGTGTGGAAGGCGAGCTTCACCACGTTTACTGTGACCAAGTACTGGTGCTACCGACTGCTGACCGCTCTGGTGGGCATCCCCCTGGCCCTGATCTGGGGCATCTTCTTTGCCATCCTGTCCTTCGTCCACATCTGGGCCGTGGTGCCATGCATCAAGAGCTACCTGATCGAGATCCACTGCATCAGTCGCGTCTACTCCATCTGCATGCACACCTTCTGCGACCCCCTGTTTGAGGCCATGGGCAAGTGTTTCAGCAGCATCCGCATCAGCACCACCAAGGGGGTGTAGTGGTTGGAGATGGAGGAAGGAGAGGGGGTCGAAGGAAGATCGTAGGGAAGGAAGATAGGGAGGAGGTGGGGGGCGTTGTGACCCAAGATACTTATTGAGGGAAAGAAGAAGAATAGAAGATAGAATCTCTAACACAGAGAGTTTAGACGTTCCCAGTGCTGGGCCCATACAGTTGTTGGAGATTTAAAGGGTTGGTGTCGCAAAGCACCTGGTCCTGTCTGGCATCTTCAGTTGTATCGAAGATGTTTTTCTCTCCCACTGCTGGTTCAAGCAAGGTTGGGAGAGGTTTGGTCTTTGTTGTTTTTCATTGTTTTTTTTTCGTTTCTTTTTCATTTGGTGTCCATCTTCATTTGTTTGTGTTTCTTATTGTGCCCCTCTCTGTATTTTGATTTGTTCGTATCCCAGCCTTTCCCCAATTAATTTCCTTTACGTCCTTCGATTCCTATGCAATGTCTTGTGATCTTGTAATGATAGCTTGTAAAATGGGGTCAGCATTAACTGATGGGCTCATGGTCCAGGTTGTTGTCAATATTGCTGCCGTTTCTCTAGCTGGCTGGGGGCTGTGTGTTTGGGGCTTTGTGGTGGTGTTGCGAGGGGTTGACCCGGCCAGTGAGGACACGGCTGACCAATTCTACCTGACGCAGCAAAACAAGAAGCCAACAGCCAAACAGGACAGAACTTCTCTACGGCCCTCACTGTCTGCCCCCCTCACACAGCCTCTCCACCCTCCCGACATGATCGCCCCACCCATGCCTCCCAGTCTAACACACTGAACCTGCCCTTGTTCCTGCATACACCCCTCCCCACACCCCAACACACACATACACACACACATGCTCTGTCATCACCCGGTCAACCCACTGACTGCCTGTACAACAAGGCAAACCGCTTTGTGGGGTCATCATAGCCATCACTTTCTCTCTCTCTCTCTTTTTGTCTCACTTCTTCTTTTTCTGTCTCACTTTCTCTCATTCTCTTCATTGGCATTTGCATTTTCACGAACCAAGTCTTCACTCGTATTCATGGTATTTGTTTATATGTGACAAAGAATGCCAGCCATTGAATCTCAACAAAGTATCACTCGAATTTACAGTACATATAACACCTTGGATATCTTAAGCATGTGCCTTTTTTCTACACTTTAAAGATAAATAACTTTGTTTAAGAATTCTTTCAATTCTGACTTTATTTAGGTTAGGTTCCCAACCTTTTGTTGATCCCTGACTAGTTTGTTCAAATACTTTGCCTGTCCACTGTGAACATGTGCTGGCAAGGACGAGCGTCAAACCAATGTGTCTAATCCCTGACCCCCAAACTGCTGGTAATGGGGACATATTTAATGCTGACCTGAAGCTCAGTTTGACTCTGTCAAATTGTGCCTACCTGTTTAATACAGCACATGTTGCTTGATTGAGTTACTCTTAAAAACTCAAAGGTATTTTTATAGAAAAGGATTTTCGCTGCCTCCATTTACTGCTTGTACTGTACAGACTGTATCTCACATCACGCTGTGCACATTAAAATGTTCTATAATCCAGTCAGTTCCCCATTGCCTTTGTCAGAAATCAAAGTATGAGCCTGTGATTTGTTGGTAAACAACTTTCCTATATCTTGGAGTCCCAATATATGCCTACACACTAGTTTGGGAGATAAGGGAACTAATTCAATCTTATTTGTCTCATGAGTCATCATAATTAACTGAACGAACAGCATGTACTGACAACACTGTCATTCATTGCCACAGCAATGGATTGCGAAAGGGATCCATGTGTAATTCTCATTGGCTGTCATATTTTACATTCTTTCCCTGCGGTTAAAATGCTGTCAAATGAATCAAATTAAAATAAATCATGGAGGAACACCCACATTGCAGTTACATTTAAAAAAATCTGTTGTAATACTTCCTGTATATGTACATAGTGACAATCCAGGAGTAAAGAAGCCCAGTGTTTCACACAGCTGTTAAAGACCAGACATCACAGAATTACAGAGAAGAAAAAGACCTGTGTTGATTGGTCAATTATCTGAACATCACACTGTGATCATCACAGGTAGGATTATTAAATAAGATTTAAAAAAACAACAACATGCTTAGTCGATCCCCTGGAAGACAAATAAAGGTTTATCTTTTACCCTCCTCAGGACTAGTTTTCGCAGTCAATTGGGATTGCAATGCAGTGGCGCCACCTAACGGTAGCCTACATCATATTCACACCAATAATTCCTTGCAGCGAAAATATTTCAACCTGCAGTAGGGGGCAGTGTAGCGCTGTATATAAATTACTATCTGAACATGGGTTATCACCCCTCCGTCTGGTAAAGAAGGGCCTGAAACGATGTGTGTCTGACAACTATGTGGGGAGGAACCAGTATAATTTATATTAAAGTCATGTGATACAGTTTACCTGTAGCCTACCATGTAAACTGTCACATTATAAACGTGTGCAAATGGCTTGCTGTAAAACTATTAAACTATCAAAATGACCACAGTACACTATAAAGTTACTAGATGCTGCTCAGAGTGAATGAATGAAGTATCAAACTAAGTTTTTTTTAAAGCAGCTTCAAGATGAAATATTTATTGTTTACATTTATTCATATTCCTGTCCTTGGTCTAATTCTGTATTCTGTTATCTGTTATATTCAGTTGTCTAACAGTAGTGCTTCTTAAAAACGAATAAAGAACCCTTCATCTGGAGGTCAGAACGAGAGACACGTCAGCCTATCATCCCTCCCTACCGCTAAATCATCAGCTGCTGTTGTGTACCAAACAGTAACCAAGATGGAATCTGACTCTGATGTCATGCAGCAAGATGTCTGGCAGTGAGTCGACCTTCTCCTCCTCCTCCTCCAACACTGTGTCTGGATCTTCGAATCACGCCACCCAAGTTCCCCTCTCCAAATGTTCCCCTCTCCCCGTGGCACACCTGGTTTCCCATGCCCTCACTGGGTTTTATCTTGTCTGTCAGATAGTATTATACCGCCAGCTGCTAATCCACTAACTTGGAGAGGGAGTGAAGAGTAAGTCATCCACATCATGTCATCCTGGTGAGACACCTGCCTTGTCCAGATGTACTAGTTGAATGGAAGCCCTAAACCACAGTTGGATTTCAGCAATACGAGCTGGCCTGTTTTGGAAAGGGCTCCCTGAATAGACAAGTGAACCAGAGTATTTTAAGAGCTCTTAAGGACGTCCTGTAAACAATTTAACAAGACCAGAAAAAAACGTTGGCATGCCAAACAGAGTGTGCTATAAAGAAGGAGAATGTCGAGATACTGCAGTGTTTTCGTCCATCAGACTCTCCCTTCCAAAACAAAAAAATTGTGTGTTTACTTAAAGAAGCAAAGGCTTCCATTTTTAACCCCAGGGATAGGAGAGATAGATAGATAAGATGTCCTGAATTTGGATGCAGTCTGTGTTTTTGAGTTCATGTGTTTCCACCGATGGGAACATAATGGACCCTATTACCTTTATTACATACACTGCATAGCCCTGACGTTTGATATGAACAATTTCAGGACCAGGAAGATTTCATCAGAGGACGGCCAGACAAGCAGATAGGAGGGGAAGAGTTCCACTTTATCGAGGAGCACCTTTCTCTTCCCCTGCCTGCGTTCTCTCACGCTGTAATAGCAGATTGGGATCTTTTGATTTCCTATTTCATTACAAGTGCATCTCCAATGTGCAAACGGGCGACGAGCCCTGAGAGACTAAGTCCGCTCTCTCATGGTGACATGCCCTCCACCTTTGACCTCCATTTTGGATGTCCACATTCATGTATCTCTTATTTAACGCCCAAAAAGTGTGTTTTTATTACTTCTGTGCTGTTATCTGATATTGATCTGCTATCAGCTTGTCAGGCTGTGTGATTAATCAGTTACAGGCACGGTCTGAAGGAACTCTGGGAGGTCTATGGTGGGTCCATCTGCAGAATGCACCAACATAGACCTCTAATAGGTCAACAGCATTAATCAAGAGTTTACAGTAGCAGAACGTCCCAGGTCAGCAGTTAACCTGGGTTTGTATTGACCCGCAGACAATAAATAACCCTGACAGCCTTGGTTAGTTATCAAGGATGGGCAGTGTATTCGTTGAACCAAGATTGAGGCCAATGCTTATATTGTTCCTAGTCCAACTTTCAGTGGCTGTACACTCTGTGCGTGTTGTATTGTATATTTGCAATGATGCCTTTGTTCAAGTATTGTTTATGTAGAGGATGTGGTGCAGTTTGTATTGTGTACCAGCAGATGGCATGACATCAAAAAATGAGCCACGCCACAGTTCACATATGAGTGACATGGGCAAAACATTCACAACGTGCCTCCCAAAATGACTGACTCTGAATCTGCTGTGAGCTGTCTGCAATAACACTTTGACACCCTGACCGCTTTGCAGGTTATGTGGGGGGGTGCAGGTCATTCTTAGGAAGCTTGTCATGCCGTGGAAATTCCCGATTTGACGCACAAACATCTAGTGATTACAGTGTACGTTGGTGAGGTTGACCACCAGAGTGGCCTTTCCTCCTTCAGCTGCTTCCCGTGGGTATAGTGACCCCACCAACAGCCTGATGCCGCACAAGTCACACACTCCCCGGGCTCACTTAGACACAGCCGTGCCTGACACACCCTGAGGGACGGCAAAACATGGTTACTAATTCAAATACAGGATGCAAAGTGTGGGCGCATTGACTTACAGTGACTCACTTAAGACAGGACTGCACTTGGATTTGGATTTACATTTCCTTAGTACTTTAGACTCAAACTTATACAAGTGTTTCAAGCATGGGTGTGTGTTCAAATTTGAATGGAAGGACCCACATTTAACCAGCCCTCGAGAGTAAAATTGAATTTAAATGTGTAATTCCGTTCAGAGACGATAAGAGCTGGATGGACCAGTCACTTTCAGTAGCTCATTAACCCTCAATCTACTCTCTGTTATCTTGATTTCCAATGCTTGTCAGGAAGCAGGACAAGGAGATTGTTGTACTGCCTGCTGTGATTCATGAGTGACACTCAGTTGGGTTAGCCGAAAAACCTCACTTCTACGGATGAGAGTGTCGTTTTATAAAGCCCTTGAAGACCGGATCATTTGGTCTTAAAAGTGTTTTTATATTCTTGTTTTATTGCTTTGGGAAACATGCCAAAACTCATTGTCATGGAATGGCATTCGAATTGAATTATATTAATATTTGGTTGCTTACATAGCCTGGCTGCTCACTTCTGTCACCTCGACTCCCGCGTGTTATCACCTCGAGCTACGCAGGCACGAGCCCAGAGAGGAGGAGGAGCGCGTGGAGAGAAAAGCAGCGGTTGTTGAATGCCAGTGTGACCTACACATCCCTCCTGAGTCACACAGGTTCACACACTTCAGAGCTCAGTGCCTGGAGGACGAGACGTTGAAACCGGGAAAGAATTTGTACTGGAAGTTGTAAAACATATATATATTTTTTTTTTACTGAACCTGCATCAGTTTCGTCTTTCGGATGTCTAGAAGTGTGCGAGTCTCACTTGTGAGGGAATGCCGAAGAAAATGTTTTAAACCATAAACCAACACTAAAGTTACACACTGAAAGTCCAGGCAGGTAAGCTACGTTTGAATGTTCGTTTTTCAATTAAGTAGCACATCTTCCAACGGCTGAGCTTAAGTTGTCCTTTAGAAAGTGAACATTGACTCTCTTTGATGTCAATTCATTAACTCATCGAAGATAATTAAATTGTAGCTTAGGTTAAAGTTCAACAACAATTTGTTTACAATTACTTACATCTAAGGTAACGTTAAACGGGCAATAATGCCCCAAAATATTTTGCATCAGAGATCTTGCCAAAAGATTCTCAATCAAAGCTGAACATTTCTCCGAATTTGTTTTCGTCTCTCTTGGCTGTATTTGCCTATTCGGTTATTATTGTTCGAGAAACATTTACTATAACGGAACTTTACAGGCTATGTGAAGTAATTCTCTGTTTGTGCTTTTCTAGACCCCATAACTCATAACTGTATCGGCCCCTAATCATTATAATCCAGAACTCGATAGGCGCACCTGCAACTGTGTTAATATATTATCTGCTAAGTCTACTCGACATATCCATTGTCAAGTTAGGAACGTTTAATATTTCGACAGTCAAAATGTGCTATTGCTCATACAAAGCTAGTTAAAATATATTTTGGGTATAAGATAAAAACATACACTTTTAACTAGCTTGCATCAAAGTGTGAATTCAAATGTTTTTGTTTGTTATTTGTTGTGCTGTGGAGCAACTTCATCACCCTCACTTTCTCTCTGTCTCTCTCTCCCTCTTTTTCTCTCTCTCTCTCTCTCTCTCTCTCTCTCTCTCTCTCTCTCACTTTCTCTCTCACTGAACCACATAAGTGGTGCTTGACTGCTTGACCAGTTGCAGTCCCTCATACCTCATGAGTTTAAGTTACAGTTACTTTACTGTGGGACACTAAACAGACACAGTTCAATTCATCACACTTAGCATTGCCCCGGCTTTCATTTTTCAAAGGATTCCCTGCTTAGACGGAATGTCATTCTTCCACTCACTCAAGATGCGAGCAAGTTAGATCAGACAGCTTGTTGGTGAAGCTGTCTTGTGTTACAGTATAACTGTCCAGAATGAGTAAATACTTTAGTTCTGAACATCTCTCTTTGACGTATCTTTCGACAGGATGAATAACTACTTGTGTGGCGCCTTTCACATTGTCTTCCTACTCTGGACTCTGTGTCCTAAGGTAAGGGCTCAGTGTGAGGAACCGTTTGAAAAGAAGCTCAACCTCTCAGTGACCTATGAGCTCCCTAGCTTTGTGGCAGACACTCCCATCCACAACCTCCTGATCTTCGAAGGTGCCGTGTATGTGGGGGCTGTCAACAGGATCTATGCTCTCTCTGAAAACCTCACCAAAATGTCTGAATACCAAACTGGGCCAGTGTCAGAAAGCTTGCGATGCGGTCCTGTGCGGGACGGCTCTGAAAAGAGCAACACCGTGGACAACATCAACCTGGCCATGCTGGTAGAGACCTACTACGACGACGAGCTGTTCACCTGCGGCTCAGCGGACAATGGGGTTTGCCGAAGTCACGTGCTGGAAGACAGATGGAAGGTTGACAAGGCATCCCAATGCATGTATTCGCCCAAGCCCAGCAGTGGAGGTGAACAGGGCTGCCCAGACTGCGTCGCAGGGGCTTCGGGGGCACGTGTGCTCAGCGTGGAGAGCGGCGGTGTGGTGCGCTTCTTCGTAGGGAACTCCGAAATACCTGGAAGCGGAAGCCCGTCCTTCGCCCAACCCCAGCAGCACCACACCATCTCCGTGCGGGAAATGAAGGAGACCCAAGACGGCTTCAACTTCTTCTCTGACCAGTCCTACATGGATTTAACTCCGCCGTCTCGCGGGAACTACTACCTGCGCTACGTCTACTCCTTCCAGAGCGGCCCCTACGCCTACTTCCTCACGGTGCAGCAGGAGGGGAGGGACTCCCAGACCTACCACACGCGCATCGTCCGCACGTGCTCCTCAGACGCCGAGCTGCGGCGCTACGTGGAGATGCCCCTCGAGTGTATCACCACCAGCCGCCGGCGGAGACGCTCTGCCGAGGGGATCGAGGTGTTCAACGTGCTGCAGGCGGCCTACGTGGCCAAGGCCGGTCCCGACCTGCGGAGGGACATGTCCCTGAAGGAGGGGGACGACGTGCTGTTCGCCATCTTCGCCAAAAGCAAGCCGGGCTCTCCGGAGCCCATGGCCAGCTCGGCGGTCTGCGTTATCCCCATCTCTGTCATCAACGAGAAGTTTATAGACCCAAACATACGCGAGTGTCACACCAAGCAGCTGTACCACTTCACAGGGTCGGATGAGAAGCGCTGCTACAACGCGGTAAGTGTTTCTTTCTTTGTAAAGAAAAGTTTGACTAAAACACAAACATTAAAACACAAAGGCCATTAAAACCATGATAGTCCAAAGGTTAAGATATATTCTCACTTTGCCCGAAAATAAGAAGCCATCTACTTGATTAGTGGAATGAAGGTTCATGGAGGTAAGGAGATAAGAGTTGTTTTCAAGCGCATCATCATGGGATGAGCTTCAGTGTTTGTCTCTCACAAAACCCTCTGTGACCAAACACCTTCCATTTCTTCTCACATTTACATTTATTCATTTAGCAGACGCTTTTATCCAAAGCGACTTACAAGAGAGAGCTTTTACAAATAGCATGGGTCACTGAGCATAGCAACGTGATAGATCTTCGTTCTTACTCTTCTTGTATCTCCCTTTATTGTCCTGTCTACTTTCCATGCCTCCAATCTATCAGCATTGATCCAATCAATCAGTTAAACCATATCGTCAATACTGACATGAATTCTCTGGCTGACAACCTTTTTAGAAGACCTGCCAATATCTGCAGCAGGCTTGTTTCCCCTCCGACTCCATCATTACCTAATGTCTATGAGAGTGTGCAGGTCCACTCAAACCAAATGAGTCTGTTAAAAGGGTTTAACAGGTTAGGTATTGTAGAGTTAAGAAGGAGAGGGTTTGTATGTACTGAGGGTTAGTATGAAAGAAAACAGAACTGTACTCATTGTGACGCTCATCTGTCACCTACAGTATTACTTTGGTTATGTTTGACAAAGCAGTTATCCATGACACTCTACTATTGACTGCTAATCTATGTACTAATTGAACTAAAACAGACAGACGATGACATTCGTTGCCTGAGGTGCTTGTTACACCGCTTTATAACTATTGTCACAACTGAATCTTATTTCTGCATTCTCCAGTTCACTTCATATTTGTAAACATTACTACATTTATTCTTGGCAGCTGTTATGTTTATGAACCCATTTTTATAGCGTTAGTTTCAACAATCTCTCCTGCTTTCCATGTCACTCAGAGGCAAATGGTACGTTATTTTGCTCTTTAAAAAAGTTAGGTTTTATAACCCCAACTCTGTTTTGTTTAGTGTTTATTTGCCTTTTACATCAAACATTTACGGAAGTTGCCAGCTGTAGACCAACAGATGTTCCGTGAAAATGGCAGTTATTGTCAAGAACTGACCAGATGAAGACTTGATCTTGTTTTCATCGTCTGGTATAGAGGGATCCTTATCTGAGAGATTTATGTGGTTTGTTAAGCTGCATATGGCAAATACTACTTTCTCAAACCGTAGACCTGAAGATAAGCGAGGCCATAAAATCATAAAAGTTTGAAAGTGGCATACTTTCAATGTTTTTATTTTACGGTCAGTTCAACTCCAGTTATGCTAGAGACCTCAAATAGGAATTCAAAGGAGAGAAGAAGGCCTTTGCAGGAGCTTGTTTGATGTAAGTAGGGGTTGTCAAGTCACGTAAAGCTCTCAGCCCAGCCTCTCAAACATGGAGTGTTGCATGATGAATGACATAATGATAAGAGGCCTGCTGTGGGACGCATGTAGTAGAGAAAGTCTGTTTCCAGAACGTCTCTTGAAATTCCCTCAGCGCCGGCTCGTATGAGTCTCCAGGGTTTATTTCGACCTGAATCCTAAAGCTCAAATGATCTGTCCTCTCATTAGACTTGTGCATGATTCTTGGAACGGTATTGACCTCGTTTCTGCGCTGCTCCCTGGCTTTGGGAGTTTAGATAAGACACTCGAAGATGCAGAAGTTTCCGGGAGATGGTAAGGGTTTGGATTGTCCCTAGCAAGCCTTGCTCACTTGCTTAAAAGTCTAATAACGATAAGGGGGAAGGGACTGTTGAAGCTAAAAATAACGAATGGCCACATTTAAGGTCAAAATTATCATTAGATTAGTATTGATCTGAGAAAAAACACCCAAACACTAATTGGTTTTAAATTTAATCTGGAGCCAGATTGATTGCACCGTACAATATAATTCTCCATCAAAGACGCTTTTGACTGACAGTCATTTTAATTATCCGTCCCGTTTGAAATAATACAGTGTTTGTAAACGTATAAATCGAAAATGGAGTCTGATTCTAAGATACAACAAAGATTTATATCCCAGCACCAAAGGCATTGTATTTGATTTTTTAAGGATTTTACAGTCAACAAATTGAGTAAGTGACTGCTTCTGCTGCTACAAACCACTGGACTACAGATGTCCCAGTAGGCGGCTCGCATGCCTCTGCCTGCTGGTGCCTGCTACTAGCACGCTGGGCAGAACCGTCACAGCACTGTTCTCAAGTGGGAGAGAATCCAACTTACCCGGGCAATGAACAAAAGAATGAAAATACATCTTGCCCCATCCTGTCCTCCCGCTTAGTACCTGAGAATCTTAGGCTTTGATAAGGTGTGTGTGTGTGGCTAGAAGGGCGTACAGGCACCAGCAATGATCAGATACGATGTAGGGCTTAGTTTATTGTGTGTTTGTGTGTGTGTGTGTGTGTGTCTGTAAGGGGTTTCAGGTGTCTCAACCCGCATCTTGGTCTCACACATGTTTGCACACAGACTTGCTCAGTACTGAATGTTGGGTAAAGCCCTGCAGCTGCATGTTCTGTCAGTTTCCCTCCCTCGGTGACTCCAGTCCATTGTGGTGTTTCACCAGGGGCCCGTGCCCAGACACGCTGTACGCATGACGAGAGACCTGGTCACCTCCATCACCAGCTGCTACGGCTGGCCGGGCACCTGGCATCCAGCTGCCAACCTGCTCTACCTCACCTGACACACACAAGGCAGAATCCAAGCCACTGTGATCAAAAACATGACAATAATCGCATCAGACTGTATCGCTTTCAATGTTTCTGTTGTTGTTCATACACGGGAATCTGACCCATTCTCCCACAGGTCATTCAAAGCTGTAAGCAACTTACAATTGCACAATACTACAACACTGGCAACTGTGTTGTGTTTCATTGTTGACAAAATAAGACAGATAACTTATGTTAATTAAAAGAATTACCTCAGTGGTGAATGTCTGTTCTTATTATGCACATGGTTAATGATTTAACGTTACGGCTACGTTTGCTTACCTTATCTTTATAACCCAGATACATGGAGTGCCACTAACTACTGAAACTGACTCTGCTTGCAAGCTGGCTCTGTAAAGGAAAACTTTACACAGAATTACCCTCAGCAGGGCCTACCCTCACCAAGTCTGAGGCATGTCAATATACTCTTTTTGACATGCCGTTACAAATAAAACACCGCGCATATTCTCCCTCTTCCCATACAGGATTGTGAAGCCAACTGCTTACATCACTTGCCAATATGCCGTAAGGCACCGCATGATACACTTGTTACATGTCAGAGGAGAAGCGTTGCTCCGGAGCGCTCGTGAGTCAGGACCCCTGTGCTGCTCTCTCATCGCTCTCTAGCCAGTCCTCCCCCCTCTTTGTCTCTCAACATGTTGATTTCCTGATCAGTGCTGGAGCATAAGACGCAGCCACAGTCCTTAACTCAACCGTTCAAGCTTAAAGGAACAAACAGAAATGTCCCCCACTCTTTGGCCCAACCTTCTGAGCTATGGCCTCACCTCGACCTCCGACGCTGCCCCCTCATTTCCTTGGCCTGATACCCTTAGACTATTGTCCTCCCTGCCTGAGCTGCCTTTACAAACAGGGTCGTAATCACTAACGTTGTTCAAGCGGAAAATAGCCAGGACGGGCCATGCCGGTGGACTCTTTGAACAAAAGAAGCAGACAAAAGCTTCATAATGTTATAGACGCCCGTAATGCTGTAGCACCCACTGGTCACTTATCAACCACAGGGACGGAAGTCTTGGAGCCAGGCCATTGTGGAGGTGGGGGGTGGGAGGGTATGGGGGGGTGTAGGGGTATGTGGGGTGTGGAGGGGGGGTGGGGGGGGGGGTTGGAGTCGGTCTTGACTTCAGTGTCAATTCTGGAGTTCATACACTTGTATCAGACAGCTTAGGGGAGGGAGGGAAACACCAGACAAGAAATAGGATTCTTGAGGAATAACTGGATAACAGACACGGCAGTGGTGGAGGCATGAGCGTCAGGGAGCTCATTCGATAGTGAACACAGAGAAAACAGAGATAAGACACAACAGCTGGTAGGCTGAAGATGGCAGAAGGCCATCCTTATATCATAAGGATATTGTGTTATTTATGGCTCTCACAGTTCTAAAGGACATAGGGAACTCCTGGTGAGGACACCACTAAACAAGAATCAATATCAGTCAATGTAGTAAGGTGAAGATAATAATGATATTGAAATATAAGATATCAATGAGGTAAGACCTCGCCTACTTTAACCACACACCTTTGAGTGGAGAACCTGAGGACATGGATATGGCCCACTGTTTAAGGCCTCTAGACTTTATAAACCCACATTCTATTCATTTGGAAGTCCTCGCTGGGTGGAGATTGTGCTTCTATGTACTTAAGTAACGGAGGGGAATGACATGAGCCCCCTCGACTCCTGTCTGTCCTCACTCTGGGTGGGTTTTACTATCCTGGCACCCTCCCAAACAATGAACAACAAACATGGAGGCTATCTTGCCAATCCTCAGGACACTGTAGTGAGATAGCATCAAGAGGCTTTGAATGCCCCGTGATTCAACCCTTTACATTTAGTCTCTGAATCATGTTTCAAACCAAAAAACAAGCCCACACCTGGAGCTGAATTGTTTTGTATGGTTGAAATATTTGTTTGGCCAGCTAATGAACTGTGCAAAGGTTGTTTTTTGTTGTCGTTCAGCTACAGTAAAGTTACACTTAAACAGCTTTAAAACACCTTTGGTAAGTTTCTAAATCCTAATGCTGAGCAGCAAGCTGCTTATACTGAAACATGACCCTAAGTATCTGTGAAAGAATGAGTTTAGAGGCATGAGAAAGCAGTAATCTGCATTGTTGTGTTGCTGTAGTACTTTCTGCGGACTAAAGCCATGCTAATTGTTAGTTTGCCTTTTGGTTCTTTACATGTGTCGGGTTCTTTACAGATGTTGCTGTGTAGCTTTTAGCCGCCGTGGAAAAAGAGCTTTACAAAAAACCATGAAGGGCCACCACCTGCAAGCTGTCATGAAACATATTGAAACAAGTGTTTTTTTAGATCAGTTCTTGTTAAACCAGTCACTGTTCTGTGTGTTTGGCAAGACTGTTTGTGTTTCCAGTCAACCTTGACCCCTTTTCCCTGTTTAAATACGCGCATTAGGCCATGTCTGTTCTTGTGCGTGGGTATGCTTTGCTTACTTGTTTTGTATAGAAAGTTCTTCTCTGACAAGGCTTTACAAAAGAGATGCCTAAAAGTGTCAGCGATGGAAAAAAAGAAAAACCCAAACCACTGTTTTCCATTTTGCATTGCCAGTTTCCAGATCACAAGGCAGAGTTTATATTCATCCCCCCTTTCTGCTACTTGGGGTCTTATTTGTTTTTAATATCCCCATGTCTGTCTCTGATTTGTATCCTACTGTAGTTTGTGTATGAATATCCTCCCTAATGCCAGGACAGTCTGCGCAAATCCCTTCTTATTCCAGAAGCTTCGATTCACAGCCAGTTTTCACCAATACTTGGATTTTTGACCCGATTTGCAATCATGGGTTTCCAGGGTGCGTCTTTTTAGGGCCTACTCTTTAACTCCTATACCACAGTTTGATTTAGACTGCTTTGTCTTTGATGAATGTGGTCTTAATGGTTTTTCATGTAGGAAATCTGTCTTTCTCCTCAGAATAGGATCCCCTGAGAAATAAGAAACAGGGAGAAAGACACTTAAATCTGTTCCCTTACCCTGATCAGGATAAGGGTATGATGTCCCACAAAACCCCCATGATTTTTATTCACTGTGAAGTCGTCACTAAGAAGGTCGAGCCAAGAGTTTGCACTGGTGGGTGGAATACATTATTCCAGACTTTGCAAACCAGGAATTCCAGCGGCGTTTGGCAAAATGGCTTTGAAAGTGTTCGTATCTTAACGCTCTCATGGTTTTCAGCCTTGACTGATTTCAATTGCAATCTGAGTTTTCCATATTTTACCTTTAAAGCTGATTATGTTTGATGTCCGGCAGTTGCAGTGGTGCATTGGGACATCCCTTGAAAGCCCCCCACTGTCTATAGTGAGTAATAGACTAACGCTAATAAACGCTGGGCGCTAAGAGCAGCAATGGCAACTCTAAATGATCCCCCCATTTACATTAGCCTGTTCCTTTAATTGAATGAGCAAGATGGGCTGGCGGCTGAAACAGTAAATATGTTGGATCGCTGGACTGTGGCGTGGAGAAATGATGCTGCAACTCTGTCCCTCAACAAATGACTAAGGACTAACTGATCAGACCCCCCCCCCCCCCCCAATCAGTCATGCGCACAACTCATTATGTGGTTTGTCACACAGCTTCCTGAGTCATCACACTTTTGGTTAATGTACAATGTAATGCCTAACATCCTGCCTCAAGGGTTCGTTATCTGCGGCGTAACTTATTAAGTAAAGGGGTACCTTAGCGTTAACTTACTAAATCTAAAATGCCTGGCCATAACATAATGGCAAACCAATTACATTTAAGTCTCCTAATGTTTAAGTTTAGGTCGAAGCCAATATTTCTTAATGTCTACCATATTTAAGTACCATGTATCCAGTGCAATGAACATGCCTGGCACTCCCCATTGTTATCACAGAGCAGTCACAAGACTGCAGTATAGTCTTACTGGAAAGAAAATGAATGATTTTGGCTCCAAAATCACTCTCGTTGCTTTTCCAATCAAAAAGAAAGAAGTCAAAAGTAATAACCCTTTCCTTAACCCAAATCAAACCAAATGGTTGCACTTCTACAGTATTTAGTGGGAGACAGAAGCCATTGCGTCAGGATAAATGGACTACGTTCTTAAAAGTAGTAGTATTTTCTCCCAGATAGCAGAGTGCAGGGTGCTGGCTCATCATTCACTGTGCCAGTTGTTTTGGTGATGCGCCACCCAGGGGTTTGCAGTCTGCATTGTTACCTCGGCAGGAAACCCCCAGAGAGCCACAAAAGCTGCGGCGATGACAGATGATTTGACTGTTCAACTGACCCATGCGGTCCAGTACTGCCTGTGTGTGAGAGAGAAAGAGAGAGAGAGAGAGAGGGAGTGATGAGGGGAAATGGTGGGGGGGCCAAGAGGAGAGGGCCTGAAAAGGGGACTGGAGAGGAAGGGTGGGGGGAGGGCAGGGGAGCAAAACATAAAAAAAGAGTGGGGAGGAGGGGGAGGGAGGGAGCCTCACAACAGGTGCCTCCTCCCCCCCACTCCCCCGCCCCCCACCCACCGCTGCTTTTCTCCCTCGTTGAACCGAGACACTCGAAAACGACTGACGGAGAGACAAAGGTGAAGATTGTTCTGCTCCAGTTCGCTCCGCGTTTTGAACGCGAGGGCCATTCTCACTCCATGCCACTGCCACCCTGGGCCTTATAATATGCCGACCCCTGACCCCTTCCTGGCACGCAGAGGGCACCTACCAGCTGCCCAGGGAGCGCCACAGCCTCGTCCAGCTTTTTGTCAGCTTCTCTAATTCCCTCAGCCGTCACCCACCACACACACACACACACACACACTTTCACTCTCTGTCATGCGCGCGAGCACAAACACACACACACGCACACGTTCATGCCTACACACAACAGCCCAGTCGCTACAGCTAGCAGAATCATGTTACAGATGCAGGTATAGTCATGTCCAGTGGGAGTGCAGCTATGCGTGCCCAGCCTCAGATTTCTCCTTCACCATCTGTACACATGTACTGTGCTGTGCATAATGTTTACATGTATACACATAATCAATAACCCCTCGGCTCTTACCCGGCTGACACAAACATGTAGTCATTGTCTCGTCATAATACAAATACATGAGGCAGTCGCATCAGCACGAAATGGACGTGTGATAAGAGCCACAACATCAAAGCCATTCATGAATGTTGAATTGACGTCATTCTTCAACGAAATGTTCAAGATTTTCGGTTCAAATTTCTACGTTCATTCACCCTTTCCAGTGTTCATTTCTGCATCAAGTTTTTCTACATGCAGCGACATACCAGGTGTATTTATGTACGCGTACGTGTCTTTCTGTGTGTTTGTGTGTGTGTGTTTTTACTGCATGCCCTCCCCCCCCCCCATCACCCCTCTTCTAGTAACACCACCCTCAGTTTATGGTCCAGGCATTAGAGTGTCTGCTCCACCAGGCCCTGAGGGTCAGAGTGAGAGTATGAAAGGGACATTAGGCCAAGCAGATCCCCTTACACCCCCCTCTTGACTCTGCCGGGGTACGCCAAAGGCCACGGTGCTCCACAACACCGAACCGCTGCACTGTAACCCTATCGTCATGCTGTTGTGTCAGGGACAATGGCTGCTGGGTAAGTGTGGGCCAAAAGGTGTACAGTGTCTCACGTATCACACCGGCTCCGGTTTTACTGCCAAATAACACGTCCCTAAAATGTAGATAAGGATGTTAAACACCTAACACGCTCAGAAGAAACTCGAATCGAGCCGAGGAAAGGCTCAATGCGGTATCAGTATTTGAATTTGCGTGGAATGAAGACAGAACGACGTGAGGCTTTTTATAGCCGGTCTTCAGGCCAGAGGAGAATCACTCTCTGCTGTGGCAACGTGACCGGCTTCCCTGCTGACTTCGTGCCAAGGAAAAGCCTAAGGACAATAGCAACGGGTCTTTGAAAGGAGCTTGTCAAAACAGACTTCCACAGTCCAATTTCATTGCCTTGATCCTCGGTAATAACCTCAGCGAGGCCAAAGAAGGCCCTGGGACCTCCCCTCTTTCTCAGCCTCCTTTCGGCCGGCTCCGCTCTGACAAACCCTCTATTTGCTCTAAAAATAATCAACCCCCAGAATGTTCTTTTGAAACTGCGCGTTAGTAATCTCGGACTTATGTTTGGCGATGACGTCTCGAACTCTGTTGGCGTTTGGAGAGGGGCTGGCTCGGGGTTTGGGTCAGTTCCCAAGTTCCTCAGGTGCGCGCAGTGGGAGACCCCGCATTGCCAGGGCTGTGGACAGCAGGAGTTATGATGGAGTTTACCTTAGCTGGGAAAAGAGCATAAGAGAGAGAGCTCACACACACACACGCACACACAAGAGATAGATCAAAGGCAGACTGTCCAGCAGAGTCCATCGCAGTGGTCTACATTTCTGACAAATCAACTGGTCTTGCTGGACGAACAGCTGTGGAGTTCCAACTCATCTTCTTTCATCTTCCCCAACTCTCTGAGCTGTTTGTCCTTAACTACAGTAGTTTATAACTTACAAAGTGGGTAGCAGCATCAAATAATCAAGTTAACATCTCAACTCGGTATCTCTTAAAAACAAAACATTACTTTACCGTTCGATTCCTGTTTTTGCTGGACGCTAATTCCCCTATTCTGTCTAAGGTCAAAGGTCACCCAATCGCTGAAGTTTGGAAAAACAACAGTCCTGCCTGGCCTGGTCAAGTTCTGAGGTCAAGGACCTCTCCAGGAGACCTCTCCTCTTCTGGTCATTAATAATGGATGTAACTTGAAGCTGACAGAAAAGGCCGTGAACGTTTGCGCCCAACTACAGAGGGAAGTCGGTTTCAGACTAAGAGAGTGCGTAATTGATTAAAGGGTCCCGAACGCCGGAGTCTACAGTTTCACAGTGTGACTGTATGCTCCAGAAACCGTGCAATGATAACACAGCCATGCTCTTAAACCACTGACAAAGTGAGGATGGAGAAAGAGAGTACAAAAAGAGATTGAGAACGAGAGAGAACGCAGCCTGATCTCAGAGAGTTGGCTGAAGAAAGTCTAAAGCAAAGAGTGAAATCAAGAGAGATAAACAGCGGCCAGGCGTTTGCCCCGGCCGGACAAGAACAAAAGAATAGGGAAGAGAAAGAGGGTGGGAGAGGATTTGTGGCCGAGCTTGACACCAGTGAGAGGGTGAAATGCAATAGCGCACAGCCGTTCCAGCGGGCATACCTTTGTGTTTTCCACGAACGCCTTCCATGCGTAAACTCAAGTCCTCACACACACACAAAGGCAAAACTGTGTCTGGCCGTACGAGCCACGAGACCACAACTTGACCTCTCCATTACGAGCGGGGCTTGATGAAAGAGCAGATGAAGGAGGCTTAGGGAGCCAAGCTGGACTTTTCTCTTCCCCCTCATCCTTTTCTCCTCCTCTCCTCCCCTCACATCCTTTCCTAATTCCACATCTGGTACGGTGGGGCGTGTGTTAAGTCTGTTAATTTCAGGCTAAAGGGTAACGCTCGTAGGATTGCATGGAGGAGAGTTGGGACGAAGACTCTCCGAAGTGATTAATGGAAGTTCTTTGATTGGGATATGAGCGTCCCATAGGAGAAGGGACTTGTAGAAAAGTTAATTACTTTTTCGCACCCAGAGGAGCTTATACACTTCCAGTGCTGTTATAATGTGTCTTATATCACCCATATGAAAGATTAAAGTGAAAATGCTTGTCGACGAGTCAGTTATCCCCCCCCCAAAATTAACACGATATATTTCACCAGCCTCTGTTTAAGGAGCACCCTGAATCAGCACCTTGGCATCCCGTACTTGATGTGGTAATGTTGAGAAGGAATGTAAGAGAGAAGCAAGGTGATGCGACGGTAGCTCAGTAGGTCTAATGTGTTTCTCTTATCTGCCCCCCCACCCCCCACCCCCCTCCCCTCAGAGCTCACTGGACTGTGGTAAATACGAGGAGGGCTACCGTTTGGAGGTCACCAGCACCATGGCCCGCCTCAACTACTTCAGTGGCGAGTTCACCAACGTGCTGCTCACCTCCATCGCCGTGGCTCACGTCCAGAACGACACCGTGGCCAGCCTGGGGACCGCTGACGGCCGTCTCATCCAGGTACGGGTCCAGGCTAGCAAAGAGGTGGGACATGGTGTCCCCACTCTGTCCTGGGGGATCTACAATATCAGACGTGTCCTTCAAGTCTAGACAGGCACTTTATGTAATGACGTCTATTTTGAGGCGATAAAACCACCAGATCAACACTGATATTCTGCCAAACGATAAGGCTCCTGAGAAAGAAAAGATGCAATGCAGCATGGTAGGTATTCCGTCCCTGCTCGAATGGCTTGTATTACTATAATCATAAAGTTGATCTAATGAAAAGCATACACCAACCCAACTCCTACCTCTTTACAGTATGTTTGTAGTCCAAACTTGCCCAACTTTCCAAAAACAACACAAAGAAACGTATTGCCTGCTTTTGACCACTAAAATGGGATACATTTAATGATTATAATTGATTTTGTTTGAGGGGTTGTGATCCAAGGGTTGAGTAACATACTATAGCTGAGTCAAAACAAAGCATGCATGTGTATGTCACACACACACTTTGACCACAGTTCCTTTGCAGATGTCCCTTCCGTATTTGAATAACACTGTGTACTCTTTAGGTACACAGACGCCCAGCTCTTGCAAAACATGTTAGCGTACAACAGCCTGCTGGTGAAACCTTTTCTAGTTGTACAAACACGTGAGTGATGACGGCATCTCACAGGGCTCTAGTGGAAACGTAAAGAGGCTGACCACAGGTGCCCCTGTCAGGGCCGGTCTGGACAGGGAAGCTCTTTCCACAAGGTCCCTGGTCTTCGACAACTTGGACCAGGGCAAAGCTCCTCAAACGCTGGCTTTCCACAGTGTCATCTGAGTGAGCACGTACGGTTCTGACTATCAGTGAGGGGCATCGTAATGGACGGTGCTTTTTTTCTTCGGTTTAAGGGTTTGAACCCTAAAAATCAGGGTTACAACAGCTGCATCTGCCATGCAAACAGGATTAGGCACTGTGAGATGGCTGGAAGACAGATGGGCCCCCCCCCCCCCCCGATAAGAGCTTTCGAATGTTGCTCTCTCGTTTGCTCGTAAATGAGACCGACGAGTTTCGCGAATCCTGCCGAATGTTGGGCACTTGTGTTTTCTAAATACAATAAGAAAACAGCACGGGAAAAAAGTTGCAGGAGACTCAGAGAAGCGGGAACAGCTGGACGGAAGCTCGAGGCTGTGAGCCGAACGGCACGTTAATGGTGAACGGCGGGCCTCGATGACATGCTCCCCGGCGGGGCATTCTCCTTGCTGGGCGCCTGCAGCTGTTACCATTTTCTCTCTTCTTGTGGTTGGTTCCATTTCCAAAGTCATTGTTTCGGCCAGGGGAGGCTACGAGAGCAGCTGTTCTGTCGCAGGACCCACTGGAAAGGGAGGACGGGAAAGAGGCAGAGACAGGGGCCATTGAAGAAGTGGCGGAGCAAGTGAGGAGTGGATGTGACAGCGAGGGAAAGAAAGACAGAAAGAAAGTGTAGAAGCAGGAAGGTGGGGGAGGGGGGGGGAGTGAGGGAGAGGACAAAGAAGTGAAGTTTAGGACTTTAACTGAGGAAAGGAACATAGGCTGAGAAAGATGTATGGAGAGTAAACAGGAGGTGGGAGCTGGGAGGTGGAGATAAAATGATGGCGAGTTCATTTCAAATCATGGGAAAGGACCCTCTTAACTACTCATTGCCTTTTGTTTCAAGAGCAAATGCTTTCGCAACCAAGTGGGAGAAAAAGAGAGGGAGAGAAATAGAGAGAGTGCGAGAGAGAGAGAGCAAGGGAAAGAGAGAGAGAGAGAGAAGGGAGAGAGGAGAGAGAAAAGAAAAAAAAATAGGAAAGAAAGTCCCAGTGTCCCAGTGGGCTCCATTCAAATGCAGGAAGTCTATTTCTCTGCTTCAGTGTCTCTGTGGGAATAGCACAGTAGCTCTGTTTATAAACCCAATTTCCCTCACGCTAATATAATAATCTGTAATTCACACCGGTATTACCTTCACAGAGAGCCTGTTGTGTAGGAAATGTAATTTTATTTCCACTTTTACTGTGTACTTGTCCCTAAATTTTGCCTGGGTAGGAGTTAAGAGTAGTAAACATCCATTCATTTCCTGCACAAATCCTTACACAACAGGTATTACATTTTTTGGACTGAATTCTATGTAAACATCACATTTATTTCACATTATGTCTCTAATGCAAATTACAATGGGGTTAGTTTCCCACTCAAAAATAAACCAAAGTTCGTAGTCTGCCCACAATTTCTTTCTAACCCAACAGAGTGCAGTGCCTGAATTGACATTGATTGGATAGTTGGATAAATATTTCAACATAATTAAAAAAAGTATTTGCCAATGGTTTGCTGATCTTGGCTTGCTGTCTACATCAGTCCCTTCACTCTGATTGATCTTCTGGTCTGCAACAAGTCTGGTCTCATATTTCCAGAACTATAGAACTCATATTAAGTTAATATTTTACAGGTGCGCTTTTTATAATCCATCAGCATGCAAAAGGCAACCATGATTTAACTCATGCGGATATCAAAGGCATTTGCAATAAAATGAACGATTTACACATCATTTCAATTATTGTCTGAGAAATAAAGATACCAAACCCACTGAGAAGAAATATATCACTAATATCACCAGCTGCATCACGGGCACTGCACGATCTATAATTCCAGTAATCTAGCTGTCTCCGACATCACAGGCACTATCCATAATTTCAGGACTACCACGGGAACTTATTTAGATAGTTTTTTCTATTGGGCATGTGTCAGAGATTGTCTGAGATCATTTTGTACCATGAGATTCAGATTCAGATAACTTTATTAATCCCCTAGGGGAAACTCTTTAGCAACAACAGCACACAGTCTCGTCAAAGCACACAGGGGTAAGGGTGTGAGGTGATAGAGTAGAATAGTCCCCACAGGGATAAAGGAATCGGGGTAAAATAAGTAAGTAAATGTACTCTAGCAGTAAAGGCTGGGAGTAAAATAAGAATGTGATGTACGGATCGTGAGATAAAAAGAGTCAGGAGATAAATAGAGTGGGTTTTTATGTACAGACTATACAATCAAGAAGATTTGAGATCAAGAAGATTTGAGATCAAGATGATTTGAGATCAAGATGATTTGAGATCATGAAGATTTAAGATCAAGATGATTTGAGATCAAGATGATTTGAGATCAAGAAGATTTGAGATCAAGATGATTTGAGATCATGAAGATTTAAGATCAAGATGATTTGAGATCAATATGATTTGAGATCAAGAAGATTTGAGATCAAGATGATTTGAGATCAAGAAGATTTGAGATCAAGAAGATTTGAGATCAAGAAGATTTGAGATCAAGAAGATTTGAGATCAAGATGGTTTGGGGTCTAGTCTCGTAAACACAAACTGATGGGGCTAACATGTTGACACAGTCAGCTAAAGAGACAAGGTACAGTCTCCTGCACAGTGTACTGCCAGTTAACACACGCAGACCTGCTGTCAGGCATCCAATAAAAACAAGACGGAACCAAGATGGCTTTGGTTAAAGGTGTGATGATGTAACCAGGGTATTTTTCACTAGTCAGGGACAAAACCTCATCAGTAGAACTGCTGTGTCTGTATATGTTCCAACCAGCTCCCTGGGCAGTAATTGCAGTGTAACCACCGCAGATAATGAATGTTTCTCCAGGTGTGCTCTGTGTGTTAGCGTGAGCAGTGAGATGTGCTGAACACCTCTCGGCATGTCAGCGAACACGCTGCACCCTTCCCTATCTCTCAGCCCCGGGCTACTTCTTTTGTCCCCTTTCCTGTAGGTGCCCTCGCAATGTATCACTTTCAGTACCCAAGCATTAGTTATTATCCCTTCCCACAGTGACAGGAGTGGCCCACAAAACCTCCGCCTGAAGAAGAAACTGAAGATTGGATAGTATTTAACGGCCTTTGACTAAAGTTGTTTTTAATTCAGTTTGGCCGTTGGGAACAGTAGAGTTGGTTCCAGAAGTGCTTGTACACCTACACTGATTTGCTGGACCTGACAGCTACCTTGTCCCTATGCGACATGTAGCCAGAACTGGAAAAAAACTAGGAACCTGAAACCTCAGCCTCGTTTATCTGACAAACTTTCCCGTGTGCGCCCTTTACCGAAAAACAACAATGCTATCAGAGGAATGGCAGACTTACAGGAACTTGAGTCAGATGGCTCAGCGGGTTAAGGCGTTGGCCTTGTGAGCGGAAGGTTGTGAGTTCGAACCCCGGCTGTGGCTATATGACATTGTGTCTTTGGGCAAGGCACTTAAATCCTACTGGCCTTAGGGAGAATGTCACTGTACTTACTGTAAGTCGCTTTGGATAAAAGCGTCTGCTAGATGAATAATTGTAACTTCCTGCCAGCAATAACCCCAATATTTCTCATCATTAAAGTAAAAAAGTAAATGTCTAGTCAAGAGATGATGTTCATGTGCTTGTGTGCTTCAGGTGGTGATAAGCCGGGACAAGGAGCCCGTGCCACACGTCAACATCCAGGTAGATACGAGACCCGTGGCAGCTGAGATGGTGGTGCTGAACCAGGGGAGCCCTGACGGTTCTCTGTTGATGGCCACAGGAAATAAGGTGGGGGTTTACCACACATACAGGGAGTCAGGTGGCTCAGTGGGTTAAGGTGTCGAGCTCATGATCGGAAGATCGTGAGTTTGATTCCCGGCTGTGGCTTCATGACGTTGTGTCTTTGGACAAGGCACTTCACCCTACTTGCCTCAGGGAGAATGTCCCTGTACTTGATAGAAGTTGCTTTGGATAAAAGCGTCTGCTAAATGAATTAATGTAAATGTACACATCTCTTAACCAAAATCAATCAGTTTATTTATGTTAGAGGCAGCATTGAATTAAAATATTGTTAGAAATCCTCATACACTGCTGCAGGCTTTCAATGTATCAGAAATGTTTAGCGCTAAGAAGTCCCATCCCCTAAGTTCCTGTAGGAGCAGGGAATTATTGGTTCCTGCTTTGTGCTCCACATAACTTAATTTAGACTCTGGTTCCTGTGATGGGAACGTAGTAAGTTCAGAGGGAAAGTTATTATAGTTCTGCAGGAAAAGCTTCCCTCAAACTGCAACATGGCTATTGTCCTAATACACACACCCACAGTATCGTACCTCCTACTCATTAGTGGAAGGATTGTAAAACTCCCCCAACGAGTTGTTGTGAAATTATGACCTTAAACCTAAACATCAATATCGTTCCACAGCTGTGCCAACAGTTTTTCCTAAATACGATATCTAAATACCTCACATACAGTTTATATTGGTACAGGTTATGTTGTTGAGGAAGCTTTTGCCAGGTGTAGAGTAATGAAAACGGTGGTTAAATTAGACTGGATACACATGGGTAACTTACTTGGCATTGAAAAGAGAAGCTTATTAAGCTACCGATCTAAAGGTCTGTATTCTGATTGGCTCTCCAGCTCACCCAGGTCCCTCTGATTGGCCCAGGCTGTGAGCAGCTATGGAGGTGCAACTCTTGCTTGTTGGCACCAGCATTCATGGGATGCGGCTGGTGTGCCGGTCGCTGTACCAGGTTCCCCCAGTGCCCTTCCTCCTCCAACTGGACCCAGGAATCATGCCCGCCCCTTATCACCACGGTAACAGCAAAATATAATCATACACAAAAAACAATAACATATTTTTTCATTTATCTGGTTCAATGTAGATATGGTTGATCCAATCACTCTCATGGACGCTTTCCCCAAAAAGCCCCCCAAAAAGTGGGTTTTAATCAGCCTGGTGCACTTGTATAATACTGGTCTACCTCACGCTTTGAACACACATTTAAAACCACCACCAGGCTCCCATCATATCCTCAGTGGTGAAACAATAAACTTGAGGAGGGTAACAAAATATAGAAATATACCACATACTCCCTCTAGAGCAGTGGTTCTCAACCCTGGTCCTCAGGGCCCACTGTCCTGCATGATTTAGATGTTTCCCCCTTCCAACACACCTGATTCAAATGAATGAGTCACTATGAAGCTCAGCAGAAGCCTGATAATGACAATTCATTTGAATCAGGTGTGTTGGAGCAGGGAAACATCTAAAACATACAGGACAGTGGGCCCTGAGGACCAGGGTTGAGAACCACTGCTCTAGAGCTCCTCAGTGCATGTTAGAAGAACATCTTTAGTGTGCGTGGTGTGCGGTGTCGTGTGTGGAGCTCTCTCCTGAAGGCCCTGTGCGTCCCGCAGGTCTCCCCGTCC
This sequence comes from Neosalanx taihuensis, assembly GCA_030340665.1. Lineage (NCBI taxonomy): Eukaryota > Metazoa > Chordata > Actinopteri > Osmeriformes > Salangidae > Neosalanx > Neosalanx taihuensis. The sequence continues at coordinate 3,389,338 of CM059290.1, forward strand.
ACGGGCCCTGCGAGAGGGAACACCAAGGTGACCGTGTGCGGGAGAAACTTCGGCTTCAGCAAGACCGACGTGGACGTCCGGCGCTTCAACCCCAGCTTGGTCAGCGTGGAGGTGGCAGGGATCCCCTGCAGACTGCTCAAACGCTGCAGCAACAATAGGTGACAGCGTGTGTGTGTTCTGAAGCCAGGTTCTAGAACCTTCTAGGTTGGTTCTAGAACATGGAAAGAAGAGATATGTGGACTTCTGATTGGGAGACCGAGGGTTATATCAGCATGATAGTTTGTGTTCTGAGAGATATTTACCACGATCCTGCCCCCTTCCTCGATTGACATTCCCAAATAACACACCACACATGACTTTCCATGAGTACTAAATTACTGGAAAAGCGCCACATACCCAATTTTACCCTGAATCCAATCCCCCGGGCCAGACACCAGCATTCATCTCAAGAGCCCTTGTGCCTGAACATCCCCCATATCAGAATCATGTCATTGTTTATAGTGGTTGGATCCCCACCCCCCATTTGAGATAAGCCCTTTGTGCTTTTCTGCAGCATAGGATAAGTCCATCATTTAATTACAGTTACTGCTGGTTTATTCAAGTAGAGTATAATGCACAGTTTGTCTGTTGTTTTTGACTCTTGGTTTGTGAATGATGTGTGTGTGTGTGTGTGTGTGTGTGTGTGTGTGTGTGTGCGTGTGTGTGTGCGTGCGCGTGCGTGTGTGTAGGTTAGTGTGTGCTCCAGAGTTTCCTGAGAAGTGGCCTCTGACCAGTGATGGGGAGGTGAAAGTGACCAGTGGTAAAGACGTTATCCATAAACAAGGCTTCTCCTTTGTGGTAAGGCCATATTCACACACAGCTCACATGGTAGAGATCTGTTCAGAAAGCTGAGGTTAAAGGATATCCAGCTTGCCATTAATTGCATGTTCATCCCAAATACATTGTATGCTAACAGTTCTTGCCATGCGTTAGATTGACTTAGTCCCTTCATCTTTTTGTGTCTCTTCAGAACCCAGTGATCAAGGAGATCTTTCCAGTGTTCGGACCCAAATCTGGGGGAGCCATGCTCACCATCAGAGGGTCGTTCCTGGACAGCGGCACGGACAGACAGCTCACAGTGGGAGGGGCTGCATGTGACATTCAGAGGTGACTTCTAATTCAGAGCAACGTTGAACGTTTGTTATATGTCTAACCAGGTGTGGTTAGCCTTTGCATATCTATGTACGTGTTTGTATGTTGTGTGTGTGTTCTAATATAATTTGTTATTCCAAATGTTTCTCCCATCAGTCTATCAGGTAAAATGCTGACATGCAAGACCCCCCCCCAGAGTGTTCCGTCCCTTCAGCCGGTGAGGCTGACCATCGACTCTGTGAAAGTGGAGGCTCCTGTGCAGTACCGATACAAGAACGACCCCCTCATCTCCAGCGTGCAGCCCACACGCTCTTTCATCAGGTGGGCTAATAACGCACCCACACCCCCCACCCTCCAGTCACCTTAGGTGGGTCGAATAGTTCCCACAACGAGTGCATGAGAGGAGGGCACATGGAATGGCAGGAAAGTCCAATTAAAAAACCCAAAGAAAGGTTGAGTTTGAGAGGAATGGAGAGGTAGACTAGGACCTGTCTCCCAGAAAGAAGGGGGAAAGCCAACAGGGACACATTAGATTTACGAGAGGAGGAAGTGTGTGGGATGTGAGGATATGTGGCATTAGCACAGGTTCCAGCCTCAGTACTAATGCTAACCGCAGACTCCTCGGCGTGGGAATCACACTTTAATCTACATTCAGCATGGCTAACGCTGTACGCTAACGCTATATGCTAACGCTATACGTTAATGCTATATGCTAACGCTATACCCATTTGCATGGTCATTTTAACGCTGTATGTTTTTCCAGCGGAGGCAGCACTGTTTCTGCCCACGGCCTGTATCTCCGGTCTGCTCTCCCTCCCCGCATGAACCTCACCACAGCCAAGGATGGCAAGGTCTTCCAAGTGGTGAGTCCTCGCTCTGGAAGTGACCAAAGAGCTGCCCGTGCAAAATTACCTCCAGGCATACGTGTGCTATTGTCATTAAAAGTCTGGAACAGATGGTATAAAGGAGCCTAATAATGGAAAATAAAGTACAGGCACCGCATGAGAAAATGGAAAAATTCATGCTCGGGGTACGAACTGTTCCTCGCCTCCTGAGTCACACAGTAGCCCAAGCTGGGCTAATATCCAGCCTGTCACCGTTCCTTCACGAACACTTGAAAATAACGCTAGGTCACCCTGTCACGACAAACTCCTGACCCTCCTCTTTCATGAAGCAGCCTAATAAGTGATTCCTCTACAGCAGGTTGGGTTCTCTTGTCCCGCTCCTGCCCCTGGAGATAAAGATGCAGGCACCATATTGTTTGGGGGCTGGGGGACTTAGGTTCGGCCCCGCATTACACACTTGTTTTCCTGAACCACAGTGGATCTCCATTACAGACAAGTGCTGCCTATCTGATGTAGGCCTTGTCTTCAGGGAAGCGTGAGACCAGGAGGACAAACAGTGCTTTGTGAGGAGACTCTATCTAGTACTGTGAGACACACTTCAGCAGGTTTGGTCATGAACTCTTGAGGACATTAACGCAGATGCAGAAACTGACACACACACACAAACACACACACACACTCCGATACAGACACAAAGATAACGAACGCAGTGCAGTGCAACAACATCTCACCTTCAATAGTGTGCAGGACATTGCAGCAAAATCTCAAAGAGCATTAAACAGTTTTGTGGGGGGAGACTCTTGCTGGACAGTTGCACAACAGGAATTCAAAAAGAACATGCGGACAAAAACACATTTCCAGGCATCACAGGCACTGTTTCCGCTTTGATCCATTTGATCTGCAAACCTGTGGTCAATAGTGAAAAATATGAGATTTGGTTAAGCAAAGTGAACAATCCAAAATGATAAGCAAACCCATTTAACCCATTCGGCTCCTCATTAGATCATATCTGTTGGATCGTTAACATAACAATCCAAGTGATTGACAGTCAGTGTTGAACCTGCTGTACTTGTGCCAGGCTGGTCTCACCAGCTCTGTGTGGCTGCCCTGATACAGTATCATTACTAATGATTTAAGGTGGGATGAGACCCAAGCTGTTCAGCTGCTGCTTCTAGCATTCCTAACGCTCAACGAGACAAGTCACAGCCTTCACTTGGAAAAGACAGTATAAGCGTCTTATTGTCCTCAGCCTCCATGTTGGGGGTAGACCTAGGCTTCAGGGGTGGGGGAGCGGGGAATTACGCTGTGCCCAAATTCTAACACCCCGAAGTTTCCGAATGCCGGCACCGTAACATGAGAAAGACCTTTCGACCACTGGCTCAGGGCAGTCAGTGTCTGCAGGACAGAAGGCTTCCAGGATTCTGATGGTCTGCTGCTCCTGCACACACACTCATACAGACGTGCAAACATGTTGCATATGCATGGGAACGTTACACTCATACGTGCAACACAGACAAGTACATGTACCAATAATATGCACGTTCATTGAGTACCGTATCTCTTAATAAGGGAGAACTAAGGCAGGGAGACTACTTGACCTGGTATCTGTTTCTCAGATCTCCAAGTTAAATCCCAGGATCAAGCCCCTCCAGCTTTCCCACAAACATGAAATGCCGTTCTCCCCTTCGCCCTCCCCCCCTTTTACGCTCCATAGGGAAAAGCTGGCACTGTAAGAAACTAAAGGGGGGGTAAAAAAAAGAAACTAAGTGTAACGTTTCAGCTGCGCTTTCTGGAGGACATAATGCCCCCCCTCCCCCACCCCTACCCGCCCCTACCCCCAAACGTTTTGTCTAGCAAAATGAGGAATAAGCATTCAAATATAAGATAGCAGCTCTCTAACTTAATGTGAGAATTCAATTTATCGTGTGTCAGCCTTATTTCCCTCCACTTCCTGCTGTTTCAGCTTAAAGTCTGTTGTAAGGCCTCACTGCTGGGACTAAATGCTTTTCTGGGGTCATGCACTGGACTGCAGTGGCCTCTGTCATTATCGCTGTGAACCATGCTGACTTGGTAGTTACAAGGTTGAGCAACATTTCTAGAGAACTGTGTGTGTTTGCCAGAAAAAAAGTATTTCTGCACACACTTATAATGTCAGCATCACAGCACTTTGCTGCTGTTTATTATCCAATGACTCACCCATAATAGTAACATATGATCATTTAGAACAGTGGTTCTCAACCCTGGTCCTCAGGACCCACTGTCCTGCATGTTTTAGATGTTTCCCTGCTCCAACACACCTGATTCAAATTAATTGTCATTATCCGGCTTCTGCCAAGCTTCATAATGACTCATTCATTTGAATCAGGTGTGTGCAGGGAAACATCTAAAACATGCAGGACAGTGGGCCCTGAGGACCAGGGTTGAGAACCACTGATTTAGAAGACACTTTCATCTAAAGAAATGCACAGAGGAAGATCTGAACTTCTTGATCCGTGGCCGGAGGCTCGTCCACCAAGCCCCTCCATTCGATCACAGGACATTGTCCTAACTTTTTTGGTCTACCATCGATTCGCTTCCTGGTTAAGATGAATGCAATCCAAGCTCATCTCTGTCTCCTTGCTTTTATTCACTCTCCAGAGCCAGTTTCAGTGGAGAAAACGAGGCCTGTGGGTTAGAGAGTGTGTGTGTTTGCACTCCATCTGGGTTATTGCTCAACAGGGAGCAAGTTTCATCGTTAAGGGGAGCAGCCATCAAGATCTTAGAGCGATACTATGGAGGCATCGTGGCTTCTGCTCTTAGCAATGGGCCTCATGGCAATGTAAACAGTAAAGTTGAATTTGCTTGATTGGATGCGTTATTGGTTTATTGGTCACGTAAGCCACCGGAAACTTGTGTACAACGAAGCCAAAGGCATTTCTGTCGATGGACAATAAAATAAAAACCTGTGCAATTTCAATCGAAAGCATCAGTGGGTTTGTTAGTAGATCAGACAATTCGAACCTTGTCCAGGAAACAAATATACTTACAGTGGTCTCAAATTTCCACAAGGATACTGTAAAAACCTGTGTTTGGTATCATTGGACACTTTTATGGATTGATGTACGTATGTGTATAATAACTACTCAAGGACATGTTTGATTTTGGCCACGTGGATAAATATACTGTGCCACTGGGCTTCAGTCATGGAAATACTTGCAATCCAGCGGGCTATCGGCACAGAGCTGAAAGAATTGTTTTGGAGCCGTGTTCTTCTGCTTTGCTTTTGAGGTGGGTTGAGTTGGGTTTTCCTGTACTACCAAATGTTGGATGTCTTGGTCTGGAGGTCAGAGTCCAAACAACCTACAGCAGAACATGCCAAGCTTCAGTTCTGCACTCTGACTGTCATGGATCCCTCCACCATGCTCAGTTTTCCACTGGGGTTGTTCATCCGTGCTTCGTCCACGTTATTCCTTTAAAGTAAAACTGTGAAATAGACAGTGTGCTTTGCTGCCACAAAATGGCTTCTTGTTGATCCTTCACTTTAGAATCAGTTGCCAATGTGAACGGGACAAACAGTGTGTTGCAACAACTTAAGCACAGACAATCTGAAGGTTTACAGTAGGCTTTTTTCGGAATGTGACTTTCAAAGATTGGATCTTATGCAGGATTAAATGATAATGATTGGAGCTATTCATGTTTGGATCCAAGACGGGATAATAAAAAAAATTCTTGCCCCCAAGCCAAAGCACTTAAATGCCACTATGGCCATAAATTTGGAGATGTAAATGGATAGTATGAACAATTAGAAAGCATGTAATTTGCCCTGGGTAAAGTCGTCTGACAAGTGTGGATTACAGCTTGGGTTTGTTATATGACAGGTGAATTGGTGGAGACATTTTCCATGGGGGCCTGACATGTGTGTGCTTGCATGTGTGTGTGTGTGTGTGTGTGTGTGTGTGTGTGTGTGTGTGTGTGTGTGCAGATCCAGAGCTGCACTCAGGAGCTGGACGGCCAGGCTATCTTCTGCATGACTCCCTCTCTGAAGGACCTGAACCTGCAGCTCCCAGTGGTCACCAAAGTGGCCTTCGTGCTGGATGGCTTCTTCACACCGCAGTTTGACCTCATCTACGTGGAGGACCCCCGCTTCGAGGACTTCCAGAAGCCCACCGTCTCCTCCAAAGGCAACAAGATCATACTGGAGATCAAGGTAAAATCCAGGTTTGAGGCGCTGAGATTTAGCGCCCCCCTTTCATTTTTAGTTATACCCAGCTGAGAAAGCTCTTCGGGAAATCTTTTAAACTCCTCCTCAACAGGAAGTGCAACCGACGGAGAGGGAAGTCCTCTTTGAACGTAAATGCAGATTCTCAGTGCTAACTCTCAGTCTCCGGGTCCGTCTGTCTTTAATTTACACGTTTAGTGTCTTTTTGATCCATCTCCTTCCTCCATGTTGACCTGGTCAGAGTAGGGAAGGAAGTAATACTGAAACTAAACAGGAAAAACAGGCTGTTTCCCTTTGCCCCCCCTCCACACACACACACACACACACACACACACACACACAAACATTTAGCCTCTGCAACACTATATGTATTCTGGCACATTGTTCAAGGTTCCTGTCAAAGCCCTTGACACATTAATTGTGAATATTCTGTAGAGAAACACGACAGTTCAGTAAAAAACTAAAATAATTCGACAATGAAAAAAAAAGAAAAAAGAGGAAAGGAAAAAAGTACTTTTTTGTTTTGGTCGAGCAGCAGCTGTGCAGGACCTCTGGCTCCTTGCTTTTCCCAGGCATGACCTTGGCCCCAACGCCACTCCCCCCCCGCCACATCCAACCACACCAGCAGCCCCCCTCTACACCACATTTCTTCAGATATTTGTCTTGGCTTGCACAGAGGCTTGCGTGTGTGCGTGTGTGCGTTCGTCTGTGTTTGTGCGTTCTGCATGTGTGTGTGTACAGTGCAGGAACAGGTGCAGACCTTTACTCGGTGTCAAATTGGAAAATCCCAGACTGTCACGCAGGGAATGGGATCATTGTTTTTATTGCCTGCTGCTTTGCTCGTACAGCACAGCAAAAGAAGCGTGAGGGGTGTGTGTGGGCTTGTGTGTGTGCTTGTGTGTTTGTGTGTGTGTGTGTGTGTGTGTTTGAATAAAGCAATGTATAGTAAGCAAATATAATATTAACAACACCACCAGTCCAGTTTGTAGGATTTTAGGAAATGCTTAATAAAGGCAAGGCAGTGAAGGAGCTACTCATGGAGAGAGGGAGTGGGGGGGGAGGAAAGAGACACTAAGACAAATAGATGAAGCTGTTGGACAGAGAGCCAGACAGTTGGAGCTGGTGGAACATCTATCTCAGTTTCCCATCACACTGAACTGATGGAGCATATGGAACACACATCTGCATGAGATCGATGTCTAACCCTCCTCTCTCTCTGTCTCTGTCTGTGTCTCTGTCTCTCTCTCTCTCTCCCTCTCTCCCTCTCTCCCTCTCTCTGTTTCTCTCTCTCTCACACTCTCTTCCTCTCTCTCTCTTGCTTTCTCTCTCCCCCTCTCTCTCTCTCTCTCTCTTTCTTTCTCTCTCTCTCCCTTTCTCTCTCTCTCTCTCTCTCTCTCTCTCTCACTCTCTCCCTCTCTCTCTCTCTCTCTCTCTCTCTCTCTCTCACTCACTCTCACTCACTTTCTCTCTGTTTCTCTCTCTCTCTCACTCTCTCTCACTCACTCTCTCTCTCACTCTCTCTCTCACACACTCTCTCTCCCTCTCTCTCTCACACACACTCTCTCTCTTTCTCTCTCTCTCGCTCCACCCCTCTTCTCTCCTACTGTCTTTCCCCCTCTATTTTCTCTCTTCTCTCCTTTCTTTTTTTTCTCTGTCTTCTCTCTACCAGCCACTTTCTTACCCATTTTCCGAGCTCTTTCACGCTACTTTATTTCATGTGCTTAGAAAGAATCACTCAGAGCCTTCCTAACATTTGATTGATGCCTTAGAACAGGTGCCATGGTGACTCATGGTACGTATATTGCGATGTCTTAGTGGCACAGTTCTTATGGCCTTTGACTTAATATTGTGCTTGGTGAAACTGAAGAAACTCCTCAGTTGACAAAGGAATATCTCTCTCTCTCTCTATCCCTTTTTCCAAGGGTCCTCGAGTGGACATCGAAGCCATGAAGGGGAACTTGTTGAAGGTGTCTAACTGGACCTGCGAGCACGTCCTGGTGGTGGGGGACACCCTGGAGTGTACCATCCCCACCCAGCTGAGGGCCACCACCAAGGAGCTGGAGGTTGAGGTGAGGATATCACAAACAATAACCGCTCCTCACTCACACACTCTGGGATTTCAGTCAAGGCAAGTAGCATTGTGGGCAGGACTCCGGGCGCTGATGTTAGTATCCCAGCGGGATTATTACTGTTGGCCTGGCGAGAAGTCACACTGTAAGGGATGGGAGAAGTCCACCCAAATTATGTTTGTTAAACAGGCATGGGAGGAATTTGTTGTTTGGCGTGGGAGGACAATTACAGTATTTCCACTGTTGGCAACTCCATTTATACAGCAACCAGCCCGAATAATATGAGTATGCAGATTCATGCATTGTGAAGTACATGAAAAATTCATAAATCTTGCGTACACATTTACTCAAATTATAGATAAGGTTTATAACATATCAAATATCACAATGATTTCCCTCTGTAAAAGTTTTCCTTGTAATTATGTTTGCAACAATGGGAACTGCTGCGTCTGTGTAGATGAGAGAAGTGCATGCACATTGTGCAAAAGCTACAGTACAGCCAAGCCTGCACCAGCGAAGTCTTGCTCCTGAACACGCCTCCTTGTTTGGCCAAACCGCCCCCTGGAGCGCAAATTAATTCCCTAATTTACCAACGTGCATCTTTGGACAGAAAGGTTCACTATGCATCGGGTGCAAAATAGGAATGATATACGTATGCGTCAGGTGTACAAAGTCCATTGCGCTGGGTGCAAGATAGAGCCCTCTGTCTATCTCAGGAACTCTCTCTGTTTCTCACTCATCCATCCATCTCTGTTTCTCGACAGCCTGTTCCCCCTCCTCTCTTGTGTTCGCACAGTCCTCAGAGAACCCCCCCTCCACCTCAAACCCCTGGTCACAGTCAGGATGGAGTGGGAGCCCCCCCTGGGTCCTTCTGCTCAGTGAGGGAGAGTGCCTCTTGTCTGCAGAGATCACTTCAGACCACCCCAGAACCCTTAGACCCCCCCCACCCCTTCCCAGTTTAGCAGGGTCAGCTCAATGCAGGCCTTGTTCCCCCTCTAAACAGGACAGACAGAATGGCCTGAAGTGTGTGCGTGTGTGTGTGTGTGTGTGTGTGTGTGTGTGTGTGTGTGTGTGTGTGTGTGTGTGTGTGTGTGTGTGTAAATGTGAGACATAGAAACAAATAATGTCCCTGTCAAACCATCAAGCTCAAATTAGTCATTTGTAAAAAATAAAATAGAAATGCTATTCTTGTTGAGACTTTCACATGCAGTCAATGTAAAATAACATGGAGATTCCTCTATTTTCTAAGCAGCCCAAAAACTATCAGCTGGATCAACAATGACATATGAACTGACCTTCAGCGTAAAGTGTTTTTCTCAATATCCTGAGCCCCCATCACAGACCCTCCGCAGTCCCACACGCCCTCGGCCGAGCCAGACAGGCCCCTGACCCTCGATTCAAGCCACACACACACACGCACAAACTCCAAGCAGCCAAGTAAACCTAATTTCCAGCAAACTCAATAAAGAAAGAGGCAATATCACTGATCCAATCTGCCCTCTCCATCTGCGGCTCCGTGCCGCTGCCAAGGAGCCCCGCGCCTGGCGAGCTCGTGTCATTCTGAGAGCAGGACTAGCGATAACACGCTGGCGTGCGCGCGGTGCTGCGTGGGTGCAGGAACGCACCGACCGACTGAACACGTGTACGTACGTGTCATACGTGTTCCAACGCTCCTCATTGGACAGTACCAGCACCAGTGTCTGACACAGGGGTCTTAAACTCGTGCCATAGAGGCCCAAGAGGGTGCAGGTTTTCGTGTCATTTACATTTACATGTATTCATTTAGCAGACGCTTTTATCCAAAGCGACTTACAAGAGAGAGCTTTTACAACGAGCATCAGTCATTGAGCATAGCAACGTGATAGACCCCGAACACAGTGGGGCTTTTTAGATCGTGAATCATACATCATGAGAACCAATAAGTGCCAAGGGAAGAACTATAAATGCATAGCACAACGATTGTGAACATAAAGCAAGAGATACAACAACAACAAGTGTCAAGCCCTACATCAGCTGATTTCACCAAGTAGAGGAACTCGTAGTGAAATCAGCTGGTGTAGTGCTTGGTTGACACGAAAACCTGCGCCCTCTTGGCCTGGCTTGAGTGTGAGACCCCTGGTCTGACAGATGCTCTCCTCTCTCCTCAGTGGCGGCAGGAGTCGTCCTCGGTCATCCTGGGGAAGGTGGTCCTGGCTCAGGAGCAGGACTACCGAGGCCTGGTGGGGGGGAGCGTGTGCGTGGGCCTCCTGCTCCTCCTGCTCTTCTCACTGTTTCTCTGGAAGAGGAGGAACAAGCATATCGATGGTAGGCGGCGTGGGTGTGTGTGTGTGCGTGCGCGTGTGTGTGAGCTCTGAAGCATTTTTCCTGTGTCACTAACTGCAATTTTGTGATGGTGATGGTCTATGTGGTTTCGGGGGTACAGGGATACGGGGGTGTTCTGGTGGGTTCCTGTCGGGTCACGTGTTGGGGGGATTGGGTGTGGGTGCGTTTGGTAGAGCGTGTGAGGGGTAGTGTGGGTCTGAATGTGTTTTGGGATGATGGGAGCACTGGTGGAGCACTGTCCTTTATTTCACTTTTTTGCATTCTCCCTTCTTCTTCCTCACCTGCCTTTCAACCTTTCCATCCATCCTCACCATCCATCCATACCCCCACACCCCATCTGCTCCTCACCCAAACCATTCTCCCGCTCCCCCCAAACCTCACCCCCACATTCTCCTCGTTCAATATTTCCCTCGCTCTTCCTTCCTCCTCCCTTCATCTGTGTGTGTGTGTCGCTCTCTCTCCCTGGTTTGTAGATCTGTCTGAGGGTAAGGTGTGGTATGACGGTCGAGCACACATCCAGCACCTGGACATGCTGGCTAACGCACGGAGCGTCAGCCCCACTAACGAAATGGTCTCCCATGAGTCGGTGGACTATAGAACCACTCTGCTGGAGGGTACGTGGTCCAAACCCAGATCTTGGGCTGGCTTCCTTTTGGGGGGTGTCTGTCGGGTAGCGGTTACTACATGCGCTTTCTCTTCCTAACCATTGCTAAAGCTAACTTAGACTGCAACGCTTTGTCAGCTGGATGTTAATTTTCAATTTAAAGGTTGTTGTTTTTGTCTTGTTTTGACCCATTCCGAAATGTGATTCTACCAAATAAGAGTCTCGCTGAAAAGGATGTATTTGGAGGTTTTTAAGTCATAAAGGTCATTAAATAAATCTAAAGCTAGTGTAGCAGAACTCTTCTTGTCACCACACATACACACACACACACACTTCTGCCCTTTGTAGTCCACCCTTTCTCTGGTCATGAGATCCTAGTCCCTAACTACCACTGACCTTTGACCCCTTCCACTGTATCTTACAGACCAGGGTGCAGAGAGGCCAGAAATGTGCCGCCCTCCCCCACACAGGGAGCTGCTGTCTCCCAGGCTAGTCGGGAGGGGGGGTGGGATGGTGCTGGTGGCGGAGGGCGAGCTGGTGTCCCCTCTGCTCTCTGCTCCGGTCCACATCGACCCGTCCTGTCTCCACCCGGACCTTCTGAAAGAGGTGCAGCATGTGGTGATCGCCAGGGACCACCTGCTGCTGCACCTGAACCAGGTTATCGGGAGAGGTGAGCCAACGAACGCACACTGGGGGGGCGGGAAACGCCAGCATTGGGGTTCACGGGACATTTTTGCAGCATCGTGTCAGTGAGTAAAGCAATGGCTTTAGGCTCATCTCGCACATACTATCAATGGATTCACACTTGAAAACCCATTAGAGAAGTCGGATACGGTAGCAAGAACCTCCAATCCTAGTCACACATCCGTAATTGATGACATTATTAAAAAAAACCCAGACAAGAAAACCACCTCAAATTACATTTTGTGGTTAAAGTGGTTATTCACCAAACTACATCATATAAAATTCCATGAAGGACCTTGGAGGGAAGCTGACGTTCCCACAACGTTTGGACAGTGTCGTACAAAAACCTTCCTTATTCCTCCGGTCAGGGCCTGGGGCTGGAAGCCGCAGATAGCTGGGATGATTTGTTTCTGGAGCAGAATTCCGATGGCCTTTGTTGGATTGTGTTCAGAAACCTGACACCTCAGCCCATCTGCTGGGATGTGATACTATGGGCTGTTATCTGGAGAAGTCTCCAGGCTCAATTATCAAACATACGAAGAGAAAGTAGTGCTGTGGAACATTCTAACGTTGGATTAGATTATTGCCTCAAAATGTATTTCACAGTGTATTACAGTAGGTGTACATCGTTTGGCTTCAGACCTAACGTAGTAGTTGATGAAACTGAGTAAACTTCTCAGTTGCCAATAACACTTTCTTGCTTTCTCTCTCGCTCCCTCTCTCTCCTCTTTCATCCCTCTTTCTCTCTCCCTACCTCTCTCTCTCTCTCCCCCTCTCTCCCTCTCTCTCTCTCTCTCTCTCTCTCTCTCTCTCTCTCACTCTCTTATTTCATATCCCTCTCTCTCTCTTTTTGTCCCTATGTCTCTCTCTCAGGTCATTTTGGTTGTGTGTTCCACGGGACCCTGCTGGAAACAGACGGGCAGAAGCAGCACTGTGCCGTCAAGTCCCTCAACCGTGAGCATCAGCCTGTCTCCTGTCTGTCTGACCTGCAGTACTGCTCATCAGCCTGTCTCCTGTCTGTCTGACCTGCAGTACTGCTCATCAGCCTGTCTCCTGTCTGTCTGACCTGCAGTACTGCTCATCAGCCTGTCTCCTGTCTGTCTGACCTGCAGTACTGCTCATCATCCCTCCTGTCTGTCTGACCTGCAGTACTGCTCATCAGCCTGTCTCCTGTCTGTCTGACCTGCAGTACTGCTCATCAGCCTGTCTCCTGTCTGTCTGACCTGCAGTACTGCTCATCAGCCTGTCTCCTGTCTGTCTGACCTGCAGTACTGCTCATCAGCCTGTCTCCTGTCTGTCTGACCTGCAGTACTGCTCATCATCCCTCCTGTCTGTCTGACCTGCAGTACTGCTCATCAGCCTGTCTCCTGTCTGTCTGACCTGCAGTACTGCTCATCAGCCTGTCTCCTGTCTGTCTGACCTGCAGTACTGCTCATCAGCCTGTCTCCTGTCTGTCTGACCTGCAGTACTGCTCATCAGCCTGTCTCCTGTCTGTCTGACCTGCAGTACTGCTCATCAGCCTGTCTCCTGTCTGTCTGACCTGCAGTACTGCTCATCAGCCTGTCTCCTGTCTGTCTGACCTGCAGTACTGCTCATCAGCCTGTCTCCTGTCTGTCTGACCTGCAGTACTGCTCATCAGCCTGTCTCCTGTCTGTCTGACCTGCAGTACTGCTCATCAGCCTGTCTCCTGTCTGTCTGACCTGCAGTACTGCTCATCAGCCTGTCTCCTGTCTGTCTGACCTGCAGTACTGCTCATCAGCCTCTCTCCTGTCTGTCTGACCTGCAGTACTGCTCATCATCCCTCCTGTCTATCTGACCTGCAGTACTGCTCATCATCCCTCCTGTCTGTCTGACCTGCAGTACTGCTCATCAGCCCTCCTGTCTGTCTGACCTGCAGTACTGCTCATCAGCCCTCCTGTCTGTCTGACCTGCAGTACTGCTCATCATCCCTCCTGTCTATCTGACCTGCAGTACTGCTCATCAGCCTGTCTCCTGTCTATCTGACCTGCAGTACTGCTCATCAGCCTGTCTCCTGTCTGTCTGACCTGCAGTACTGCTCATCATCCCTCCTGTCTATCTGACCTGCAGTACTGCTCATCAGCCCTCCTGTCTATCTGACCTGCAGTACTGCTCATCAGCCTGTCTCCTGTCTGTCTGACCTGCAGTACTGCTCATCAGCCTGTCTCCTGTCTGTCTGACCTGCAGTACTGCTCATCATCCCTCCTGTCTGTCTGACCTGCAGTACTGCTAACCTGAGGCTGTTTAAACACACTATTGTCATCTACACATGTTAGCCACATAGCGCCCATATGATATCACCATGCAACGTTCCAATAATCAGCAGCCTTATCTCATCACGACGGGATGTTCTGGAACAAGCTTATGCAGACTTGCAGACATGATTGTGATGAACGACCTTCTGGTGGCGTGGATGACATTAGGATTTTCTTTAACCATGTAACCTGTCACTTTGACCAGAGAGATTAATGGATTTGATGGGGGTTGTAGCTTCCAGGCCCAATACACTAGCAAATACACTTACAGGGCCGTCCCTTATGCTACAACTTTGTTGCTGACTTCTCCAAGAGGGACTTTCTACAAAAATCGATTGATTTTACAGATTGTGATGCTATTTGCTGTCATTATTGCGGATTAGGGTTATTGTGGATTTTTGTGGATTTTAAATCTCGATAGAGATAGATAGAGATAGAGTTTCTTAATTTGTATACCATGTCAAAATGGCTTTATTTATTTTCACTTTAGGATTTTAGCAATTTGCTGTCATGGTTACAATGAAAGGGTAATCAGCTGTTTCATCCTTGGCTAAACAAGATTCCAGTTCTAACCGGATTAGCGGGAGAGGAGTTCAAGTGTTGTGACACCAGGAGCCCTGATTGGATTGTTTAGTGGGAATGTGTCCTGCTGTTGTGTGCAGGAGGGGGAGGGTTGGGGTCTCAGATATGTGGACACTATAGATACACTGGCTGTGAGCCGGGGTCTCTACTGCCAAGGAGAAGAAATAGTTGTGCTTTAGCCTGCCACGTACAATTTGAGGACTGGTGCTCTGTTAAGGAAAATATGTACACATTGCATATCGAAGTTTCACAACAATCTAGTCATAATTCAAGTAACTTATCAGTTGAGAGCTTATCAGTTGAATGTCAAATGTATTATTATGAAGAAAACTGACTGCTTGGCTGCCTTCAAACTATACCCAAGAGACACAAACGTCTACTTGACGTCCATACTGACGTCAAATACCCCCCCCCCCCCTCCTCTTCTCTAACTCTCTCAGGCATCACAGACCTGGAGGAGGTGTCCCAGTTCCTGAAGGAGGGCATCATCATGAAGGACTTCTGCCACCCCAACGTGCTCTCCCTTCTGGGCATCTGCCTGCCCCCGGAGGGCTCCCCCTTGGTGGTGCTGCCCTACATGAAGCACGGGGACCTGCGCAACTTCATCAGGGACGAGACCCACGTAAGCGGACGCATCACACAGCCTGGACCCCCTGCGGGAACACACACTGTGCATCACACAGCCTGGACACCCTGCAGGAACACACACTGTGCATCACACAGCCTGGACACCCTGCAGGAACACACACTGTGCATCACACAGCCTGGACCCCCTGCAGGAACACACACTGTGCATCACACAGCCTGGACCCCCTGCAGGAACACACACTGTGCATCACACAGCCTGGACCCCCTGCAGTAACACACACTGTGCATCACACAGCCTGGACCCCCTGCGGGAACACACACTGTGCACCACACAGCCTGGACCCCCTGCAGTAACACACACTGTGCATCACACAGCCTGGACCCCCTGCAGTAACACACACTGTGCACCACACAGCCTGGACCCCCTGCAGTAACACACACTGTGCACCACACAGCCTGGACCCCCTGCAGTAACACACACTGTGCACCACACAGCCTGGACCCCCTGCAGTAACACACACTGTGCACCACACAGCCTGGACCCCCTGCAGTAACACACACTGTGCACCACACAGCCTGGACCCCCTGCAGTAACACACACTGTGCACCACACAGCCTGGACCCCCTGCGGGAACACACACTGTGCATCACACAGCCTGGACACCCTGCGGGAACACACACTGTGCATCACACAGCCTGGACACCCTGCAGGAACACACACTGTGCACCACACAGCCTGGACACCCTGCAGGAACACACACTGTGCATCACACAGCCTGGACACCCTGCGGGAACACACACTATCCCCTCACACACTCATGCTGTAGCCGTCCTTCCTGCGCACACCACAAACACACATCATCACACAGCTTTAGTCACAGACGCATCTACTTCCTCCTACAAATACACACACAGGGACTCACACAAGATTACAATCCCTTGCATAAACTTACAATGACTTTGACAACTATCCAAGACAAATATTCTCTGTTTTAAATTACCGCCATGTACATAATATTGTCTTTTTCTCTGATGTGATGTGTTCCCAGAACCCCACAGTGAAGGACCTGATGGGATTTGGCCTGCAGGTGGCCAGGGGCATGGAGTATCTGGCTAGCAAGAAGTTTGTTCATCGAGACTTGGCTGCCAGGAACTGCATGTAAGCTTCTTCTGCCAACTCGCATAACTGTGACTGATGTTGAGATTTACTGTTTTATACAAAAGAAGCATTCCATCATGTCTAACATGCACACTGTGCTTAGACAGAAGGTAAGCTAGGTAAGCTAGGTCATATCCAGAAAACATAAATACATTGTAAATGGGTTTTTACATAAACTTCATCTGAAAATTGAACAGGTTTTTATTTAAGGTCTTTTAGACGATCGTTTTCAGTCTAAATAAAAAAAATCTGTGTATGATAGACAAACCCTCTGTAGTTTCAGGTAAAAACTTTTAGATTTTCCCTCTAAGCATTCCAGAAACATAAGCATGAACAGAAGTGGTCTATTCAGAACCATAAGGTTCTCAGGCACCAGTGTCCGGAGGGTGATATCCTACATTATATAACATGTTATGATGTGGCTCTCTCTACTGTATGAGTCTTGGTTGATCTCTGTCTCCCTTCTTCTCCCAGGCTGGACGAGAGCTACACAGTGAAGGTAGCTGACTTTGGCCTGGCCAGGGACGTATATGACAAAGAGTACTACAGCGTCCACAACAAGAGTGGCGTCAAGCTGCCGGTCAAATGGATGGCTCTAGAGAGTCTGCAGACGCATAAGTTCACCCCCAAATCTGATGTGGTGAGTGCTGTTACACTTTACTTTACTACACTTTACTTTACTACACTTTACTAGACTACACTTTGCTTTACTTTACTACACTTTACTTTACTACACTTTGCTTTACTTTACTACACTTTACTTTACTACACTTTGCTTTACTTTACTTCACTTTACTTTACTGCACTTTACTTTACTACACTGTACTCTACTACACTTTACTACACTTTACTCTACTACACTTTGCTCTCCCCTAAGGAGGTTTTACACTATACCTCATATAGTATAGAGCTACTGTATGGAGGGAAACCATTCATAAGAAGGAAAACTAATTTGCTCTGTAAAGTGACTCATGCGATTCATTTTGTGTGTGTTTTTTTTCCCAGTGGTCGTTTGGCGTGTTGCTATGGGAACTGATGACCCGGGGAGCCCCGCCCTACTCGGACGTGAACTCGTTTGACATGACCGTCTTCCTGCTGCAAGGCCGGCGTCTCCTGCAGCCCGAGTTCTGCCCGGACACACTGTGAGTGGGAACACACACACACACTGTGCTAAGGTACTCCCAAATATACAGAGCTGACAGCAGCTTTCATTCAGACAGACACACACGGAACACTGTCTCACATAAACACACATTCCTGTCCTTGACCTTGACCACAACATGCAGAGCTATAGCTCACTGCTTCTGCTTGGCAGAGGACTCGAGATGAACTGAGGCCCATTGTTAAATCTGCCCAGGACACAGTCCACTGAAGCTGAAGAGAGGGGGGGGGGGGGGAGAGAGGGAGTGGGGGGAGGGAGGGAGAGAGAGAGTGGGTAGAGAAAGGGAGAGAGAGAGAGGGGAGATAGAGGAAGAGAGGGAAAGTGGGGAGAGGGAGAGAGAGAGGGAGGTAAAGAGAAATGTCCTGTGAAGCTCCATAACACTAAAACTGTGTCAACAGAACGTTATCTCACTTCATCTTCATGATAAGCCAATGAAAAGTTTTCTCCATTCATCATTAATTTAATGAAAGTATCTCCCTATTCAGTGTGAGTTTTAGTGCTCTGGATAAGAGCGTCTGCTAAATGACTCAAAATGACTGAATGCAGTGTTAAAGTGTTCTGATGTAGAAAATCAAGAGGGGGAACTTCTAGACAATCCAGTTCCAAATGCTTAAAACCTTTTCACTTTATTAATACCACAAAGATCCAAAATACCCCAAAAGCTCTAACAACCATGCACATATCTTCTGGGGTAGTTGAGGTACTTGAAAAAGCACACATTTCCAACAAAAGACAAGAAGGTTTTATAGGATAATACTGTTAAACCATTTGCCTTGTTCTTTTCCCCTCCTGCACCCAGGTACAATGTGATGGTCGAATGTTGGCACCCGAACCCAGAGCACCGGCCAAACTTCTCAGAGCTGGTGTCACGCATCGCATCTATATTCTCCAGCTTCAGCGGCGAGCACTACATCCTTCTCAACACCACGTACGTCAACATCGACAAGATGACCCCCTACCCCTCCCTCATCCCCCCTCTGCCAGCCTCACCCTCCAGCCTGCCCCCATTTCCTCCCTGCTCCCCCTCTCCCGGCACCCTGGAGCGATGAGAGAGGGAGATGAGAGAGGGGAAGAACGACATACAGAGAGAGATGGGGAGAGAGAGATGAGGGGAGAGAGAGAAGAAGAGATAGGAGGTGAAAGAAAGGCTCCATGATAAGGGGATGGGAGGGGGATGGAAAAAGGGAACAGGAAGAATGATAGAAAGAGAAGGAGTGAAAGGAGATGAGTGAAGTACTGTACAACAGCTAGACACTGGACGGTTGGCCTTAGACATCACACTGCCAGAATACTGACATGCTACTGTGTATATCATGCGACCCAGCATCTTCATAGGCATCAACTGATCGACCGGGACTTCTTATGGCGTCTTAGTGTGGATCTTAAAAGAACTCTGTGTGACCTGAGGTCAATCAAGGACTTGTTACACAATAGAAGATATGGGATATGGGAGGTTCTTTAACTGACTGACATTAACAAAAGGCATCATCTCAGAAGCACAAACGTTTGACGTTGACTACTCTGCCCCAAAGCAACACCTGAATTACAGGAGCCCAGATCCAGTCATGGCTGTGGGTGGCATGGCAGTGCAGGAGGTGGCTCTCAGGCCTCTTTGCAACCATAACTTCAAGTTATTACTCAGCGACTGAAGGTGCCATTGTGTTATACGAGACGAAGCGACGCCTCTGCTCTGTCGCGGGGCTCCTTTCAATCTTCTCCTCTTCTTGTTTCACATGCCTCTGCATTTGGACTAAACCCAGCTTCCTCACCTCACAGACAAAAAAATCAAGCCATCGAGGGCGTCTGCTACACTAGACATGGAGGATTAGTGTGAGTTTTGTGCATGAGGCTTGATAACGGACAAAGCAATGGTGGAATCCATTCACCATAACTTGCCCGCCACAACAGGAAGTGAATTCCATGCCCAGGCAACCTTCTGGCTGAACTTGGACTGGGTAGATGCGAGGCAGGTGAGTTTTGGACTCACCAGGGAACACTGTTGTTTTGAGAGTAGCAAAGGATCCAAGTGGGTAACGAGGAAAAAAAAAACATGAAAAAGTCCACCAGATAGTTTATGTGTGTAATTATCTTTGACGACTCCCTTTTGATGTTTCTCTAAAGGGAGTTGTGCCTGAGTCACCTGTGTGGAATCCGCAGATGTTTCCAAGTTTAAATTGCCAGTATGCGTGTATATTTTTTAATGTCGTTTTAGCAGGCCACCCCTTGAGCTTGAAACTACCTGCGATCATGTGGACGATGAACGTTTCATGCATGAGAATTAAGATGAAGCGTTTCCATAAGTGGATGTTTCGTACGGTGCCGCAGCCATGACAAGGCGCTGCATAATCTCAAAGTCTGCCATCAATCCCAAATAATCTCCCCTTAAATCTCAAAGACCTCATGACAGCCTCAGAGTTAAACAGTACCTTTTCCGTGTATCTGTGTAGCATTTCTTTCCCTTCTTTGAAAGGCTGCTGTCTGAATTATCCCTGTTGATGGACAGATATGAATGTTTGTATTAAACAAAGTGCAGTGCTCTATCACTGAATATAACTGAGCCTAGAGTTTGGTCAAATACAATGCTAGAAGATGTATGTGATTGCATCGATGAACAAAGCGACTGAAATCATTCGTAAGCTTCAATCAAGCACTGCCATTTGTACAAAATACACATAATAATAGAAATAATAATGAACTTTAGCCTCTGTGGAATTTGTAATTTGTATTCTTTACTGTGGTAAATGTGTATATAAGTAAATGTTGATACGTCTTTGTGTATAAGGCCTGTCTGCCCAGTATAGGATCTGGAACTAGCAACACATCTGTAAATTCAAGACTCTCCACTTTTCATTTAGCATTTAGAAGTTGTGTGCTTGCTTTTCTCTACGCTGTCTGTATATTGTCCAATGTTTCTGTAAAAGTCTGTGATATTGTCTCTATCCTACGATGAGGGTACATGTGACTATTTTCTGTTCTCTGACTGAATCACTGTAATAAAGCATCACTATCAGAGGGAGTCTGTTTACATGCTGTCACTGTTGAACTGAAGGCAGCCCCTCATCTTGTGTCTTTAATGACTAGCTGCTCTCATACAGTCATGGTCTAGTCACTATCTCACTGTTTCCATATGATGAGTATGAAAGGGTACTGGTTAGTGGAACACCTGCTTTTCAATTTAGCCGACACCAATCCTGTTGCGTGTGATGTGTGATTTTCCTGAAGAGGAAAGAAGTAGTCTCAATGCTTCAAGCATTGCAACAGTGTGTTAATAACATCTGGATTAATAATAGTAGTGTCATTGATTCAGCTACAATAGAAATTGTGTGAACGCCTAAATTGAATGGAAATTCCAACGTTTGATCACACTTTGAGTGTGTAGACTCACCTGTGTGATTTTGTTCTGTGTCTTCTGTTTTGCAACCTTTACTTGGCTGACCTTTAACCTTTCATGTCACTTGACACTTTCACCTTTTGGCCACGGTCCATTGTTGTCTAGACAAGGATGATAAGTCTAGACTTACAGTAGCAGTCGAATGTGGCCTTTATTACAATGCAGGGTTGCTTGGCAACTCCAGTTGTCGGCTGTTTTTGCCTTTGGTCTATATATGTGCGTTCCACAGAGATAGACAAGCTAAAGAGGTACTTTTATGGAGACGGACAGTGATGGTTCTATCAGTGCCAGAGCTCTTAAGATGCACTAATCAAAGACTCTGGAAAGACTAGCCCAGATGACCTTTTTGTTTTATCTTAGTCTCTCCATCTTTGTTTCTGTCAG
Organism: Neosalanx taihuensis; assembly: GCA_030340665.1. Classification (NCBI taxonomy): domain Eukaryota; kingdom Metazoa; phylum Chordata; class Actinopteri; order Osmeriformes; family Salangidae; genus Neosalanx; species Neosalanx taihuensis. The sequence continues at coordinate 3,410,730 of CM059290.1, forward strand.
TCTCGCTTCCACACTGTCTCCAGCTTCTTGCTCTCACTCTGAATTCACTCGCTGAATTCACTTTTCTGTTTCCCTGTCTTCCCTCTCTTTCTCTCTCTTTCACACATGTGTCTCTCACACGTGTGCACATTAACCTGCTCAAAGTGTAAGCAGATAGGGGCTGAATACATGAGATTACAACAGAGGGTGTGCTTTTTGTGTCTCATCAGGTGAGTCAGGATTATTGGTATGCATGTATCTGGAATGTTCCGTAACTTCACCCCGGCTCTATACAAAAGTCTCCTCCTCTTCTATTCTCCGTAACTGATAAAGAAAATCCAACAGTAACTACTGCTTGGAGTCAACATGAGCAATGGACCCTTAACAAACATTAACAAAGCGAGAGATATGTAAAAACATTTTGGTCTAAAATACTCTATTTGAATATAAATAGAGTTTGAATGAATTACATTTAATTTGTAATAATTATCCATGGTTTGAATGCCTTTAGTTTTTAAGTTGAAAAGTAATACACAGCAACAATTAGGGTGGGAGTTTGGGGGGGTGGGGCTGTGGCATTGGTCAAATCTGGCAGCCCACACACCAGTAAGTCTGAGGCAGACTAGTAAACAAGGTTGTATTTACTGTATGGGCCTAACAATGTCCAGACTGTTTGGAAGGAACAAAAATTTAAACTGCACTCTACACTTCATGCTTAACCTTTTCTTCTTTCACATTTTAAGCCAAGGAACGTTGAACTTGAAGACCTCATCCGTTGTTCAAGGCATTTTATGATGAAGACATCTTTGTTCCATATCTAAAACATTTTGCAAGGCCCATATACCTGTATGCCAAACGCATAATCCATCCCACACCTCTTAAAGTTCATTCAATGTAGCTCTGGAAATCATTTGTCAAAAGAGTGTGTGACGTAAACTTCCATACTAACTCCTGAATGGTGCCATGTTATGTTATCCTTGCGCTAACGTTTTGTAAAGACTAGCATGAACAGCTTGTTGGCACATATCTCAAGTTAAGTACATCGCTGTCTTCCATTTCACAAGAGGAGGCATGCCTAGATGATCATAACACTATTATAAATACCAAGAAGCACAGGCTGCCCATTAGAATGGCACATTCATACACTAGTTGAAATGAAATTGTCATATAATATCACACACAAAATATGAATTGGAATGTTCAAGTGATCAGTACAGGGAAAGTGAAGAACATGAAGTATACAAAAGAATTCCAGAGTAAGGCTGCTACATTCTCTGCTATCTGTTCTGAACTTCATTTCAACACAGACCCTATCATGCGGGCAGTGAAAGCCAGATACTGTGTTGAGGTGTGAAGACAGAAGTCTGATGTCTGTCCAAAAATGCAATCCATCTCTCAGTGATACTTTGGGTGTTAAAAAAACAACAAAGACAAAAACTCCACAGAAAGTATTTGACTCCATTCTTCTAAATTAATCTCAACACGTCTATTTGACATTTTTAATGTTTAACTGTGTCTATTGAGTTATTTGACTGATTATTCTCCAAAACAGGGACGTTGTACTGAGTTTCTGGGGTGACTAACGCGCTCTGAGTCACATGAGAGGCTATTGAAAGGAAGCGAAATTCTAAAGGGGCTTTAGTCCTAAAGGTAATGAGTAGCTCCTGTATCAACACAATGGAAGCAGAGTCAGCACAGGGCAGTCACCTTCAAGGAAGATCACAGTGCTTTGAGCCCCTCTTTTGATCTTCTAGAATGCCTCACCTGGCATTAGTGTCTTTCTCTTGGATCACTCTTACATTTCTTGGCAGATCTTACTAATGTTTTTTGGACCTTTATGAAGCTTGGCCCCATGGAAAATATGTATCCTGTGTTCCAGCAAATAGAAAATATCTTACTTAATGTTGATACTTGATTAAACAATTGCTATTTTATTAGCATCTCTGATGATTTTGTGAGGATGAGTACATGTTTTTGTAGCTTAGTGCTCTTATAACTCGTAAGCTGCACGCAAGGCCCATTACCTTGACGTTTGTAGATCCATTTAAATTATGTCATCATTTACAATAAATACTCTTAGCAGGTTCTTTTCACAAACCCAAACCTGTATATTGTCCATTCTTAAATGTATTGCATCTATAGTCACCTTCAGACAGATTTTGCTCACTGCTTCTCTACAAAGTAAAACATGTAGTACTTCTTCTTTTGGCAAACACTTTTCATTCACATACTGTCAATGCAAAACACGATAGCTACATTTGCACTTTTTTTTAGGTCAAACTCTTATACCTTAGAATCAATCCTATGTTATTTTGCATGGTTTATGATTTGTACCAAATCAACAATGCATCCCAAAGATCTGTAATGGATCAAAGTAGATAGAAAACTGGAATAATATACCCCCGATGTTAAACACTGGGAGAACTGTTATTCACATTCCAACGGAATGGAACAATTCTTCAAGGAAAGAAGAATAGATTCAGAGGAAATGTAGGCCTTGGCTGAGTAGTTTGAGTGATATTGGCAGACAGTATTTATTAACCAACCAAACTCTTTGGCTTGTCTTCTATTCTCCTTGGGAAAGACTCAGTCAATTTACAAAGAAGCAGCCCCATCATGAGATGTTTTTACGAGGGACTACTACAATTGTCTTTCTCATGGGGTCTATAATTGCTCTGGGAATAGAGGAGGTTGTTGTTTTTTTGTGCTGTTTTCTGTTGTGCTCTGAGTGGGACACTGAAATTGTTTAGGTCCGTTCCCAAGGACAAGGCTGTGATGTAAGGTTGGCGCGCCATCTTGTGGCCTTTCTTAGAAAACACTTCACAAACAAGAAAAGTAATTTTAGGGATTCAATAATGATTTGGGAACTTGGGAGACAGTATATGATATCCAATAATGAACATATTTTGGGACATACACTTTACCCAACACCTCTGGGACATCAAAATGTATCTAGGTTTGAGAATATCAATTATTGTATTAAAGATTAAAGAAAAATTAAAGAAAATTAAAGAAAATGTAAGAAAATTGAACAGGGAGGATCCGAAGCGTTTGAAATTTACACATTTAATTGTAGACTGGATAGGTCTATATCTTCCATGTATGTGATGGTCTTACACAAGGGCGTAAATATATATTAATATATTTGAAAGTGTCCCATAGCAGAATGTTAAAGGTCTTGTGAGTAAACTGAAACAATTAAATTCAAGATATTAAAGCAGAATGGTTTGGGAATCCTTGTAGAGATCAGATAGTGATGACCATGGTCAGACCATGTGATGACGTCACTCTCGGTTTGACAAACGGTGGTGCCGGAAGAAACATGGCGGATCACGATGAGCAGTTATCCGATGAGGAGAAGGTAAGCTTCTCTATTTGTTTAAATTTTAATGTGTATTGCAGAATTTTATGATAGTTCATCAAACATATATATTTGTATGCCTGTTGTTAACTAATGTGTCTATCCCGCCATTAAATTGTAGAAACAGGCTGACAGTAACATCGCTAGCCAGTCGTCTATTATTTTTAGCTCAGTCGCTCCCCAACTTCCGCTCATTTGCAAATCTCAAACGGAGACTCCTTGTACGGTCCTAACTTAAAATAGGTTCTGTGCATCTTACAAACAAACTAATCAATTTATATAGTTGTTTCAACCTGACGCCAAGCTTTACGATGTGCAGTAATGTGTATGTGTATTTGTTTTGTAGCGACGTGTCAGTAACAGATAGTGTGGGGAAGTAGCTATCGTATTGGTAGCAGGACTGAAGCTCTCATATTTAGGGCACTTTTCGCTGCTGCCTACAATATTTCAGTCGATGCATTGACTTAGCGCAGAATAACATGATTTGATAACTGTCTTACCTAGTGCTAGACAGCTATGTAGATACGTGTATGTAATTGTAGTAGCAGCAGCTTAGGTTATCAGGAATACATTGGCTTGAACACCACTAACAGTAGCTTCCTATTTGTAGTTCTGCTTCAGGTTGTTTGGCTGCACAGTATCTATTCCTTAGCAAGCATATCAACTATTGTACAGTTGGTTATCTATAGTTGTTCAGTATCACCTATGGTTGACTTAATCTATTTTGGTGAATTGTGCCTTGAAACAATGATTTATAACGTTTACACGGTACACAGTGATGAATGGGTGTGGCACTTTCCATCACTCACATTAATTGATAGATTTTTTTGCTAGAAACTATTTTTTGTGGAAGACTTGGGAGCATTGTGTGTGTGTTTCAACATTGTGTTGCTAGCTTGTTGTTGTCAGCCCTCCAAACTTTCTTAATCACACTTCCCCATAACTGATCATTTAGATTGCCAGCTTCCTTGTTATATATCGAACCATCGTTAATGTCCTCATAACCTGTACGTGACTGACAGGAGAGCAGTCGAATGCACCAACCCTTCTGATGTCAAGGCACAATATGTCTTAAGAAACGAGATCTACTTCATGTCTTTGTACTTACCCTAACATAGGCCCTGTTTCACAACAAATGTCTTCTTCTACCCCTCATTAGACTTTGATCTTACCAAGACCCCTCTTCACGCCTGTCAACCCACACATACCCAGCAGGTGGAGAGGGTCTTAGATGTGGGTTACTAGCTGAATTGAGGGTTAGGCTCATTGAACAGTATGCATGCTGATAGTCAGTCCAGCAGATAATCAGTCAAACTCTAGTCCTTGTTGACTGTCTTGCTAGGAAGACAAACAGATCATTCAATGTCTTTGAAAATAATTATAATCTTTATTCATATTCTTTTTTTGTTTGTTTGTAGTACAGCCACATCTACATAACCTGCTAACCAGACAAATCGTCCAGCTCATGTTTTAGTTGCTCTGGCATGGTTTATATGATAAAGGGGAGTTCAATATGATGACAGTATACATGAGTGTGTCGATTGGCTCTGATAGGCTGTGTCTTTCCAATTGCATCCAGAAGCAGTTTGGTCTGAAAATGAACAGAGAGGCTCTAGATACTATACTCACCCCAGGGTCACATCTACAGGCCTGATACAAGCGTAGTTGTTTTTCTGGGTGGAACGGAAGAATCGTAGGCCTTAAGAATGCTAATCTTGTCTGTACGTGTCTAACCCTCTGTAACACTGGAGAACATGGAGCCAGCGGTATGCCTTGGTATGCCTTTTTGAAACAATTTACTTCAACAGACATCAATAGTCTAGACATGTATGTTGGACTCTGCATGTGTTTTACTCTGCTTGTCTTAAGCATTGCTATTGTGGTCTGTATAAATACAACACTTAGGGTAGTAGAACTTAACTTCAGAATCATGTGCACCCATACTTGATTCCTTCTCAGACCCATTTTGAACAGGCATTCCAAATAGAAGTCTGACAGTCTGTGCTTTGACAGTCACCCCTCAATGCAGGTCATTCATTTATCCCACAGCACTCTCAATCATAAAGGACTCCTTCTGCACATAGTCATACTTCATTGTTCCTGATTTATCTTGAGGCCTACTTGGGCTGTTGCCAGATTGAATGAACCCCCCCTATCAGAGACAAAGTGCAGTACAGTCTCTCGCTAACCATGCCAAGAGGCTGGATTACTACCCGTTAAGGATCTAGTCGTGCTGATAAAGAGGTGTAGGTTGTGGGATTACGAACGATGCCTGTAAAGAAGTGAGACGCCTCGAGCGAGGAGAGGGAGCGCCTGAGAGGCTGGATGTTGGGGGCTCATCGGACACATGGCAGGAAGAGATACTAGCTGGTGTCTGTCATATGGGTGGAGAAGGACTGGACTCCCTCAGTCTTTTTTTTATAGTGCCTAGTTATAAATCGTGCACATTTCCGTTAGAGTTGTGTTTGCCATCTCTTACACAACTATGTCATCTTCCAACTGCACAAAACGATTATTAGCCTAAGTGCTGAACATGCAAACAAACAGTTATTCAGCAAAATCTTTCACACTATTTTAAATTCTTCTCCTCCAGTAATTCTAAATACTGTAGCAAATAGGCTATGAGGACCGACACACTGTCACTATTTAAACCATTCATTGTTCCCAGTCAAAGGATAAATCCCTCAAATTTCATTTCTTTCAATGGGACCATTGAAACACCATCATTATAATAAAGTAGTTATTTACTTGTTCTGCCTGTTGGGTTTTATAAAGTACGTGAGGCCGTTTATTAGGACTGGCTTCCTGGCAGAACAGCTGTGTGACAGTCAGGCCACAGTTCAGGGCTTGTTTCAAACATGGTGAATGAAGGCTGTGCGTAGACAAGAAGCGACACACATTGTTCAGCTTTTAGTGAATTGAAACTCAGTTAACTGGATCTGGAACACGACTGAAGGGAAACTCACCAATTTCAACACCATTTTCAAATCAAATGCCAGGCCCCAGAAGCTGTCGATGTTCTCAAGAATGAATCATTGTTTTCAACACCTTCAGTTAACAGTAACCAAGGTGACGAAGATGATGGGTGGTGTGAAACATGCCTTCCCTTCTCTTATTGTTCCTGTACTTAATGATCTAGGCCACATGCATGAGAAACCATTTTTTGATTTGCATCCCACGGCATAGCACATGGTTTCGGCCAATCATTCGTGAGTTGTGGGTTGCAAAGCAAAAAGCTGATTTTACCCTCAGTATTTAATAATGTAGTGTAGCCAGAATGAGAAGTGCTTTGTACGTACATATCCATTCACCTTCCCAGTGTAATCACTATTCAATATCCAAGCAGGTAAAGTTATAGATAAAAATACAAATATAAATGGATGAATAGCCTAACTGCATGGCAATCTATTTTATAGGTTTGTAGATGAGTGCAATATGTAATTTTTAAGGAATACATTAAACAGACAGTTTTCATCCCTGTAAAGGGCCCAGATGCTGAAAGCTATGTGGACTGTACAGAACTGAATGCCTTTCCATTTGTCCCTGTCATTCTTTTTATTGTAAATAAATAGGCTTTCTCCTATAGCTTAACTACATACATCGAGCCTATAATGCATCTGGAAAATAACCTAATAATCGTCTGACATGATTTACTATCTACATATGCTACCTTTCTGCAGTTGGAGACAATTTGGCTAAACACCCATTACGCTAATCACACACAAACACTCTCTCTCTCTCACACACACACACACACACAAACACTCACACTCACTCTCACAAACAAACAAACACACACACACACACGCAACATCAAGCGTGTGAAGGCCCTTGAGGGTCTGGCCTAGCCACAGTAGAAAAGTGTAGGTGAGTTGCAGAGACCCGGCTGAACTTCTCAGCGCATGTTTTTACCCCTATATGGTTACGGTGCCTCTTGGGGAAGTGAGACGTTGCCGTCATTATCAGTTAGGCCTGCAACCTGGAAACAGGAAGTGTTTCAGCAGCAGTAGAGAAGTGCTAGGGGGACCAAGCACCTTTCAGATGAACCGTGATTCTGTACAGAAAGCAATGCCAGCATTCTGGATTCACAATTTACGTTTTTTTTCAAGATGACTCTTGAAAGGGAAATTAAATTCTATGTTTATGACTTTTCACAGCTAGCTTCTTTAGAAAGGCTGCTTCTGGGTAGCTGATGAATTGCTGGATTTAATGATTAACACTATCTGTTGTCTTTTGAAACTTATCTCCGCTACAACCACAGTCCTGATTAGCTAACACTGGTGCTTCCACATAGGCTATGTGGTAGAATTCTTACTTGAGCTGTAGTTTCCTGTCGTGCTTGATCTGAAAACAGTTGTAAAAGCATGTGCCTGGAGCTGTTTAGAGCTCAGTGTGACCTGACCCTGACAGTAACCACATGCCCCTCATTTGGAGCACATTGTGGTGGTAGGCTCTTCCTTTTGGCACTTGATTGGTTCCTCACAATGTACACTTCATAGTCTGACTACCTGCAGTGTTTGAGGTTATCTCGTTGTTATGACCAATGACTGATGCTTTTTTAAAGCTCTCTCTTGTAAGTCGCTTAAGATAAAAGCATCTGCTAAAAGAATACATGTAAATGTACAAATGTAATAAACTGCTACCTACGTGTCTAAGAGTGTGTTTCCTGTTCTTTGATGCAGGTACGCATAGCAGCCAATTTCGTCATCCATGCTCCACCGGGAGAGTTCAACGAAGTTTTCAACGGTGAGTGTGTTTGCGTTTGTACGTCAAGTGTCTCGCATGGTTGCTTCCAAAACTTTGGACGCCCACCTGTCTGGCAACTCTGGGACATTTCCCATAATGCAACGCCTCACCAAATCCCCAAGTTGTGTCACTTGTGATGCTGTTGCACGGATGCTTCTATTGTGTGATGTCAAGCCCACGCACTTCAGTAAGCCTCCAGTCTCTGTTTTGGCAGCTCAGCTCTTAGGTTCTGTTCACCCTAAACATATTTAGCCCATTTCAATCAAACCCTGAAGCAGTTTTCCCTTTCAGCTTGATTTTTCTGACGTTGTGAGATCACCCCAATTGCACCAGTGTACGAACCAAACAACCGCACTGTTAACTTACGTTTGTTTGAATGGTGGGGTCGCTTCTAAACGACCCCTGGAGCTGTTCATATTAACCCAAACACAACACCCAATTACAGGAAGTGACCTCAATTGCTCTTTTTTTGTGGTTTGAATAATACTAATTAACTACTTATCAACACATGTTATATTGTACAAAGAGTAACTAGTTAAACTGAGGAGTCCTGAATAGTGGCAAAGCGTTGTAAGGTTATTGTTTTGCAGTAGGAGGGCCTGTCATGACATACCCTCTGTTTGGGAGAGTTGACAACCAACCTCTGTGACAGGTGTTCAAAGCCAGTTGTCATCAAATGCAGTCCGGGGTCAACGCAAAGACAGTCAGTCAGTTTGACTAGACATCCTTCAATGTCTTCCAGGGTACTGGCGGTTCATTCAGGCCACAAGTTGTTAGTTCTCAGATTGGCTGAACTGAAGTGGACACACAATTGGACCTAAAATTATTCGCTAAAAACATGATGCACAGAACTAAGAGGCCAAAACACAAACCCTCTGGTGATGCCATTTCAAATGGAGACACATCAGTCAGAAGGACTTTTTTGTTAACATCTGACAGCCAGTTAGGAGAGAGACAGAGAGCGAGAGAGAGAGAGAGAGACAAAGAACGAGAGAGAGAGAGAGCCAGAGAATTAGAGAGAGAGAGAGCCAGAGAAGTAGAGAGAGAGAGAGCCAGAGAATTAGAGAGAGAGAGAGAGAGCCAGAGAAGTAGAGAGAGAGAGTCAGAGAACTAGAGAGAGAGCCAGAGAACTAGAGAGAGAGAGAGAGCGCCAGAGAACGAGAGAGAGAGAGATATTCTTGTGAGAGGATGAAGTGGTAGGAGACTGGAGGGGCCATCCCAGCTCCCCAGTGTCTGCACGGGTGTTGACACTATTGTTAATCTCCCCCCCTGCGGTGATTAGTGGCGGTTACTGTCTTCTGGTTTTTATCATGCCCAGTGCAGCCCCTCTCTCCCCCAGGCCCCCTGCACTGCAGCGACAGCCTGTCCCCTTTCATCTCACCCCCGATTTCACGCCTTTCATTGACTGTTTTAATATGCTGTCTGTTTCAGTCCCCTAGTCAAACATGAACTGTCCAAAGACGAGAGAAAGAGAGAGACATGCAGGAGACAGCGTGAAAGAAATATAAACGAGAGACTGATGCACACACACCAACTGCTCTCTATCTTCCTGTGTCACCTGATACATTCATGACTCATGTATTGTTGTCTATTTATACATTTTCTCATTATCAAATAAATTCCTCGCACTCAGTGGATGAGTGTGCGTGCCGCGTAGGCTAAAGTCCCATTGCAGCTTCCTGGGTTTGAATCCCCTTCCCTGATCATTATTCACTCTTTCTCCCCTACATTTATTTTCTCTGTATGGTCACATCACGATATAAAAGTAATTCAAGCATAATTGTCCCCCCCCCCTCCCAAAAATATATATATGAAAATGAACGTATTCCCCACACAGATGTGCGATTGCTGCTCAACAATGACAATCTTCTCAGGGAAGGGGCTGCGCAGTAAGTCAACACGATCTCAATGACCCTTGTAATTACACATTGCTAATGATTCACTTACCTGATGCTGCCACATATAAATGTAGACAAACGCCACTCTTATTGAAATGTAAATACCATTAACGTATGAACTCTTGTTGTTTTTTTCCCCTCTAGTGCATTTGCACAGTACAACGTGGACCAGTTTACCCCTGTGAAAGTTGAGGGAAGTGAAGAGCAGGTGGGTTGTTCTAGAAGTTTCCAGGCAAACCCAGAATGGGTGGGGGTTTATCTACTATAGTGTGAAGTGGTTCCCTCTCCTCAAGATTTTCCTAATCAGATTCCTGAAGGTGACCTTTAGAAGGCGCTCTTTTTGGAATCACTCCACTAAAATGGACCTGTATGTCCTCTCTCCTAAACTGGTTCAGATAACTGATGTAACATATTTTAAGTGAGATTAGAACACTTTTCACAATAATAATCCCTTCCAAAAACATCAAGCCAAAATCAAATATTGTTTAAATAACTTACATTTGTTAAATTATATAAAATGGCGATATCCAACCTCCGTTTAAGGAATATCAATCAAACAAAATGTCTTAAAGACATAAACACATACAGAGCAGGTAAATATGTTGCTGTTTAGAAGATGAGGTAAGATCTTCTCTCCATACCCTTTTCTGTTCTTCGCTCTTCACCTCTGAACCTTCCATCTCCTTTTCCAAGGTCTTAATCACAGAGCATGGAGATCTGGGAAACGGCCGGGTCCTGGACCCCAAGAGAAAGATCTCCTTCAAGTTTGATCACCTGCGCAAGGAGGCCAGTGACCCGCGGCCCCAGGACGTAGACAGTGCCATAGAGGGCTGGAGGAACGCTGTGGACGTCGCTGTCAGAGCCTACGTCAAGGAGCACTATCCCAGTGGTGTCTGCACTGTACGTACCTGAAACGCTGCGCTCTGTACCAACAGTGCATAAGCCTGACTCATTGTCTGTTAATACCGAGGAAATTACAGCTTGTGTGTACCAGACAGGTGACTTTGTGTCTCACTGTCTGGTTCTAACTTGATAATGACCAGAAATGTTTATATTGCATAGGGATCACCAATCCTGGTCCTCGAGGTCCGCTGTGCTGACAGTTTTCGATGTTTCCCTGCTCCAGCACACCTGATTCAAATAAAGGGTCATTATGAGGCTTCCACAGAGCTTGATAACGACCCATTCATTAGAATCAGGTGTGCTGGAGCAGGGAAACATCGAAAACTGTCAAGACAGCGGACCTCGAGGACCAGGATTGGTGATCCCTGGCATAGACATACAGACATAGGTGACAATACGATCCTGCTAAGTTTGACAACATTTAGGAGTATTTTTGGTTGATGGGTGCCATATTTCTGTTTGTAGATTTACGGAAAAACCATTGATGGACAAAAAACTATCATTGTTTGTATTGAGTGCCATCAGTTTCAACCAAAAAACTTCTGGTAAGTAAGATATCTCATGGTTATATTCATCCTCCAGCTCTTTTGTTAGTTAAGTAAATATAAAAAAATATTATGGCTCAATACCTGACTCAAAGCCTCTCACCTCAATTAAAAATACAATTCTGATATGTTCCTAACGTAAACAGAACAATTTCAGGCTACCATAGCTTGTAAAATGTGATCACATTATTTCAGGTATCCAAGCCATCTAATCTTGTTTAGCTGTGTGCTTAATTAATCTTAGTTGCTTGAGAGTCTGTAAGCCAGGGTAAGATAATTGGATAAAGACTACTAACTCTGCAGGTAGGTTTTGAGATGTCTAAGCTAAAAGTGAGCATGAGATGTTTCTTCATAAATTCAGTATTAGTTTATATCATCAAGATCAGTAATAAAGTTATCCAGGCAATGTTTTAGGCATTCCAAATTGTCTCCCAATTTCTAAGTGATATTTGTCTTGTCTTTGCCTTTGCCTTGAAAACGGTGCGATAGTTTTCTCTTTTTTTTCTTTTTTTTTTAAATCTTGTTTCAAAGGAACGGACGCTGGAGGTCAGAGTGGAAGTTCACCATCAGCCCCTCCACAACTCAAGTGGCTGGAATCATGAAGATCCAGGTGTGTTCGGGCATCAACTTCTCCTTTTGTATACTGGGCGGTGAAGAAAATACTGATGCTTGTTGGATTTTGGTCTTTTGTGCACATTTAAAGGTCCAAGTAACATTTATCCAGTTCAAGTTCAGTATTTTAAATTATGCTACAACTGTTAAAGAAACAAGCTGGCAAGTCATAACGTAAAGCAACAGTCGTATTCAACTGTTATAATTTGTGCCTAGTTCACATGTTAAAGTCAATTCACGTTTGACAAGAGCTGCACCCATGATGCACTCTTTGTAGACTTTTTTGGTGCATGTGATATAAAGACCATGTTTTTATGTCGTGACGTAGGTTCATTACTATGAAGATGGGAACGTCCAGCTGGTGAGCCACAAAGAGGTTCAGGAGTCCATGTCGATTTCTGTAAGTGTACAGTGTAAAGACAATTATTTTTCTGGGCTTTGAAATATTGATTGTATATAAAATGTGTTCTTGCATGTTAGATTCTTTGTAGAAAGATGTATCCAGGGTCTAGTTCAGTGAATAGCCCATGGAAATTGTCAAATGAATACTCACCCTTCCAGGCACAGAAATATAAACATGATTCACACGGTCTTGGAAAGCCTGTGGCGGACAATAATTTTAATAAGAATGAGTGAAATCATGAAATGTACATTACAGTCTGTGAGTTAAACTAGTTTGGAGGCCAGTTGTGCGTTAACGTAGTATTTTATACACACCTGTAGAAGGCACTTGCAGAACAGTTATATGTTTGTGGTTATGGAAATTGTCTTAGTCATCAAAACATACTGATCAAAAGCCTTGTGTCCATACCACATACATTTTGACTTGACAAATGATGCATTATTTTATTTATCCTCAATTCTGTCTGTTTTCTCTTCACAATCAGAATGAAGCTACGACAACGAAAGAATTCATCAAGATTATGGAGGCTGCCGAGAATGACTACCAGGTCTGTGATGTTGGATCTACCATATTTGAGTTTACATGAGGAAGAATATCTTCATAACATTAAACACATTTAACATCATTTGGGAGACACTTAAAACTTAAATTGATACAAGAGACTCATTTAAATGATTGTTAACACTGCCTAAATAGTCATTTGGAATCACTACAAAGTTAAGTATATGTTGTATATATATGTGGACTAACCCTAATTAACACTTTTTCAGATTTATAATGTATTTTTTTATGTACCACTCATGTCTTGTCTCCTCTCAGACTGCCATCAATGAAAATTACCAGACCATGTCGGATACAACCTTCAAAGCCTTACGACGCCAGCTCCCTGTGACCCGTACCAAGATCGACTGGAATAAGATTCTGAGTTACAAGATCGGCAAAGAGATGCAGAACGCATAAAATAAGAGAAAAATAACCCAACAATATTGCATGACTGGATAATTGGAGTGTTTGGTCCACAAATTTCACATACTCTGTAAAATGCCTACCCTTATTAATGTTTTTATACAGACTCTGATAAAATACCTGTATAATATATAATAATAAGAATAGTATTCCTGTTATTTGGAGAGAAAATTTTGGTACGTAAGGAGAAAGGGAAGATTTTCGTATGCAAAGCACCCTGATTAAGTTGGTCTTAAGTGCAATATTTATAGTTGTGGTGAGACCACAACTGGTCTTTGACCTCTGTAAAATGCCAATTCAACTGCAAGAACAAAATGAATAGTCCAGAAACTCTACTCAGAGTATTTCGGCTAAACAGATTACCCATCAAGATTACTGTCCCGTACTGTAAAAAATAAAATAATATTATATATATATATTCCTATAACATTGGTACTCCCTCAGTTACCCCAGTATACTGCAATAGCTCAAGCTGTCCTGGGAAACTTGCAAATTAACTTGAGACTGTTTAGCTCTTAAGGAGTGAAATACATTGACATCTAGATTAACAAGTATTTAATTACTGCGTACTGTGCAAAATGTTCGATTTACAATAAAATAAAAAGTAACACACTTCCTCTGTGCTTATTTTGGAATAAAGCAAAACCTGACTGTATTCAAACATGGTACATTGTAATATATAGTTGTATTGCAATTGACTGTCAATTTGATGATTTATTTACTTAAAATACATTGTAATTCAGTCAAATTATGCTGCATTAAATTACACATTTTCTATTTACCGACTCACTCATATTTTCCCAAAATAGAATACACAACCTTAGTTATCCTTTTTACATTAAAAACCTTGTTTATCTTACAGTCTTTACTGGATATTCTTTATATGTAGAATCTAGTTGAAGAATTCTAGGCTGCTGAGTAAAAAAGCACGTCTATTCTATTGATTGTAGAAAATGTATTGGCTACTTATTAGTCATTTCATTTTTAAAATGTTTGTCATTTTCTTTGGATATTACTAAACTCCAGTTCAGACGACACAATACAAATACATGTATTTTGTTAGCACATTATTATTTTGTGAGATATGACCAGGATGATGTCAAACCTATTATGGCTGAAATGAAAGAGACACACTAGAACAAGCAGAGTTTAGTATGATCTGGCCTTGGACGTGTTTCTGGACTATATAAATGGTATTTTGTAATGTTATTTATGATTCATGTTGATCGTTTATCGTTAAACTACACAGACCATCTGATCACAGGTAAGATCCAGGTATCAGACCACTTCGACTTTTAAAATGCCAGTTTCTTGCTAGTTATGGGTCAACTTTCTCCCGATATTAGTGAACTTACTGCTAACATGAAGCTGCAGCCTCATTATCTGCTGCTAACTCACATGTAGAAACATGCAGCTTAGCTCCTCTACACAAAGTTAGCATCGTCTGGAGCTTTAGTCAAAGTTTGGGAATGCGAGTGATGTGGAATTGAAGAAATTGTACTCTTTTTTTAAGGTAAATTCGTTGCCGTTTGCTAATGTATTATTTTCAAATCTCTGGTCTTACAGCGTCACTTGCAAAGTTTTCAGCTAAGTTTGTCTTGCTAACTTTAGGCTAGCTTTGCTACTTAGCGTGTAATTAAACTGTGACCAACCTCAACTAGCAAGCATGCTGAACATGTTGGGGTCTTTATCAATATTCATTTATTTCAGTCAGTATTTAAGACAACAAACTAGGTTTTGCATTCATAGTCAACAAACTATAATTTCAACCATTACCAATAGAAAATCGACCCATGTACAGTAAAGGTCTGATCCCAATTTCAAGTGCATTTAATATGTATATTCCCCGCGTTTGTAAAATAAACGTGTCATGGAATAAACTAAAAGCTAAACTAATTCATTTAAAAGCTTCCGAGTTTAAGGTTGACTGAAGAAATGTGTCAGTGTCACAGTGTGGTGGGTGTTTAGGGTGAGCAACCACTATTGCATCAAAACAACATTTTAAAGTTAATGTTACTGCACGTTGTTACTCATTTCATTGCGGATGCAAGTGATCTGTCCTGTCCTCCAATGTTTTTCTTCATTTTTCAGTCAACCATGTATTTTCATATGAAACTGTCGGGTTATGGTTAGGTTACTTCCCCTTTTTAAGGGGAGCAGTTTCTGGGTTTTCCTCTGGAATTATGAGGAGCTGCATGGATCTTTACCATGGGTTCATCTGACTGTTAGACCAGCACTGTCCCATTATACCTTAATTCAGTCTTCCTTCATTGTTTTCTCTTCATGTCAAGTCTTGTGGAAAGGAGAAAAGGAGTATTTTATGAGTTTGAAGTGGTGAGAAGGGGCCGGAGGCTTAGCTATAGACTGTGTCAAGGACACTAATGTTAACATGAAGCCTTCAGGGTTGTTGTTAATTGAGTGGAGAATCACATGGAAACATCAAAGCACAGGATAAATAGGGTTTATTCTGCTACTGGTGTTGACATGAACTAACCACTACCCAAATAATGTTATTTTTATGAACAGGCCCACACATCCAAGCAATTTTGTTCCCTCAACCACTTTGGGTCTCATCTTTCTGCTGTTGGTCAGTCAGAAGGCTATTTGTTATTTGTAGTGGGTTCATGTTGTATAACTCCCTTCATCTTCTCTCATGTGCTGGTTATTCCAGTTCAAGAGAAACTATTGGCTACTGTGTTTAAAAAAGAAATGAAGCAGCTGCAACAGTTGTCCAATCAGGAGGCAGCGAATGGCTAAAACATGCCAACATCATAGCTTAATATAGTACCAGTGTGCCATCTCAGTAACTTGAGCACAGGGAGAAATGTTAGATCCACCTTACAAGGCAGGAAGCACTCACCCTGGCTGCCATTGACAAGGTTAGCATTAAGAAGGGGATGGTGACATAATTGATTGACAAAACAAAGTCTGAATGGCAAGAAAGCTTGAGCTTCCGGGGAAAACGGCTGAAAGAAAGCAGAATTGCGAGAGGCGGGAAAAAAGTCGGAATTCATATTTTTAGGATTGAGTACAGGACTGCTGGAACATCGCTGGCTGGAAAGTAGCAGGACGTTCCAAATGTAGAAAATGATGTTCCATTGTCTGTGTTGCTATACAACACACAGAAGGCCTCATAAGTGTACACAAGGTTTACAGAGGACCAAATGTTTGACAAAGAATAGCTAACCCCAAGTCTATGATTTCTTAAAACTCCATTTGCCTAATATGGACCAATCGATTTGTCTCGATTAAAACCCCATGCAGGGTATTCCATAGAAATATAGGTTTTAATATAGAGAAATACAGATTTTTTTAAATGGAATTCCTTTCCTGGGCAGAGAGCTTGGAACACCGACATATTAAATGCTTTTCTTGTTTCAGAGCGTCCGTAGTGAGAACAGGGGCTGGGGCCAGACAGTGTGTGTTTATTTGCCACTTCATCAGGGTCTGAGTGTCATCAGTCTGGTGGATGAAAATCCTCTTTGTTTGTCCAGACTGCCTCACTTCTCCTTCCGGCCAGTAGGTGTCAGCAGCGACAACCACTGCAGCCAGTGACCCAGTTAGCATGGTCACTGCAGGAAGACCCCCCCCTCCCTCTCCAAATCGTTCCTCTGAGCGTCTCATTCCTCTGCCCTTGTTTGGAAAACACAGACAGACAGATTTGTGTTTCTGGCACTGGATGCTCTAAAGATCAGACCTTTGCATCCTTTCACCCTTCAAAAAAACAACAACCCAAAAATGTTCTCAGTCCCAAGTTTGAACCTTCTCTTTTCATCCCAGTTCCCATTGTCTTCTGTGTCTTGCATGTCAAGATGACTACAGTTCCTTCAGAAAGGATGCTTCCAGATCGCGCTGTGTTTCCCACCCCCACATCAGATATAAGTGCTCTGATGATGTAGCTGGCTCGTACAATGGATGGCCCACTCCCCCCCCCCCCCCCCTCTCTCATGTTCATCCCATGTTCTCCTCAGTCTCATTCTTCCTCTGAAGGATGGCCACGTTCCTCTCACGCTTATTGTCAGTTGCCTAGCAACCAGCAGGAGAAGCTTTTTTTGGGTGATACTTATGCCAATCTGGGCAGAGTGGGGGTGGGAGGGGGTAGGGCTATGTTCGGATGCTAATACTGGATGCCTACATTGTGTGATTGCTTTTTGAAGGGGGAGGCGGGTACACCTTTTTCTCTAAAATACGCTCCAGTTCTTGAGCCCATTGTGTAGGGTACATCCTCAACCAGTCGTTTTTGCACATTATCCCCCCGCCCCCATTCAGTTTCACCTGGCCCTTATGGTTGTTATGGTGATGGACCAGCATCGTGAAGGCCACCATGGTGATAAGCGGGGCTGTGTTTAGCCTGGCAGGGAGCATGCCCTTTGTGTGCCGTTTTGTTTGAGATTAGACCATAAGGATGCACCTTACATTCCACTGAATCCACACAACCCAGCTGAGCCACCGTGGAAATAAACTGAAATCAGTGGCAGAGGTGAGAAATGTGGGGAAGGCTGACTGGCAAATGGATGATGCTGGTTGGAGTTGTTGTTAGACGATGATGTCTTCAACCCTCCAGTAGTGAACCCCCTTTTTTACTGCGCTCCCCTTTCCTACTCCTCCTTTCCCCCTTGCAGCTTGTCGGAGAGCCCCCCAGTGTAATTAGCGTGACCACAAGGGGATAGGAGAGGGTGGAGGGGGGGGGGGGGGTTCCTTGCACCGAGGGGACAAAGACGAGTTAGAGAGGGAAGACGACGAGACCGTGTGTGGAGGACAAAGAGAGCTGAGACTTCAGCCCTCCTCCTTCACCCTCCTGTAGAGAGGGTTAGCCAGGCTGTCTGACCTGACATGCAGTGGTCTGTTCCACAAATACACCCATACTACATACATATACGTGAATGCAAATACTATAGAGAGGCAATTTTGACATTTAAAGAGAGGTGTACATGTGAGCTAAGTGCAAAAATGCATGTGAAATAGCCTAGTGAATTGGTAAGAGTCTACACTAAACTAACGTATTTTACATATACATTATGATATATATTATTATATAAAAAGTAAATGTATGATATATTATTTTATTGTTTCCCCTTGTGGTTTTATAACCACACAGCGTCAATGTAAAGGAGAAAAAAAATCATATTGAGACGATCCACAATATTGCCCTTGAAACCAGTAATGGTAACATTGGTCATGTTATGCTTGAATTGGTAGGACTTTGATTTCATGAGCCTACTTGTGTGGATGAAGTCCCTGCATAGGCCTACATGGAATTACTGTTGGCTATGCAAGTGTGTGTTTGTGCAGTTGTAATATGCATTCTGGTTAGCGACATCCTATTCATTTCAATTTATGAAGCTGCCAGACTGAAGTCTTCCCTAGTGTCCCCCGCTGGACCTCTACTGAGGTGTGTATCTGAAGACTGTGTGTGTGTGGGTGTGTGTGTGTAGCAGACATCCAGTCCTGATTGGTCAGTTCTTCCTCCCCGTGCTTCAGTTCCCCATCCCCTCCCTCGATCTCTCAATTCCTCCATCCCTCTCACCAAGCATCACCAGTCAGCCAGCATTTCAGCAGGCTCCCTGACGTCACTCACTGTTTGCATAGCCATTGTGTTCCAGGGCTGCCGCGGCCTGAGGATTGCAGTAGCCACTCACAGCTTCTTCATTTTTTTTCCCTCCTCCTCCCTCCCCCCTCCTCCCCTCCCCCCCCTCCCCCTTACCGGGACGGCCCCCCTGTTTGCTCCGTGGATGCGTAGAGAAAGAGCAATGACAGACCGGTAGAGCGAATGGATTGACGAGCGTTGGGAGACCAAACAAGCCGAGGCTAACGCTAGCAGCTGCTGCTACATCTCTGGGCTCCAGCACGCGCACCTTTTCTCTGAAGGATCTCCTTTTAGATTTTGGAGGTTCCTGTTCCAGCACGAGGTCCACTGATTTTCAGCCAAACCTGCGAGTGTTTTATTATTATTATTTTTTTTTTTCCCCGAGGGGAGAGTGTTTGAGCGTGGAGAGAAGACTGTTTAGCAGCGAGAGAAGACCATCTGGGTCTCTGAGAGCCAGGGTTTGGCCCGGCCGGCTGGATTGTGTGCTTTGATGACCCCCGCTGTGTAGCTGCCTGCTCACCAACCCCCTCCCCTTCCCCTCTGTCTCTCTTTCCCTCCCTCCCTTCCTTCTCTCTCCTCCTCCTCCCTCCTCCCTCCTCTATCTCCATCGCAGCTCCCAGCCCAGCCATGTTCGGGACAGAGTCTTCATGTAAGTACCACCATCCTCTTTGTGTGTGCTTCTCTCTGCGTGCGTTTCAGCCATATGTCCTGCTTTTTTTCATTTGAGCTCTCCCTCCTTTCCTCTATCCTCTCCCCCCCCCCCCTTCACTATCCTTCCTGTTGTTTCTCCATGTTTCCTGGTGACAGATTGCATTGCAAACAGGCAGGGCTGTATCATTTTGCATAAAGGACCAATAACAGCTGGTTGTGCCAAAAAATCCATGGTTACTCGCTTATCCCTCCCACTACCTCCATCCGCTCAACCTCCTTTTTTTCCACCCTTTTTGTCACCCCCCCCCCCCCCCCATCCCCCCCCCCATCCCTCAGTCTTGCTGCACGGCTCCATGTTGATCTCACGTTTATCTGGGGCTGCTGTCTGTATGGCTGTATTACTGAATGGAATGGCTTGCATGTCGGGGACGCGCTGTGACCGCAGCATCTTTATGTTCCGTGCAGCGGACTGGTCGCTCATGCTGTTTTGGGGCCGGTAGATGCTTTGGCAGTTTTCTTTCAGCCTCCTCGTGCCTTTTTTTCCCGCTGCAGCCACATGTCATTATCTCTGTTCCTTTAGGTCAGGTGACATTGAAGGTGGTGGACGTAATATTCATTGCTGGCCCGCTGAGGCGATGCTAGGACTGATCTGGGAGAGCGCTGTAGGTTGAATGGCTAGGTTGCATGGGGACCTCAATGAAGCCTGGAAAAAAAAAAACAGTGTTGATCTGCATGTGGTTCATATCCCGGTGAAAGGACTCTTCCCTTTGATCAGTTCTGTGATGCCTGTGCTCGGTGACATGAATAGCACAAGGCTCCACTATTTGAAATGCTTTTGTCATGGTCACGGAGCCAGAACCAATGGAACGATGATCCTCCCGTGGGTATAAAGTCAAATCCAGCTCACAGGCAGAGCTCTTAATGCTTGACACTTGGCATCGCTGCACATGGTGGTCTATTGAAAGGCCTCATCATCCTGTTGTCTGGGGTCTTCATCTTTGGAGTTTGGCTCTTCGGTGGATAATGATGTTTGGGTTTATAGCCTGTGGCATCCACTGCTCCATGAGTCATGCCCTGTAAAATCTGTGCAGGGGTCCCTGTGACCAGGTCTTAAATAGTGTTTAAGTATGTCAGAGTTAAGGATCTGCCCGTAACCAAGCAGCTTTGAGCTTGTTTTTCGAGATTCACATACGAACAGAAAACAGCACAGAAATAGATAGAAAATGTATATTCAGTTGTCTTCTATAGAAGAACGATACCTCTGTACGATATCTGTCATGACGTTGTCAGATTTGAGCTTGCTGAAATATAGTTCTGTAAGTTTTTTTCAGTATGAACAGCCATCAGAGTTTTGGTAGAAATGTGACAGTGATTTCTGAGTGAGATTCAAGTTTTTGAATGGTGCCTGTAGAGTTGAGTAACATTCGAGGATTAGATGGATGATTCACATGGTGACCACAGGTTTTTGGACCACCGCTGGTGTCATCAAGGTGACCTGACTACTAGATATGAACAGGGACACTTGTGTGGGCCTGGACAGCAGAATACGACAAGCCTACATGCACCGTTAGACACACATCTGACCACATGCTACACTTAAAGCACTCAGAGCAATACTTTCCACATTCAGGCAGGAGGAAAACCTTCACTGGCTTTCAGAAATACATCTTCAACCCGAGTGATTGCACAAGCTACTCAGGAGCTATCCCCCTTTCCAGACTGCAATTTCCCCACTCTGGAACAAATAAAGGATTATCTTATCTTAAACACAAGAGATTGTATTTTACATCCGGCTCCTTTTTGAAGGAATTGAATCAGTTGCCAGTCTAACCCAAACACCTTCACCATCCCCCACATCCATTGTGCTCCCAGCTTACCGAAGGCCATGCAAAAGAATCAATGCTGTCTTATCAATAGAGTAATCAGTCATTTTGTGTTCAGTTTTCTCTCGGAGGCTATATTTTGCTCTGAACTCAAAGAGGATGGCAGGATTCCTTTTTAAAAATGTCACTGTGTATATCTATAGCAAAACAGCGGGGGTGCAGCCTTTATTCTGCCTGAGGGTAGCTGGAGTTCAGTGAAGGACAGATCTAGAGACATGATCTGTGAATGATTGGTCTTTTTTGACCCACTGACCTAACGCTGTGAATCCCACTGAGATCACACTACGATAACAAATCCCTGTCACAATCACTGCCACAATTTAGCAGAGTGGATGTATCCTGGAAAAGACAATAGACCGGTGTGCTTATATAATAGAACTATCTTTGGTAAAGGAGACATGATGTTGGGAAACCATTATAAATCTGGCCACTATCCATTTTCCTGGAAGTTGTGCCCGTAAACTTTACCCATAACCTAATTTGCTTGGTCTTAAGTTGGCACAAGTTCATCAAGTCAATTACAAGTGGTGGACCACAGCTGTGCCATGTGGGCATATTTGGTTTTGGAGTGTGCAGATCTTGGACGATAGCTTGCGTGTTTACTGAAAATGGCAGACAAGGAGAAAGTGACTCTGATGGCAAACCAACTGTCCCTGTTGCCGTGGTTACCTGTCGTAAGAGTGGCGAAATGGCACAGGGTTGGGTTTCTGTGGTAACTGCTGACTACTGCTATTTTTGGCCTGCAAACTTCAGACTGTACGGCAGAAAATGTACGAGAGAGAAATATTTGTGACCTTTTGTATTGGCAGCCATTGGTCAGTATGCTGCCTGTTATTTAAACGCTGACATATTTGGTGTTCCATCCCAGTTTACACATTGTCAGTTCTGTAGCATCAAGTATTTTTTTAGAGATCCGTAGACCTTGATTTAAAATCGAATTGTTTGATAAGGGTTGGTCAGGAACCCCTTTTCCTCTGTATTAATGGTCAGTAGTGAGTGTGTAGACCAGTACACTACAAATGTTACCAATGGTATTCTTTTTCAGTGAAGACAAATGTTAGTCTAACTACCAGTGGTATTTTTTTTCCCCATGGTCAGGACTGGCTGAATAATCAGAACCATTCGTAGCCTTTGGAGCCGTAGACTCTGATCACCAGCCTCTAATAATGCCAGGAATATGTGTGTCTGCCTGTAGCTGTATCTGTGAATGAGATTTGGGGGAAGCGAGATTTCGATGGTTATCTCCAGATCGGGGCACTGTTCATATTTAGCAAATGTCTTTTTTATGATAATCCGAAGGAGTTCGGTGCAGAAATTGACGTTGTTTGTGTCAGCATTTTGACATTTCCAAGAAGTCCTTCTCTGTTCTCGCTATCTGGAGTTGACTGAGCTGCACTACAGCAGCGCTCACGATTCCAGACAGAAACAGCCTAAACATTATTGTGACTCAGGGCGATGCAGACAATTTAAGACTATTTTACTGATGAAATACTGGCTAGCAGAGAACAAGCAAAGCCCATATTTAAAGTGAATGGTTTATTTCAGCAGGTGTGGCTGGAAAGTTATTAGCCAAGCTATGTTACATTTGTTGCCATGTCAACCGCTACACCAGAGCCATATACTCCAACATCAACACGATTTAGCATAGAAAGGCAACTGGGATTAAATGCTTTATAGCTGTAGGCATCATCACTTGCTTACCAGGTATACAGCCAGGACACTGGCATATAAATCCGATGCTTTCAAAGTGTTTTCTTTATGGATGAAATGCTGGCTAACAGACCGACTATATAAAGTGTCTGCTTTCAGATCAGTGAATCTTGTTACGTACATTAACATTTACTGATCTCGCCTGCACATCGCATTGCAAATGTGCTCCATCACCAGCTGCATCACGGGCACTGTTCCTAAACCAACGCTTGGATGTAGTGCTGTAGTCGTGCGATTGCGATGCAGAAAACACCAGACTATTTCACAACATTGCCCAGCACATAGGGACAAATATAAACGTTAATGTAAACACCGCTTAGGCAGGACTTTACATGCAAGCGCTGGAGGGTGAATTAGGCCTGCATAATGACAATCGGCTCCACCTTTTGTGCGGTTATGGACGAAATGTCTGGATGTTTGTGCTGGTAAGACACTTTAACAGAGAACCAATATAATTCATTTGGATCAACATGACGCAAGCAAACAAAGAGTACGTATTCATTTGCATGAATGTAATGCAGCATTGGCGGTCAATACAATAAAGAGAACAAGTGATGAGAATAGATGTGAAGGTTAACAAGTAGAACTATAGGAACAAAGCCAATGAGAAGAACTGCTATCCCCAGCTGCATCATGGGCACTGCATCTATTAAGCTGTAAGCTGTATCTGTGTGTTTCACTGACGCGTTAATCACCCGACTACATCACGAGCAGTGAGTATGTGACTACTGCATATCTGACAAGAACAGGCCTATCTAGTCAGTGATGTTATAGTATGATCTGCACATACATTGTCAGCTAGGCTATTGAAATGTATTGGGTCAAACACAGCATTGCTCAGGACCTTGTACTTTCGAATTGTTTTTGAAATTCACGAGTCACGAGTCGTGACCCTACTACAGTACCAGGATTTCACCATCACGCCTGTGTGTTTTCTGCAGCGACTTACCCTGTGCGGTAGTAAAGGAACACGGAGGAGTTGTCATGGTTACTTTTTCATACAGACTTTAAAAAAGGCTGTAGTCCCTCATTGAAGCAGGATATATCTTGGTTACATTTACATTCATTCATTTAGCAGCTGCTTTCATCCAAAGTGACTTACAAGAGAGAGCATTACAAAAGAGCATCGGTCACTGGTCATAGCAGGCTTATGGATTATAAAACATACATCATGAGGAACCAATAAATACCAAAGGAAGCGCTATAAGTGCATTCAGCCGAATAGTATACAAATTTAAGGTAGGCCCCTCTGACTGGGAGTAGTCTACTTGTAGGAAGCGAACAATAAGAGAGCAACAAGAACAGCTGATACTTCTAAGTGCCATTAAACTCTCGGAACAAGTGAGTCTTTAGTCTTTTCTTGAAGGTGAGGAGCTAGTCTGTGTTTCTGATGGAGGTGGGGGGTTGATTCCACCATTGGGGAGCCAGACAGGGGAAGAGCTTGTGTTGGGCCCTGGGGTTCTTAAGAGAGGTTGCTTAGTTATAACAGGTCCGTCTCTCCCCCCCCCCCCCCCCCCCCACACACACACACACAGACACACACACTACCAAGCTGTGCATCCTCATGTTAACTGACATGACACAGACACTGTCCTCTGCCTTTTATGTGTGATGTTTGTCAGGAGCATAAGCATTTCATCTCCGTAAATTGTACAGTTCAGTCATTTAGCAGACGCTCTTATCCAGAGCAGTTGTACAGTGGTTATGGATATTGCTCAGCATGCTATCGGACTCTTTTGGATAGGCTGTGGTCTTTGAATTGTGCGTCTGGTGCTTGGCTCCATTGTGTGCAGGCTTGGCCATATTGTTATTGTGTGTGTGCTTGTATTATTACAGCATGTATGTATGTATGTTTGTTTTAGCATCAGTCTATTTGTTTTGTGCCTGTGTGTCCACTGGGCCTCAATACATTAGCACCAGCTGCAGCGCTTGTTAGCGTGAAGCCAGTAATCTGTCTATTTGACTAATAAACCTATTGTGGTTCATGGCCACAGGGTGAACCAGGAGCCAGGAGGAGGAACTACTGCGAGGCTAGCATAGACTTATCTAAGCGGGCGGCGCAGCAGAAAAGAAATCCGAGGACTCAAAGTGCTTTTTTCCCAGCTATCTGCTGTTGAGATTGAGTCACAAGCAGAGCACCTTGCATAAAACATAGGCTCTGTAAATGTGTGGGCGACTTGACTTGTATATCAATCCAGTTCTCATGACTCGGAGCTAGCATGGTGTTTCTGAAACACTCTCTGCATCCCTGACTGCAGTCCCAATGGTAATCTGACCGTTTCCTTTTTTTCTTGTTTCAGTTTACTGGTAAAGCTTGACATTGACCCACACATCCTAACCCTTTTGTATCGTTTCCCCGAAGGTCACAGAGGTCATTGAGCACCAATAGGCTGGATGTGGGTCCATCAGTCAGAGCCAGCTCCTCCCTGCAGAAAGAGAAGGCCAGCTTGAATGATTAGAGATCATAGTAAACATCAACAGGAATTACCAGCAGGGACACGAGTAGGGAGGCAGGTGGCTGAGCGGTTAGGAATCGGGCTAGCAAACAGAAGATTTCTGGTTTGAATCCCAGCTGTGCACACACAGAAAAATCCCTGTGTCCATGGGCAAGGCACTTCACCCTATTTTCCATGGGGGAATGTCCCTGTACTTGCTGTAAGCTGATCTGGATAAGATCGTCTGCTAGATGACTAAATGTATATGTGAGTGACAATTTAGCTTTTAGAGTCTTATAAGGGCTGTCAACAGTGGTCCTGTACCACAGAGGGTGGAAATGGAGCTAGTGTTTTTCTGCATGCCAGTACTGTGTGTGTGTGTGTGTGTGTGTGTGTTATCATTATTATCAGAATAGCATTCCCAGCTGACCCTCATTAAAGGTCCCATTGGTATTTTCAGGGTGATATCCTGTTTATTCCCTGACCGGCCCTTCTGGCACAGTGTTGCCACCAGAGACCAGCCCATGCTTCTCATATCATCTCTGGGGCTGATAATGCTCCTCCACGCTGCCCAGAGCTTTCTTTCCATTACGAGGAGAAGAATTCAGCAATAACATACTTTGATAGCTTCAACATGAACATTGTGGTAGTGGTATGCTAGTCTATGCTGCCCCATCAGTAAGACTGGTAACCAACACTCTGTTGTACTTGAAGCATATGTTTTAATGGAGTTGTACAATAATACTTAGGCTTTTTATACACACACAAAAATAATAATAGGAACAGGGACAGGAACAGAAGCAGCTTAGTGTCATTCATAACACTGAGTAGAGCACTGGGTATATTTCTTCACTCTTTACATCGTATATCTATCCCTTTATCTTTTAATTCCATGAAGAAATAAAAGGCTACTTGTCAGTTGTTATGGGAGGTTTGGTATTTACTTCTCTTTAGGTGTTAAAACTAGTCTTAACCTCGAGTCACAAAGTCCTTACTTTGTCTTTACAATTAAAGAACATATATCTTGACGATAATATTGTCGTATTGTGTGCCTGTTTGTGCAGTTGGCATTATAATATTGGGACATTGTGGTTGTGCATTTTTAGACACTAAAATGATAAAAAAAAATATATAAATGAGGTTAACAGTACAGGATCCATCTTGTATGATTCTAGATGTTTCTCTGCTGCAGTCACACTGCTGCACAAAAACTATAAGATTCTAGTAGTGTCACAACTTTTATCTACACGACAGATTTAAACCTCAATGTAAAATATTTAAATGTGTTTAATCGGAATTTAAGTAGCCTAATATTATTCAGAAATGTTGCGCATTTACAGTATTTAATTCAAATGGGCTCATATTAAATTGACTCACAGATGCCTCCTGGTGGTTGTCAATATCAAAGCCACGATGTTGAAATAAATCTGGGATTTATATCCTATCCTGCCAGATTGCTTGAAACTTGTAGATGCATTACATCGAAAGGGCAATGTGTCAAACTGTCTATAACTAAAGGGTTTTAATCAGGACAGTCAGAATCCTAACAACGTGCAATGTGCTTTTCACAAACGCTGATATTGTCCTTTCTGGTGGATTCTTATACCTCTGAAACGGGTCTGATTTGCTACATTTTTTAAACCGAACTTTCTCAATAACCGGAAGTATTAACCTGCACCCGCAAGACTTATGAATCTCATCCCAAATTATTTTATTTTTTTACCTCAGACTCAATTGTAGCTTGAATGGTTGTCTTGTCCTTCCTTCAAGGCTGCTGTGTCACAGACTCCATTATGGCTTCTCTAGACAGCCTCTCTCTCAACATGCCAGCACCCACTTCAACCACTGAATGACAGCCTGCTGCCAAAATGATGGCAGCTGCACGTGCGCCCGAGTGCTTTTCTACTGGAGGAGAAACTCGTCTGAGTAGTGTCTTTGTCTCAGGCTCCTTCTGTCACTTCCAGCCACCATCTAGTGGAAACAGTCGGCACTGGCATCCTGAGTGTCCGGAGCCGTCTCAGCCGTAGCATCACCCAGAAATGCCCTGACCCTCACCCAGAGCGTGCTCCTGCTACACCGACACGGCCTGTGAGCCCTCACCTGTAGACAGCAGCTGCTGCCTCCTTGTTAGTGCAGGATCAGGCAGGGTGGATGTTCCACAGCATCTTGGAAAGCTGTTCTGGGCTGTCAGAGCTTAGCCACCACACTGGCTTGTCAGTCAAACAACTCCTCCCCACAGACACACACACACATGAACCCACCCCACACACCCCCAAACACCAGAACTTCCTCACCCTGTCTACCTCCTCCTACTCTTTTTTTATATTTTTAAATCTTAAAAATTGTATATTTATTTATGTACATGTTTATATTCTATTTTAAATGCTGCTGCTTTGGGAGCACCCACACAATTTTGCTGCATATTGAGTGTAATGACAATAAAGGACTATCTATCCATCCATCCATCCATCCATCCATCCATCTATCCATCCTCAGAATGAGTTCACATTCTGGCTTGAACTCTCGCTGGCCTTATTTCCACCGCCTCCAAGCGGTCACTCGATTCACATGCAAATATCCAATGTTGGTTGTGCATTGTGGATTTCCTTTTATGATGTGTTATGATCGCACTGTTGATGGTGGTAAACAAATAGACTTCTGGCACTTGAGCCTTTCTATTGCAGGCGTCGTCACATCGTGTTTAGCTCTTCAAATCTTCATGTGTGCCACTGTCCTTGTGTCATAGAGCAGGTTTAGTAGCCTTTGTTATTGCACCTATTTACTTTCAAGCATTATCTAGTCCAGGTGGCACTAAGAGTGACATTAATTTTCAAGGCCAATAAGGTATAACTAAATAGTGGCATGATAAATAATGAACAGGATACTCATTTTGGCTCCGGCGATACCATTTAAAATAATTAGTAAAGTACATTACTTAATGGGCTTCAATGCATAAGTCATTTGCAGAAATAGCCTATGAATAGTAATGATACAAAAAAGGGGCACCATGGAGACCATCGTCTTGGAAACAGCCTGTGAATGTTGAGCAGTTAGTAGAGTTGCACTGTACAGAAGGAGCCTGTCTGCCTGTAATCTCACTTGACTGTATGTGTGAGGGGGGGCGGGGAGGGGGGAGGATGTGTCCCCTTACTTCACTTGACCAGCCGACAATTGAGCCAGCTTGGCCATGAATTATCACGCCCAGTCAATGTTAGTTAAAAATGAAATCAAGCTGATCTGCGAACCTTTTTTACGAACAATGTCACATGTTCTCATAAAGAGAGGGCAAAAACTGGCAATGTTTTTATTTGTTTAAGGTTTTGCATGTGGAAAGGTGGCAATGCTGGTTTTAGGAAGGCACCGTGCACTTCGACGATTACACATACACGTTACAATGTAACTAATGACAACCTTAAATATCAACCTGATTTCAAACCTTTAATAGCAAAGCATTGTGTTTTTTTTCCCCATGTCTCCACAGTAAGCATGTTTCTCAACACCCTAACACCCAAGTTCTATGTGGCTCTAACGGGAACGTCCTCGTTGATATCAGGCCTTATCCTGGTAAGTCTTCCAGATATTTACTGCTGGCTTACTGGAAATATCTTTCCGAAATGGCCACAGCGGTTTGGTAGACACAGTCATCACTGTTGAATGGCTAATAAGCCTACTTGCCCAGAAAAGAGATTGTATTGTACAATAATTTGTCAACTTTGGGGGCTGTACGTCTAACAGTGGATTCTGTTTATTGGCGTTTTTTACCCGCCCTGGAAATGTCCATTATAACAAAATTATATTGATGATGCATGACAAATATGTAAACAAACATAAAGACGTAATGCAACACAAAGTAACATGTTTCTAAATCATCCGTCTCCCCCCCACTGTGAAGATATTCGAGTGGTGGTATTTCAGGAAGTACGGCACGTCCTTCATCGAGCAGGTATCGGTGAGCCACCTGCGCCCCCTGCTGGGGGGAGTGGACACCAGCTCCCCCACCACCTCCAACACCAGTAACGGAGACGCCGACTCCAACCGACAAAGTGTGTCAGGTACGAACGAGTCACATTTAGTCATTCAGCAGACGCTCTTATCCAGAGCGACTTACAGTAAGTAGAGGGACATTCCCCCAGAGGCAAGTAGGGTGAAGTGCCTTGCCCAAGGACACAGCGTCATGTTGGCACAGCTGGGAATCAAACTCGCAACCTTTCGATCACGAGCTCAGCGCCTTCAACTCAAGTTGAACTGCTAGTGAATCCTTCATCCAACAGCGCTTCGCTCTGTACAGTGAAGGCAACTGAAATGAACGTTACTTGCAAACATGATCTTGTAGCGCAGATCTTGAGTCTTGCTCGCTATTTGCTGACGGCTACAGAAACACAAGGGAATGTAACTGAAATCCCACGGTGTGCAGTACACCGCAGAGCTCTTTTAGCTATGTGATAAAAATAACCCTGTTTTGTGCCTTAAACACGCCCGATGATGGATTCAAATTCCCATGGGACTTACAACTGCTACATTTCTCATTCCGAGCAACGCAACTGCAACATAATGATGCGAACGAACTAAACCATGTGTTCGTCAGATTGAATTCAGCATCCCACTTGTTTAAACCAATGTGATATATTACAAAAGAAACGGTTAAAGTCAGTAGTAAAGTGCTAACACGTAATACCACAGTCGTGTAGAGCGTGTTGTTCTTCTGGAACATGCAGAACACACTCACCGCTCCAGTCACAAAGCCATGCGTGCCTGTTTGTGATCAGGCAGCCAAACACTTTGGATTAAACTGGATTATCATGAGCTGTGTTGAGTCAACAAGGCCTGATTGTAGCAAAGGCTTTGTAATTATTTGCCATCCTAATCTCTCATTCTTTGGAGAAGGGGGGCGAAATGTCAAATTATGGCGCCTCTTTTGTAATCAAAATTTTCCCCCTGATGTGTACATAAAATGTTTTTCATTGTCAGTATTATGAATAATCTTCAGGGATTACTTCAGAACTATACAAATAACCACCATGAGTGATGCTGAATTGGGATATTTTGCCGTCTGTGTTTAACTAACTAAAAGCCACATTTACCATTCATTTTTAATATAGGAAAAAAAAATTCCACCAGACCCCATCACACTCAAGATCTACCTCTCTCTCCCATAGAATGTAAAGTATGGCGAAATCCACTGAATTTATTTAGAGGGGCGGAGTATAACCGGTGAGTGACATTGCAAAGCGCTCTGACAGTTGAACAAATTTAATCTCTGTCGTTATTCCATCCATTTTGCCTTCCTTTCTGTCTCGTTCTCTTTTTATTCCTCTGCTTGTTGCCCTCCATCCTTTTTCTACCTCTTTGTCACCTTCTGTCTTTCCCACTGTGGTTTTCTGTCCATCATCGGCCCTCAGTCTCCCTCCCTGTAAAGAGGCTGGGAGGGAAGTGATGTCACAGAGTCAGTGTCCCGTTGAGTCTCTCTTCTCCACCTGCAGACCACATTTAGTCATGATATCAGTTCCCTTCCACTACCTCTTTACAGTTCCTCTTCTGTCTGCCACTCACAAGATCCCTCTGTATCTCTGTCACCTGACAGCAAGTAAAGCACAGCCACAGTTTGTATATATTCATTTTTGACAGTTTTCTAAATAGTGTGCGTGTGTGTGTATTTGTGTGTCAGATATACGTGGGTGACGGGCCGAGAGCCGCTCACGTACTATGACATGAACCTCTCGGCCCAAGACCATCAGACCTTCTTTACATGTGACTCAGACCACCTTCGACCAGCCGACGCCAGTAAGCACACACACACACACGCACACACAGCAATGCAGTGAGAGTACATGATTTTTTGTGCCTTTAGGTGCTACCTTCTAAGTTTTTAACCGCCACTGATTAGTTTTTTCTTGTGTGTGTGTGTGTGTGTGTGTGTGTGCGTGCGCGTGCATGTGTGTATATGTGTGTGTGTGTGTACGTGCGTACCCACAGTTATGCAGAAGGCATGGAGAGAGAGGAATCCCCAAGCCCGCATCTCTGCAGCACATGAAGCCCTTGAACTGGAAGAGTAAGTAGCCAACCAGATCGTCAGCCGTAAACCAAACCATAGACTGCCAACCCATAGACCGCCAACCCATAGACCGCCAACCCATAGACTGCCAAACCATAGACTGCTAACCCATAGACTGCCAAAACGTAGATTTCCAAACCATAGACTTCCAAACCATAGACTGCCAAACCATAGACTGGCAAACCATAGACTGCCAACCCGTAGACTGCCAAACCATAGACTGCCAAACCATACCCTACGTGTTCTCGGGAAAACATTACAGACCATCCACGCCTCAACTCGTCCCAAACTCAGAATGTTCATTTCCAAGATGCTCGAGGTATCCAAACCTTCCATGAACAGCAGTTCAGCATCTTTAAGCCTCGTCTGTCACGCTTGTCTCGTCACAGCTGTGCGACAGCATACATCCTGCTGGCAGAGGAGGAGGCCACCACCATCGTGGATGCAGAGAAGCTCTTTAAACAGGCCCTGAAGGCTGGCGAGGGCTGCTACAGACGCAGCCAGCAGCTGCAGCACCACGGCTCGCAGTATGAGGCCCAGCACAGTGAGTAGAAGAACCAGGAGACGCATACAATAGCACTTCAACAACAGACTAGATCAATACTTTGGGACTGTATGACACACAGGAGATCATGGTATTTTATTACGTACGTGAATCATATTGAGGGACTGTTTGTGAAGGGTTTTTAAAGTCTGTAGTTTACTTGAAACATTTACACCTGTAGTCTCTGGTTTCCACCTGCATTATATCCTTTGTTACCCACTCAAGCACAGACTTGTTTTGTCTCAGTTCTACACAAGTAATTACCAGTGAGTGAAACTGCCAACTTTCATATCAGTTCATAAATTGCCCAGATTGTGTGTGTGTGTGTGTTGTTAATTCTTGGTTTGTCATGCGTCTCAGGAAGGGACACCAATGTACTAGTGTACATTAAGAGAAGACTTTCCATGTGCTCTAGAAAGCTGGGCCGAACGAGAGAAGCTGTCAAAATGATGAGAGATGTAAGTACACACCATGCTGCCACCAAAAACAACAAAATGATTTGACATAGTTAAAAAAAAAAATTATTTTTACACTGTAACCCACGCTTATTAGTTACATATTCAAAGACCTGTTGTACATATAGGTCATTCACACATGTATTCCTCTCACAGTTTAGCTACATGTGTTTGTATATACATTTGAAGTTGTTTAACGCTTTGCTTTATTCTGTGTGCACCGCCTGTCTGGTATTACATGTAACAACAGTTGTGTGTTTTCCAGTTAATGAAGGAGTTCCCTCTCCTCAGTATGTTCAATATCCACGAGAACCTTCTAGAGTCGTTACTGGAGCTCCAGAACTACGCAGACGTACAGGCCGTACTGGCCAAGTACGACGGTAAGACGCACACACACACACACACACACACACACACACACACACACACACACGTTCACACACACACACTCATACTGTTATTCACATAAAGTTGCATCAGGAACTGTCAGGAAAGTTCTGAAGATTAGAAGGGTTTATGTATATTCCTCCATCTGTTACATTTCTATCACTACAGTTCCCCTAGACCAGGGGTGGGCAATTCCGGTCGTCGAGGGTCGCTGTTCTGAATGTTTTCGATGTTTCCCTGCTCCAGCACACCTGATTCAAATGAAGGGGTTGTTATCAAGCTCTGTGGAAGCCTGATAATGACCATTCATTAGAATCAGGTGTGCTGGAGCAGGGAAACATATAAAACCTTCAGGACAGCGGCCCTCGACGACCGGAATTGCCCACCCCCAACCATGTACAGCCAGGCCAAAGCATGTTAAAATGAAAATGAGGCTGTAAAGTTAAATACAAATGTTACAAAGTCAATGTGGTTATTAGGTAGGATTATGTAAATTGACACTCCAGCAATATTAGCACCTTGATCTCCACCAGAACCCTCAAGCAGTCGGTTTCTTTCCAATCTCCCATTACTGCAACCTCACCGTTTCCCAACGTTTACCCGCATCTCCAAACACATCTACTGTGTCTGTCTCCACAGATATTAGTTTACCCAAATCAGCAACAATATGCTACACAGCTGCCTTGCTGAAAGCCAGGGCGGTATCCGACAAGTGAGTATTACTTTCCCCCTTGTTATAATGGCATGATTCCTTTACAAACCTAGAGTGTTGTTTACAAGTCAGGCTGTGGCATTGTATTATTTCAAGCCTCCAGAGTATCTGCCTGGCTTGTATTGTGAGAAGCAACAGTGAGTAACAGGCGTATTGTGTAGAGGTTGACCTGGAGTGCTTGGAGGTATTAGATGGTGGACACTTATATAACAGGCTTATACATGCATGCCAATACAGTTTGTTGGCACATGCGTGTGTAGGGAGTCAAGTGGCTCAGCGCTTAAGGCCTTGGGCTCATGATCGGAAGGTTGTGAGTTCAATTCCCGGCTGTGACTACATGTCTTTGTGTCCTTGGGCAAGGCACTTCACCCTTCTTGCCTCAGGGGGAATGTCCCTGTACTTACTGTAAGTGTCTCTGGATAAGAGCATCTGCTAAATGACCAAATGTAAATGTAATGTATTGATTAAGTTCTGTGTTTGTGTCTGATAAATTCACGTCTAATAAGTCCAGTATCTATTATATCTCGAGATAAGAGCCGTAATGTGAGTGGACACACTGAGCGCATGCACTGCTCACAGACAGTTGAACGTACGCAGACGGCGAAGCGGCCAGTCGGGCCGAACAGGAGCATGTTGGCGCTGTGTTGGCGCTGTGTTGGCGCTGTGCTGACCTGTGTTGATGCTGCTGCTCCCCAGGTTCTCTCCGGAGGCAGCGTCGAGGCGAGGGCTGAGCACGGCAGAGATGAACGCTGTGGAAGCCATTCACAGAGCTGTGGAGTTCAACCCTCATGTCCCTAAAGTGAGACCTTTGACATTTCTATGTATTCATTTAGCGGACGCTCGTATCTAAAACGACTTCCAAGAAAGAGGTTCACGCAGGTAAAGAACAGAAGTCAATGATCGTAAGCAACAATAAGCCCTGAAAACATTGAAGCATTTCAAGCATTCATCAGGAAAAGCAGATGAGTGCCAATGGGTAGAACTGCATGAACAGTTAAACAATGAAATAACATGGTTCTCAACAGAGTCCTTTGAGTTAAAAACTAGGTTTAATGTGGTGAGTTTTGTTTTGGGGAGATAAGTCTTCAAGAAGGACCACAAGCCCAAATATCATAAAACAAACTGTGTTTAAATAGGTACAGTACAGTAGATGGACATAGTGCTGGAACTAGAGCTTTGGATAAAAGTGTTTGCAAAATGAATAAATGTAACTGCTATAGCTGGTATGTTGGAAAACCCTTGATTGGGCATCAGTTTAGTTAGGGCTGTGCTGGCCATTTGAATGAACTTTCTTTTAAAGCCTTTCCCACAACCATAAACTCACAGAACAGAGCAACAACTGTAGCCGTCACCTTCCGTCATTTTTGTTATAGTCAGCTTAATAAATGCTAGCTCAACTCTCCGTACCGCGGACGATGCGATTGAATCCATCAACAACTGCAGCAAATGTCTCAGCCGCCCCCGTTCCTAGTGCTGCTGGAACAAAGAACCAGCGCTCAGGTTACAGAGTGACACCGGGGGGGGGGGGGTGTCGGCCCCCTCACAGCCCAGGCAGGGCTCCGTTTCTGCGGGGATAAAGGCCCCCACATCAGCGGTCACCTCCGGCGACGTGGAAACAAAGCGGGTGGAACAAGGGATCAATGAGCTGCTGCATTATGGGCTACTGTGCGCATTGTAAGTCTGCATGCACAGATATGGGCCTGTCATTAACCTTCTGCTTTCCCTGCCTCCCTCCCTCCCTCCTCTCTCTCTCTCCACTCATCTCCCTCCCTCCTCTCTCTCTCTCTCTCCACTCGTCTCCCTCCCCTCCCTCTTGTCTCTCTCCCTCTGCTCGTCTCCCTCCTGCAGTACCTCTTAGAAATGAAAAGTTTAATACTGCCTCCGGAGCACATCCTGAAGAGGGGCGACAGTGAGGCCATCGCCTACGCCTTCTTCCACCTGCAGCATTGGAAGAGAGTGGAGGGAGCCCTCAACCTGCTGCACTGTACCTGGGAGGGCAGTGAGTGGCTGCACACACACACACACACACACACACACACACACACACACACACTGCACACACTGCACACACCCTGAACCTGCTGCACTGTACCTGGGAGGGCAGTGAGTGGCTGCATACACACACACACACACACACACACACACACACTCACACACTGCACACACACACTGCACACACCCTGAACCTGCTGCAGTGTACCTGGGAGGGCAGTGAGTGGCTGCACACACACACACACACACACACACACACACACTGCACACACCCTGAACCTGCTGCACTGTACCTGGGAGGGCAGTGAGTGGCTGAACGCACACACACACGCACACACACACACACACACACACACCCACTCCCCTCCTGTGGGATCTCTCTCTAACAAGTGAGTTCCACAGTATCATTACCCAGCTGATTCCAGAGGGAGGAATATACCTACACACTCCACTTACTGTACCATTGGATCTGTGAGGAACCCCAGTGTGGAGGGGGGGGGGGGCAGGTGTGATGCTGTAGCCTGATCCACATCTGCTTTGTGTCTCCAGCTTTTAGAATGATCCCATACCCCCTGGAGAAAGGCCACCTGTTCTACCCCTACCCCATCTGCACCGAGACTGCAGACAGAGAACTGCTACCAAGTAAGAGAAGCTCCTGCCTGCTGGGAAGACTCACCGCCATCAGCATAGCATGTCTAAATAGGTTTACGTATTTTTACGTCATTTTACTGCTATAGTAATGCATATAAGCATAATACAATTAAGAGGAATGGGGGGGGCAGGGGGGGGTACAGAATGTTGTTTCTAGACTTATTAACCCGTTCCTCTTTGAATCAGAATCAGAATGGGGTTTATTCGCTATGCAAGATTAACAAACATAGAATTCACTGTGGCATGAATGAGCAAACATAGAACATTATATATGGCATACTAATAAAAAAAAACAATGAATACAATGTAAAATACACTACAGATATGATACATATAAACAAATAATACAAATGATACAAATAATACAAATGAAGCATTTTTACATGTTGGGAGTGTTCTCTGTGACTGTGTGGACAGTGCGGTTGACCCTGCGGTGTGTGCCTGTCTCCTGTGGAAGCAGTGTTTCACGAGGTGTCGGTCTACCCCAAGAAGGAGCTCCCCTTCTTCATCCTGTTCACGGCCGGCCTCTGCTCCTTCACTGCCATGCTGGCCCTCCTCACGCACCAGTTCCCAGAGCTCATGGGAGTCTTCGCTAAAGCTGTGAGTCCGGCTCCGCTCGCGCAGGGGAACCCTGAGACAGACACACGCGCACGCAAGCACACACACTCAGATAAGAGAGATACCGTGGCGTTCTCACTTCAGTACTCACATCTGCCCCCCCCCCCCCCCCAGTCAGGCCTGGAAGTGCACAACACTGCGCTTTCGCCCCAGAACGATTAGCAGATTGTTCCACATGGTTGTGTTAAGCCCCCCCCCCACAGCCTTTTCACTCCATTGATCGAGTGGGAGGCCCCCCCCCCCCCTTAGCGGTGGCCCGAAGGCGTGTTTCATATCTGCCACCGGAGGGCCCCCCTCTCCCTGCCGGCCGTGCCCAGGCCGGTGCTGCGTCTCCCCAGGGCCACTGCTGCCGTCTCCCCAGACCTGTAGACTCTGGATCCTCCAGCGTGACTCCACTCCCCTGGAATGTGTGTGAGCTCATGCCTCTCCTCCTGACATGACACTATCAGCAGCTCCCATCTCTTCCTCCTCCACGGTGGAGGAGGGGGGCGGTCCACACTCTCTCTTCCTACGTCCTCTGTTGTTTTGGTTGGGGTTCTCAAGTGATACAGAGAGCTGTTGGCACACACACTCATGCCTGCTGGCCATGTTCCAGTAGTGAGGGAAGGTAGCATCCCATCTGCACGCTAGGGCCCAGCTCATAAACATGGATTCACTTCATTACTATTGCTGATGGAAGCGCTGATCTTGAAGGGTTGGACGGGTAAACCTCACTTACACAATTTGTTCTTTGACCTACGGGTGTCATCTTAAGGTACAATGCATGCATAGATGCATAGATGCTGCGGATCAGAATGCGTAGATGCTGCAGATCAGTGGTGTCAAACTCGTGCCATCGAGGGCCAAGAAGGTGCAGGTCTTCGTGTCAACCAAGCAACTACACCAGCTGATTTCACTAACGAGTCTCTCTACTCAGCTCTCTCTTAGCCCTCGATGGCGCTAGTTTGACAACACTGCAGTGGATTGAGAGGTGCGAACCACACTAACGGAAGAAGAGGAACTGATATGCTGATTGTTTGGTGTGATTATTTGCATAGAGATTGGGAATAGATTTACCTTGTCTTGATGGTAAAACACAGGTGGTCACTTAATTCGGTTTGTCCCGCCTTTAAAAATTGTCCAGGGAAATGTTTGTTACAATTATTCAATTATCAATGAAGTCATTCTTGTAAAGACTAATTAATCAGGCAAGAGACCCATTAACCCAGCAACTAATGCCATGACGTTTCAGTGTACCACTTAGCGATGTGACACATCTGTCAGATCTGACAGAAGCCATCTCCAGTTAATAGTCAAGCCATGGCCCCTGGAGTTTACCAAACAGTGCTTAAAGGGCTGAGATCATGAGGGAAATTGGTCTTATGAGACAGAAATGTAACTATAGCTGACAAGAATCTGATACGGTTTGTCACCTGGCTGACAGATTACCTGTGTTGGGACTAGGAGGGTCAGTGTTATGGACAGGAGGAGGGCAGAGATTCACCTTTCAGGATGATAGCAAACTGAAGCAAACAGCCAAGATCATACTGTACGATGGAGCAGGGAGTCTGTGAAACAGGCCAGGCCACACATTCACCACATCACATGTGGAGACTTGGAAATCCTGATTGATAAATGTTCTGCATCCATTCTGCCCAATCTATATGTGCAGGAAGGAGTTTAACTGGCATCTCTGCCAAAGAACCGGAACACTGAAATGTGTGTTTTTATATTTACACAAAATGTGGAAAAGGTTACGAAATCTGACTTCTTTCTGAAGGTACTCTAGGTAAGGGATGAAATTGTGGAAGGTCACTCCTGAAGACATGATGCATTTCCATCGAACTGTTTTAATTTCTCTTGCGTGTCAACTGGGTTTTTCCAACTGTCTCTCCTCCCTGACATGTTTATCTGCTGTCTGACACAGCCAAGATCCCATGACCCAGCAGTTCCTCTGAAGGAGCCCCTATCCCCATCACAGCCATGTTTTCAAAACACAGCAGGGTCGATGGGCTGACTGCTGGGCCACAGCAGAGGGGGGAGGAGGGGGTGGGGGAGGAGGGGGTGGGGGAGGAGGGGGTGGGAGGCACACCCGTTACCTCATTTACGGATTTATAAAAGTTGTTGTATGCCAGGTCGTACAGTAAGCTGGTGCGGCTGCAAGCCCGCTGGGCGAGGTTTCAGTTGGATGAGGTGAAATGTGGATCACCATGTTAGTGAATGTACTGATGTCTCTTCTCTTGTTGTAGTTCCTCAGCACCCTGTTTGCGCCCCTGAACTTCATCATGGAGAAGGTGGAGAGCATCCTGCCATCCAGCCTGTGGCACCAGCTCACACGCATCTGACTGGACACATCCGGAATGAACTGACTGACCTTTGTGCCAACACCTTGGGAAGTGGACACACGGATGGGGGGAGATGGAGAGGGATGGATCGTGTGTGGTGACAGGAAGGGAAAGGGGGGGGGGGGGGGGGGGGAATAGTTGAAATTGATTTTGATACATTTTATTTTGGGGGATTTCAATCTCATGTAAAACCATTTTTTTTGTTGTACCAAAAAAAAGGTGATCAATTGCCATCATTAAAAAGTGGAGAAAAAAAAAGAAAATAAAGGACCTTTTGTGTATTGCTGCAACCCAGCTTCTCTCCTGCCATTTTAATTGAAACAAATATTTGTAGACAGAAGTGAGGTGCAAGACGGATCACGTTACGTCTTCTAGCTGTTCAGCCCAGGAGGAGACATGGAAGAGGCTTCTAGAAGCCAGTCTACACGGTAACAGGAATGAACAAGGTCAGAAATGGAAGTTCTAAAGGAAATACTGGTCCAAGAACCCACACTGAAATATTTATATTATAAAAATGTCTAGGATGTGCTGACAATGCAATTTCTTTAAGCAGATGACAAACTGAAACAGGTGAAAGCAGTAGTCTTCTTTTTTTCTTCTTTTTTTACTATTCACAAGGTTCAAATTCACATTATGTTACAAACATCCCCAGGAAAACATGTAACTAAATATCGTTGACAATGTTGGACAGAGGGTGTGTCCACATTTCCCTCCTCAAAATAATTACCTCAGAAAAACACTTATCTGCAAAGGTAAAGAGCAGATAACACCAAGGACCAGATTGAACTTGTTTAGTGTACCAATTTAATACAAAACGGATCTAAAAACATGCACATACATGTAGACTCAGTCACAATATCTGACAACATTGTCACTTTTTTGGTGTGTTTTGAGCATTCTTCACCAAAAGCATCATCTGTGTGTTCTCTATGTTTGGGTATTTTGTTGTCACGTTTGTTTACAGTAAGAAGCTACTTCAACTCCCCTAGTATCTGGATAGGCCTTGGTACCTACAGGGTGTGGTTGTATCGTACTTGTGTACCAGTTTGCTGGCACATAAAAGTTGACAAAAAAGTTGAATCGATGTTGCATTGACAGATATTTGGATAATCAAAACTAAGTAAACTATACAGTATATGAAACACCACAACATGGATGTATCACAAATTCTGTGAGCTGTAAATGACTTAAAAATGCCATGTTGATGCTGAACTATTCTTAAAAAGATACGTCACACCTGAAAAAAAAAAAAAAACATACTTGTGGCGAATAAGAGCTTGATAGTCTTTTCTTTAACTGCAGCAATTTGATGCACCGGTATGCCAATCACACATATTTAGGGGGGTTGTATAAATGGCTAAAGCAATCCATTCTTTCACAGCAAATCATGTAAACTGAAGCATGATGGATTTATGGAAGTTAAATTGAGGCTTGAATTTGGCCTAATACAGGCAGAAAGGATGCATCAGGTAGGCACCCCAGTGGGGCCTGACAGGGGGGGGGTTGTTTGGGGGTGACGGCGCCTCACCGCAGGGCTGTTTGTGGGGTTACGGGGCTGCAGCCAGGTCACGTCTGGGGCTTGCAGGTGTGGACGTCCACCTGGTGCTCACAGTCTCTACAGTGCACTGCACAGCACCAGTGGAACTTGCACTCACACTTGGTGGTGCGGCTGACCCGCGATGTGTCGTAACCCCGGCCGCAGCACATGACCTCACAGCTGTCCATGCCGCGGGACGTCCGGTTGCAGACGCGACCACCTGTACCCAGCGACCCTAGACAGAAGAGGAGAGAGGAACAACTTGAAAATGTCAACATTTACTCTTCAGTACACTTCACAGACTCAGAAAGCATGATGTCGCTAGACATCAGCTGATGATAAAAATAATTTTTAAGTATTATTATTATTGTTTGGGCCTGATCAGATATCTGATGCCACCAAAAGATTGGCGGCAAAAATGCCCACCAAGCCCTATTAACCTGCACTTTACCACGCTGGTGCCAGGTCAAACCTCTAAATAGGAACTAGGAGCCGGTGAGCGAGGGAGGGAGCGTGAAAGATAAGAGGATGAACGCAGGACGGAGGGCAGATGAGAGATTGATGATAGGAGCCTTCAGCCGGAGCTCACATTCTTCATCAAGTGCTCATTTGAAAGGTGCCTTCAGTCTACAGACATCCACCCTGCTTGCATCTCACTTATAGTCAGAGTACACACACACACACACACACACAGCTGCATCTTAGTCCTCAAAGCCCCCCCCCCCACCACCTCTTCCTCCGCTTCTTCTGTCCCCCCAACCACACACATATATTTGCCTCCTATTTGATTTAGCACTGTTCAATTGTGTGAAATATGGGGACAGTAACGTTTTCCAAACTTACAACAGTCATTTCTAAGCCCCCCTCCCTCCTCCATCTGTCTCTCCCTCACTCTCTGCAGGTAATGTGTCTGGGCATGACCGAGCTCCTCTTCTCTCTGCTGCAAGCCTGTCCGTAAGACATGGTATGCTGTGCTGCTCAGGGTGACATCATGGCTGGACCCCCCCCCCCCCCCCCCCCCCTCCCTGTATGTGTGTGTGTGTCTCTCTCTGCGATCGCTTCTTGCATGAAGATGAGGGGGCGCCGAGAGATGAGTTTAGCACCTGCCTCACGGGGCCAAGGAAAATTGATTTCACACTTTAGAAAGGCCAGTCCACCAAGTGAATGTCTAAATATAAATAAATAAATAGTTTGGGTGTGTGTTAAGTCTATTCAACACACACAGCTATATGTGTGTGTGTGTGTGTGTCCCAGTGGACTGGAACCATGACTGTGGACAGGGAGACAGGCTGGTTCTCACGAGAGGCCCAGTGAGCTGTGAGCTCACCCTGCTTACATGTACACAGTCCACTGAGAGCCTTCACGTTCTTACAGCTCCTCCACCATCCACAGTACAGTCCCCACACCCCCTTCCTTCTCCTCTCATTGGTTACGATACAGAGACACTGGACGGTGTCTGGGTGGAACCCTTTGAAAAGACGAAGGTTTCCTATTTTCAATGCTTTTCGATGTCAGTCATACCAGGCTTGATAGTGTGTCCAATACAATACATTATGCAGAAAGAGAGGGAAGACCCCCCCCTTTTCACCCCAACCCAAGGGTAAAAGGTGTGAGAGACTTTCCCGTCCTTTCCCCTTAAATGTGCTGTTCTAGTGTGTGGAACCTGGCAAGGGTGATGTACAGCCGGCTTGTGTTTCAGTTACCGGATCAAGTTCAACTGGCCTGACACCCTATCTGCTCAGACCCTCTATGAGCATCTGCCTGATGGGCATCCAGACACTACAGTGTCTTTCACTCACTCACTACTCACACACACACACACACACACACCCACTCACTCACTCTCACACACACACACACACACACACACACACACGCTTCGAAAGAAGAGTGAGAATCTTACCAGACGCATGGTCTTGCACGCAGTAGTCAGGCGAGTCCTCGAAATACACCAGGTCGTTCTTGCTGGGCCGCTTGGCGTGAGGGAGGAGGGCGGAGAAGCCGGTGCCGTACTGGTTGACGGCCACCTGGACAGCGGCGTTGTAGCGCCGCCGGAGGTGGTCGCCCGTGCGCCGGAAGTCTGCCATGGCCAGCCAGCAGGTCCTGACGCTGCACGAGCCACTCACACCGTGACACTTACACTCCAGGGTCATGAAACGTTTCACTGCCTGGGAGTGGGAGTGTGTGTGTGTGCGTGTGTTTGTGAGTGTGTATGTGTGTGTATGTGTGTGTGTGTGTGGAGGGAGGGATTAAATGAGGGGGAAACTTTGTTAGTATTGTCTAGTTATATTCTAGGTAAATATGCATAAATGTATGTACTAGATAAATGTATGCAATATTGTGTGGTTATAAGTCAGTGTTGACCCTCATTCGTCCAGAAGTGTTTCATTGTAGAAAAGCTTTCAGAGGTAGTCATCTGGAACACTATTTTCAAAAGCATTTGATTTTGTCCAGATGACTACCTCTAAGACCTTTTCTACAATTCTGTAGTTCCCATATTCTAAGTGTATTTGTGCAGCTGTTCGTGTCATTTTGCGTCGGTATCAAGGCGCGTGTCGCTGACTCACCTTCCTGCCTGCACGGTTGTTGTGCTGGTTGATGAGGGCCCGGGCGTCCTTCTCCTTCCTCTCCTTGGCGTCCACAAACACCTGGCTGAACCTCATGGCGTGCTCCACGTTGTCACTGCAGCCGCCCCAGTCGAAGGCGCCCTTGTTGTCCCGGGACGAGCCCTTCTTGGTGGGGTCGCAGGAGCAAGAGTCCAGCTCTCCCTGGCTGCAGGCTCGGGCCAGGGTGTACACCACGCCGGCTGAGGAGATGGCGTAGACAAAGGCTGCCTCACGGCTACCTGGTGAGAGAGGAGCAAGGGGGACTATCACATACATGACATCAGCAGGGAAACAGCCATAATCAATTATGTAAATAATAATAGGACAGGATTGGCACACTACTATGTCACTGATGCTTGACAAGATAGTCTGTTTGATTCAAGTCTAGATTGGAAACAAGAAGTCCCTTATTCCTTGTTTAATCTACATTTAAAACACTGCCATCTACACCTTCCTAATGAACAGGGCCAATCCTGGGAGACACCAGGGACTGAACCGTCCCTGAGGCATTTTGTTTCCGTGTGCCAACCAGGTTAGGACCAGGACTATCAAATCTGACGTCGGGGATCCTTCCACATGCATACTTCCAAGATTCGGCCGTTAGTTTGGGATTAGCATTATACTCGTATTAAATGGCCAGGTTGCAGTGCACGTGTCATTCGTGTGACAGTTTTGGAGCAGCGGGTGCGTCAACTTGATGTGTGACAGTGTCAGGTCAAAGGAAGACAATGTCAGGAATGCTATGCACTCAGTATGAAGAGTACTCAGGGAGCCGAAGTGTTGCCAGCCAGTATTCTTTTAAAACAAAGATTTAGCCAATGCGTAAAATTTTATTTACAGCCCAGGAGACACATGGCTCTCTCTCTCAATTATCACCTGCAAGTGGAAACATGATTGGCCAACATCAATCAAACTGACAAAACAGGCAACGCAAGGTCAAAGTATATCTGCATATTTCCATTCTTGTCAATGTGCGTCGCCTATGCACGTAAGTTGGTATGGATCTTAGTGGCAACATTGTGTTATTATTACCCCCAGAGGAATGCATTGCACCGATGGTATTGCCCTCCAGATCTGCTACTTACTCCGCAGCAGAAGCCGCCCGAACACGTTGTGTTCCCTGGCCATGGTGTTGCAGTTCCAGCGGTGGTTCTGGAACTGATACTGACACTCCCCGATCCAGTCTTTGATCCCGGCTCCGATAGCCTGCATGACTTTGGGCTGCTGGCGGCACAGCTGCCGCTGTTTGCTGACTAACCCCGGGATGTTGTCGCACATCACCTGGGACCCCA
The DNA here is from genome assembly GCA_030340665.1 of Neosalanx taihuensis. NCBI lineage: Eukaryota > Metazoa > Chordata > Actinopteri > Osmeriformes > Salangidae > Neosalanx > Neosalanx taihuensis. The sequence goes on from CM059290.1 coordinate 3,455,579, forward strand.
GGGTACCCATGTACCTGCATGTCCAAAACAGCAAACGCAAGGTAAAGTGGGCCACCTCTATTTAGCACCAGTGTACAGAAATACTCAAAGCCTGTTAACAGATACTTTAGGTCTAGAATTTTTTTTATATAATAATACAAGTTACTAAACTTGGGTAACCTAACAATAACCTTTCTGCAAAATTGTAATGCATGTTATTCTATCAAACAAATAATAGACCCACAGAGATTTCCAGGAATCTCTGGAAAAATTGCAATCATAATGCATGCTGCAGTTGCGTGCATAATATACTTACCACCAAGATGCGTGGACACCTGACGTTAACCAACAGATTGCAAAAGATAAATAAAAAGATATTCCACTTGGAAATAAGTTCATATTACTAAACTTTGGTCGGTGTGCCCATTCGTTTAGGCACCTGTTCAGAGCATTTTCATGAGGAAAAAAAATAGTGAGGCGCGTATTAATGTGGTTTAGGGCTTCTCAGTTGCACAAATCAAAATAAAAGTGCATTTATCGCGCTTAACCGGTCGGATTTGTGTCCGTAAAAAACATAACTGTGGTTTATGGATAAAGCTCCGCGCATGAGAACTGGAGTTTACAAAGAATTTCGGTGTAAAGATAGGCAGATGATCCTCTATCAGGTTTAAATTGCTTACACAAGGGGTGGGGGCAATCCTGCCTCAGGAATGGGCTGAAGAGACGAGGCGTCTGAAAGTATCTGTTCAGGCTAGCTTGACACTAGACACAAGCTTGGCTGATCTCCAAGCAGCAAGGTGCAGAATGTGGTTCAACGTGATGTGCTTAAAAACCCTGAGAGTTATAACAAAAACAATCAAATGGACATGATTGGGACGAACTGGTGCCTCCAGTTAGGATATATCCCAGTAGTGCAAACTGTCATATTTAAAAACAGACTGCATGACTCTGTGACTATAATTGTGATTTTATTGTATTTTTTTGAAGAGTAAATGGTGATCTTAACGCTACGTAAATGTATACCCCCCCACCCCCACCCTCCCCCCAAAACAATACAGATTCCTCAAAGCCACACATAGATGTGTGCATTTAAATGGGATTATCACATTCTTTGAACTCGCCTCTCAATTTATAGGAGTGTCACATACAATTTCCTTTATCTTTGATCTAGAGTTTATGTAAGCGATTTAATGTTCACTTCTCTTCTTTGTATGGGGAGGCCTGATCTCCTGATGGGATGAGATTAATGGACAAATTGGATTTCTCTCATGATCTCCGTGGAAGTAATGAACAAGACGGTGGGAAATCCACAAACTATGCCACCAGTGTTGAGGGAGGGGGAGGATGGGAAAAACCCCATGCAGAATCAGTCAATTAACCATGTGGAATTGATTATGGCAAGGGTGGCCTAAAAATACTACTTAGGAATAAGATTTTAACAAGCAAGTGGTTCATATTGTAAAGATTTAGCTTGCCATTTGTAGTGGAATGCAAAGACGTTCAAGCACCTAACAAACACAAACTTTGATTTAGTTCAATTAAGATCAATATTAAAGCAATTAAATATTGCTAAGCAGTTTCCCCCAAAAAACAAATAAAATGGAACAGTCTTTTCCAAATGCAATACACAAAGCTATACAGCAAGCTATACAGAAAGCTATACAGCAACAAAGGGTACAAATGATAATACCTTTCCAGTCTTAACTTATTTTTAACCTATTATCCTAGTTATAATTTTCAAACATGTCCAGCCAATGACAAATTCACATATCTAACCAAAGACATAATTAACTAAAAGAAGGATACATTCTAGAAGTAAACCTTCAAAGTCTTGGCTTTTAAAAAGAGAAACAGCAGGCCAGCTCCGAGCATGCTCAGTGAGAGGCTCTTCAGGGCTTGTCTCCTCCACCGGCCGTGGGAACCAGGCTGAGGAAAAGCACAGAAATCTCCGACTTCGTCCATCTTGAAAGGAGAGAGGAGAGCATCACAAGGGGGAGAACATTGTAGACACACTAATTGCCAACACACACACTCACATGCACACACACACTTACACACACACTCAGGCACGCACGCACGCACGCACACACACACACACACACACACACACACACTCACGCACACACACACACACACACACGTGGACAGCCTAACCTCACCCAGGACAGGTCTGACCTAAACACAGAAAGATCTCACCAGTTCACTTCAACCAACAGGCTAAACACACAGATCCTGTACAACAAGTGTTTTTACAGTCCCCAAGAATCTTGTATATTCTAGTCATTTTTAGTGCTACCAGTCTTTACACTTCAGTATACTGTAGATTTATAACGTATATTTAGTTGTAGCCTGTGCTGACTGTAATTTACTCTGGGTGGGTTGAGTTTGCTATAGAACAATTATGTTGGCTTTACAAAACAGAACCCACTATAGGTGAGTTCCTCCATCTAAATTACACTTAGTCCACTAGATGGCAGCAAAGTGTACAAGCCACAATATGTAAACATGGAACTGAGTAGTAGTGTGCAGGGAAACATGTGATTTAGAGTCATACAAACTTGCATCCAATATACCACAACATTTGTGGTCGGTCTGATGGGTCAAACCATATTAAAACACTCTAGTTCAGACTGTCCAGTGTACCTGCACACTTTCAGCTTGAGAAATGCACCAGAAGTTAGGTATATTACTGCTTGAGCAGAGTGCTAGTTAAGTAGTCACTACAATCCTTGCTAACAAGCCGAGGGTGTAGCTTGCCGGTAGCTGTCCCAGCCTGGCTGAGAGTTTGGGCATTGAGCTGGAAGACGGAGGTCAGCTGGTTTTGTGTCAAACCCAGTGCTGTGGAAGAGAGCTAAACTGCAGACTGTTGGTATGATAACCCCCCCTAACAACAATTCAGAACGTCTCATCATACTTCTATATTAGATTGTGGAATTATCTTGCAACAGCGCAAGTTTCTATGCTTTGACTTCAGCAGTTTAAACCCCCAGCCTTCTGAACAGGCATGAATTATGGGATAATGCTGCTTAACGCTTCCATTTTGTTCTACAAAACTATTCCAGCTCTGTCATGTGTAAAGTGTGGAGATGAGCTTTTACAGACAAGATAAACGGGTCTAGGTTGTGTCCTCTCGGAGCCATGAGAACATAGGACCGTATGGCGTCCATTGGCTGTCAGATTCCAGTCTCACTCGGCTAGCTATCATCTTAGAGCACCCCCTTCCCTCCGCCCCTTGATCCCCCTTAGAGTTATAGGCTGTGAGAACTCTGCCCTGTCAAAACCCCTGGCTGTACACACACATACACCATTTTAATGCATCTATCCACATTCAGATGAGCGGCCCTGCAGCCTTGTAAAACTTTGTTTAAAAAGGTGAATTTGAGCAGAACTTGCGCAGGTGTATTAAAACAATTCTACTCTACGGATGCCTTTTGTGCAGTTCTTTGAAGGATAGAACGGTGTCAGACTTGTGGTATGTGACCTCTGTTCTGGTGCAAAGCTCAAGGATCTGCAATTTAGCTTTGTGTCAGGCTAACATGGAAACCTTGAGCTTCCATAAAGAACAGAACCCACTAGAACAAGCTGACATGGAACACATGAAAATGTTTTAAGGACCGAATGATGGAAATATGAATTTGAGATAAACTTGATTGGTTTGTAAACTGAACGTTCTAGAGGAGGGCAACATGATGGCGCAGGTGTGAGACTGACCTTGCAGAGAAGGTTGTGGAGGCAGGAAACCTCTTTCTGCAGGTCTCCAGTCTGAGCCACCAGGTCTTTACACAGAGCCTGGGCCTCCTGTTTAGGGTCCAGAGAGAAGACCAGCTGGGGACACCAAAACCATGTGGGGAACCAGAGAGGACAAAGGCCTGGTCAGTGAAGGTGATATGGTTTATACTGGACAGGTTCCTGGCTTCTACGACCATCAGGAGAGGGAACGAGAGCTTTGTGTCAAGGCACTGATAATAAACTGGTGTCCTACAACTTTGTTCAAATAGCTTTGAGAAAAACAATGTTGGGCTCCTTGATTTCACTTTTATATAACCAAATATTGAATTTAGATTTTTTTTTAACTGTGATTTCTGAATTTATTATGAATATATTAAAAATATTTATGGCTTCTATAGTGTGGATCCATTTCTTTGGAGACTTTCTTTACTTCATCTGCCCATATAGTACATAGAACTACATTCTTACATCCTAATAATATTTTCCATTGCAAATATATATGTAGATACCAATTTTTCAAGTTTCTGGAATAAATAAATGCTTTTCAGATATTACAAACATCCACAGGTCCTCATTTTCTGCCATAACATTTTCATGCATGTTCTTTTCTATGGCAGAGACTGGAACAAGCCAATCCAGAAAGCCGCTGTTGCACACAGATCACCTGAGAGACTTGGCGAGGGAAGCGGGTGTTGACATCCTGCACCGCCTCAGTCAGATAACAACACTGCTGCCTCAGGCTGATCAGGAAGTTATACAACTCTTCGCTCCTTCACACAAACACAAACACACACGTGAGCTCCGCATATCTGCATATGAACTGGTGAATGTGTTGTTGTTGTTGCCTAGTTGCTGAGGTCACAGGCTGGACTTGACATGATATCCAGGTTGGTTTCCTAGCTGTGCGTGTTTTAACTCGACTCCACACTAGCTCTGACAAAACAGAAGCACATCGGTCTCATATAGACCCAACAACACAAAGACTGAGAAAGAATGAAGCAACATGAAGACATGGTGACACTCAAAAACTGATCAAGTCAGTCCATCCAGTCTGACCAGCACCCCTGTGTGGTCTGGTGTCAGCATCTCAAACACACTGTTTAACTTGCCATGAGGAAACAGTTCAGCGCTCATACTCTGTCAAGTGTGGCTTGTAAACATTGTCAGTCAGACCAGGGGTCCTGCCCTTCATCCAGGGCACTGAGTGGAGGGCTCTGTTAGTTTATCTAGGACCCCCGGTGAGTGATGAGGCTTGGCCCGGCGCTCCGGTTGGGGAGAGGACCCTGTGGTAAGGGTCCTGTGGGTGAGACATGCGGGGGGTGATGGTGTCAGGGCTGGAATGTGAATTGGATTCCTCCCATACTGAGCGTGGCACGGTTACACAGTGTGATACGGATGTGCCAGTACACAGTGTACTAGTTACAGGCACTAACCTATGACAAGTCATCTTCATATGAGAATCAACCTAATACAGCACTGTGTGTGTGTGTGTGTGTGTGTGTGTGTGTGTGTGTGTAAGTGTGTGCGCATATTTAATTTTGAATACATTACAGAAACCAAGAAGGAAGAAATAGGTATGATGAGACAAGTCCTACCAACATTTCCTTGGGAGGAAACGAAACACACACACACCAAATCAACTATTCATCACTACCCCCAACTGCAGCAGTTCTTTTCCCACTGAGACTTGTGTATGAGCTCTCGTTGCTCTACAGCATCCATGACTGACTGTTTACAGTACAGGATTTACACCGTCTCTCTACCCGCGCACCTCTCTCCCTGGCATCCCTGTAACGGTGCAGTTCACCTGTGTCAGTCTCTGCACCGAGACTCCTCCAGCCAGGATTCATGGCCTGATGCACGATATGCAGACACAGCCCCCGTTTGGCCCCAGTCGCTGCTCCATCATCAGTCACCGTGGCGGGAAGAGCCCTTCCATCGGCTCTCACCTTACAAATCATTACTGGCCCCGCTTAAACCATTAGGAGCCCTAGCTTAGCGTCAACTCGGAGCTCATCTCTTGACTGTGAAACCACGGAGGCCATAGGTAGGAGGGGAAGGTACATCCCTGTTATACAGCATGTTAACAGGATGAGGGATGGCGTCCGGTGAGCCTGCTGAGATGTTTCAGGTGGGTACGGTCCCAGTTCGAAGATGAGTGGCTCATTTCGTTTTTAGTTCATGTTTTCAAAGTTAAATGTTGTCACTTTGGGTGATAAGCAGCAGTTCCCTGCATACAAAAGCTTTCTGTGTAAGATTACTGACCAACAGCAAATGTGGGGGTCAGGAAACAAATGGGTTTTCGGTTGGCAAAGAGAACGCAGCTGTAGTTAGTCAACTCTAGCTAAGGATTACCCAGAAAATTTGAAAAAATATATAATTTTATCATGGATAAATGATGCATTCAAAAAATAAATAAAGTTTGAAACATGGAGTTAGCATACCCGCCGTCTATGTTGTCCAGTTGGTTGAGCATGTCAACATCCACATTGCCTTGGTGCATCTCCTGGACAGCACTCAAGATACTCTGCTGGTCACCTGGGTCTGTCACACCTATCTGGAACAAGACACCAGTAAGAAAGGCAATTCACTTTATTTTCTTGAAATCATTTACTTATCCCTTTGAAAAATGGCGTTTATTTTTTGATGTACTGCATCAAACAACATGTAAAAACACCACCGTGCAGAACATTTAGCCGTAGCCACCAAGTAGGAGAGTAGGAAAGAAACATTTAGACTTAAATCGTATTATGAGGGCTAAAGTTAAATTCTAGGAGGATAACTTTGCTGTCTCTACCTTCTCCAGGTCATCTTTCTCCATGGTCAACAGGTAGTTCCAGGTGATGCTGTTCTCCTGTGGCCGTAGAGAGGTCAGTATCAGTACCATCCTCTGACCAGCTGTCATGTTCTTTCAATAGAAGCATGTAGGTATGGCGTGTAGGTGCAGCGTGTAGGTCACAGGTGTCAAACTCCAGTCCTCGAGGGCCGCTGTCCTGACAGTCGTAGATGTTTCCCTGCTCCAGTACACCTCCACAGAGCTTGATAATGACTCTTCATTTGAATTAGGTGTGCTAGAGCGGAGAAAACATCTAAGACCTCCAAGACAGCGGCCCTCAAGGACTGGAGTTTGACACCCCTGGTGTAGGTGAACCATGTGTGTTTTTGTCGATGCAGCCTGCATGTGCATTCGGACATACTAAGAGCATGCCAACCAGTCAGTTCCAGACTAAACTAGTCTCCATAAACACTGTGCTGTTCAAGGGTACGACCCAGACCAGCTGCAGGTTCTCACCATCATGATGTCAGACAGGTGCTCCAGGTTCAGGCCGTGAAGAAGCAGCTCCATGTCGCACAGCCTGGCCACACTGTGGAGGTCACCAAGGCAACAAGACGGATCTTAGGGGAACTTAAGTCTCCAGCTAGTGTCTCCATTGCTAATCTCATAATTTACTATAATATAAATATTCTTTTTTATTTCCTTCCACTTAACAACAACACATTTAACAGATTTGTTGTAGACGAGAGCTTTAAACCCCAAGCATATTTGTTTGTTTCCCCATCCAATGTTGTTATAATTTCACAGTTTATCCCATGGCCAGACAGAACAGAAACATGCGTCCATCTGTGCTTTTGCAACATGAAGCATCAGCCAAAACCGGTACAAAACCACATGTAAACAGTGTTCATTCATGTCTGGTAGCACAATGTCTGTCCCGGCACCTGTTTTGGTTTTTGCCCACAATGTCCACTAGAGGGCAACACACACTGTGCTTTGACTCAAAGGAACCTGAATTTTTAATTCATAAATGTTATCCATGCTGGAAAACCCCTACTTACTATGGATGACCTAAGGAGGATTCAAACTATTCAAAGATGCTTCAAAACAATTAAAACCTAAAGCCTTACCCACCTGAGTAAGTTGACAACAATCACATAGGAAACAATCAGTCCTAACTTCTGGAATTGTCTGAAAGCGTGTTGATGTGTCTCATCTCACTTTTCCTTGGAAGTTGCGGGGTCCGGATTCTGTTTGAGGAACTTGAAAAGGTTGTCATCTTTGGAAGTCGCCTCGCTTGAGTAAGTGCTGTCTTGACTGGCCAGAATCCTGTTGATCTATCAACACATACAGGAACAGGAAGAAACCATCATCTAGGGCAGGGGTAGGCAATTCCGGTACTCGAGGGGCTCTGTTCTGAAGGATTTAGATAATTTCCCTGCTCTAGCACACCTGATTCTAATGAATGGTCGTTATCAGGCTTCCACAGAGCTTGAAAACAACCCTTATTTTGAATCAGGTGTGCTGGAGCAGGGAAACATCTAAAACCTTCAGGATAGCAGCCCTCGAGGATCGGAATTGCCCACCCCTGCCCTAGGGTGTTCCTGCATGTCCTGCCTACAGATCCATGTCTGAACTCTACAGCTATATCCCAGTTGCTACCGTATTCGTTTTCATGGCCGCCACACCTGAGGTTGTTTGAAGACCGTGGCTAAGTCGGCTGCAGTTCTGTCTTGTCTGTTCTTGAGGTTCTTGTCGGCTCCCAGCTGAAGCAGTTTAAGGACGGCCTGCTCCCTGCCATACTGCACCGCCATCATCAGGGCCTGGAGCAAGGACAGGGACAGGCTGAGGCTTTAAGATAGCAGATCATTACAATGATCATTACAATTTGCTTCTGATGCAAATCTAGGGGGAAATTATATTAACTAATATTATAAACCACAGCCACCGACAGAATACACAAGCACACACTTCATGACCTGTGAATATCGGCTGTACCAGCCATCCTAATACAGTGACGTATTATCCAGGCATCACTTTAAAGGAAAGCCTGAAACTACAATGGTACACTTAAAACAACTGGCTAATAAACTCACGACAGGTAAAATTGGCAAGAGACTAGACTGATGGCCCAATATCTTCCTCAAGAAAAAAAGCTTACCCCGCAGTAAGTGGTTACTCTTCCTAGAGAGTGAAAGAGAGTAAGTCCATTTGAGTCCAACCTTAAGGGTTGTAAGCGTCTCTCACCGTGTAGCCCTGACTGTCCTGAGCGTTGACCTCTGCCCCGTGGGACACCAGAAGGTTGATGACCTGACTGTAGCCCTCTCTGGCTGCCAGCATCAGGCAGGTCATACTAGTCCTAACAGCAAAACACAGACAGGACAGAGAGTGGAGTGGAATTAGCTGTGGAACTGATTCATGCCATCAAAGGGCACCATACAATCTGCCCCCCTACCGCCTTAACACTTCTGCCATCATGTAGAACAGGGGTAGGCAATTCCGGACCTCAAGGGCCGCTGTCCTGAAGGTTTTAGATGTTTCCCTGATCTAGCACACCTGATTCAAATGAATGATCATTATCAGGCTTCCACAGAGCTTGATAACAATCCATTCCTTCGAATCAGGTGTGCTGGAGCAGGGAAACATCTAAAGCCTTCAGGACAGTGGCCCTCGAGGACCAGAATTGCCTACCCCTGATGTAGAAGGTGGCCTTCCAACACTTCCATTGCCTCAACACAGCAGACAGCATTTATATCAAAAGAAGGAGTGGAAAAAAAAGAAAATAAATGTCAATTCAAATGTCTTTGTAACTAATAACAATAGCATTGCTAATTCAATAACTAACTCAACAGTGTGTGAAACAAGTGATTTCAGTGTCACTGGTAACTAAGAGTAAAGCTCTATCAAGGCAGCAGAGAAAACCTTGCGGCCGTCACTCATGCTAGTGTGCTGCTCCAGGCTGTACTAGGACGTTATGCTGGGCAATGTCAGAGCCACTGCTGGTGACCCTTCTCTAACAGTGGGTGAGAAAAATCAAGGTGTGGGAATGCCCTGGAACTATTCATCACAATAACTGACATTTCCCAGGAACAGGGGAGCATGTGTGTGAGAGAAAGCCAGAAAAGGTTTAATGACTGTGTACCGAGTGAGGCGTTTTGTGTGTGAGGAAGTCCATGTCATTTACGCGTGAGGAGCAGTGATTTGGCAGGGTCAGGTGTATCGACAGGGGCAATTTCTCACACTGACAACAAATTGCTTCCTCTTGGGCCACCAGCGGGTTGACAATGCGTCTGTGATGTTTTTACAGCTCGGTGTGTCTGTGGCTTTTCCCAGAGGGCAATTCTCAGTTGCATCCAGGTGACAACAAGGTCATTTGCTGACAGGAGGTGTTAGCTTGCTTGTGTACTGTATGCGTGGAAGCTCATCTATTACCAGATAAATGAATGAACCTTATTGCTCGAACGTGGTTTGAAACGTCACAATGCGAGGAACAACAGCCTTCATAGAGAAACAGTAAACCTCAACTATGATGAAGCTTAAACTTCAAACAAGGTCTCCACAGTTTCCACAGTTCAGGTGAATTTGGAGATCCATCACTTCAGTTCGGTTTATACCCTGGAGGTAAATATATTACTTCTAGACTTGCAAGTTGCAAGTTCACAGAGAACGCTGGAACTACCCCTCTAGTCGAGTCAGCCTGACGGCCTGTTCCATCTTGCAGGTGACCTATGTGATTGTGGAGGCCACATCTTGTTCTGGAGTGACATATCAGTCTGCAGAACGCATCTGTATGCACTCAGACTGGGTCGGAAATCCAGCTTGAGTAAATTGCTTGTGAAATACCAAAAGCCAGGGAGGGGTGCATGTCTGTGTGTGTTCTCTCTGCTCATGCTGTAAGGGGTCTACCCCCCCCACCCCTCCCTTTCTGTTACCCTTGAACACATACCCTCTGTCTCTCGTTACTGTTCATTAAATATTTTGTCTGGAGAGGAAACAATCCATTTCCTACCGCCGCTTGCGCACTCATTCTGCGGACGGTGCTTGTGTTCTGTGAGGGGGGCTTCAAGTTGTCACCAGAACACCAGACGCAGCGAGGGTTGCCAAGGGGACAACAGCGGTGGGGGAAGTAAGCGAGACCGCAGAAGAAAGGGGGAGAAAGCAGGGTGGAGGCAGGGTTGCCAAGCAGCAAGAGATCCTGTTGAAGTTGACATGTAACAAGTCAGCTCTCTTACTTGTTGAATGTGTTTGCGTCAGCGTTTCTTGACAGAAGCAGTTCCACGCACTTTACTATCTTGTCCTCGCTGGCGGGGGCTGTGACTGCAGCCATCAGCACGGTGTACTGTTCTGTATTTGGAAGAGATCAAGAATACTGGTTAGCCTAACTGCTTGTCACTGAATTGTCCCATTCAATTATCACACACAAATGAAGGAACCATGTTAACTGTGAAACATACTGTACCAGGCAGCCGGTATCATCATACATGCTTCGGAAACACAAAATTGAACAGGTTCCCATTGAAAGAGATCAATTTTACTTTATCTCTGAGCAGGAACTGTGTCTTTATGAGGCTGAGTGGAAATTGTCTCTTATCTCTTGGTGTGATAAGATATGTGGAGGGGCGACGGCACTCAGATGTTGAGTAACACTGCATCCCAACCACAGTGGACTTACTGTGACCTTGAGTGATGGGCTCGGACAGACAGCATTGTACTGTATGTACCAAGAGAACATAACGCCACCATAACACGATGACGGTGGATCGGAGGCTTGGATAATAATAAACTGGTGTGTGTATATGTGTTGGGGTCGTTTTTGGCACAGGGGTAGTAAGCAGACTGCCGGTATTCATGTGCTGAGGCTGGGAATAAATAAATAAAAGGCCTGAGTGGGCCTGGACTAATGATGACAGAGTCAGGCTCTGTATACCAGCTTTATCAATCACTCCCACATTCCTCCCCTCTCTTACTGGAAAGCTAAGTAGGAAGTGGTTGCAGTTATCATGTATGCTGTGAATACACACACAAACACAATCACTGATTTGTGCTTATTCTACAGACTTTTGCATCTAACATGCTCATTCACTACACACAGACACAGAGACACACAGACACACACAGGTATGTATTAGCCAGATCAGCTCAACCCTTCAGGTCTATGACCTCACCTTCGCTCGTCTCTCTGCTCTCCCTGTCTTTAATCACAATGGGTCAGTGTGACATCTGACAGATGCCTTCAATTTATTCCACCAGAGATTGGATAATGGCCGCGTGAAATGAAAACACCAGAGGATTAACTGGATGTTTTGCGATAGATCCTCTTTGGCGTCATAGCAATTAATTAATGGCAGATGAGAGTGAATGAGACGCCTTCTAATTGGTTCCCCAGTCTTTGGTCTGGTGCACGTGTGGAAATGAAAAGAAGGTGCGATGGGGAGCGTTTCAGCAAAACACAGGTTTTGTTCGATGGAGGGATTGACTGTGAGCGGAGCTCAGCGGATCCCAGAGATCTGAGAGTGGCCTAGTGAACAATCACAGTATTTGTCATAGATTTGATCAGGAAGAATGTCATTGGCAAGTGTGATTTGGAATTCGCTCCATTAGTGCATAAGGGGAATGGAACAAGAAGAACTGAAACTACCCTGCATGAGGGCATCTGACAACACCAAGTAACCCAACAGACAGTCCAGGAGCTAGTTGATGCCCTGATCCAGGTTTGGGTGGAGTTCCCCCAGGACAGCATCATGGATCACAGAGATCACATCTCATCAGGAGCACAGACCTTAGCAGGAGTGCAAATGGGCACATGGGAGATGTACACACCTACTGAGTCACATGGCTAGTTGTGACTAATTTAAATGGCTTACTTTGACTTTGGGTGTGAGTATTGACTACAGCCCTCAATTAATTGGGTGATTTTTGTGTCTATTTACCAGAGTTGTGTCAATTTGTTCAACAAAATACACAACTGTACAGTAGACACCCACCCCCCCCCCAAAAAAAAAAACGTACATTGAATAACATTTGAAGCTTCATTTCAAAATGAACTCTTCCATCAGTATTTAAAAGTCACTACAGTTACAGTCATTTTTGCTTTCCCACTACTGTTGGGGGAAAACAACTTTTGAAAACTGTATTCAATATAAACTAATACATAACACTGTATTTATTAGTTAAAGAAAACCTTCTGGCACTAACTGTTTGGTAATTGGTGGTGGAAGTTGACTGATCTTACCTCTGCTGAAGTTGGCGCTCGCCCCTCTGTTAAGGAGCAGCACAGCCAAATCATAATGAGCAACATGAACAGCACACATGAGAGGTGTCCAGTCAAAGCAGAATCTCGTCTCCACATCCACACCTGACACACAGGTTAGAAGGTCAACATGCTGGTCTTCCACAAACCAACCGACCACCATCTACTTTAATGCAATCAAGGCCCATAACCGGACAACATGTTTAATGTTATGTCTGTAAACCTGAAAATGTGATGCAATGCAAATGAAGTATTTATGTGGTTTTGTATATTGCACTTGGTGAAGCCATACACAAACTGTACCATTGTCCAATAGCTCTTCAACGAGAAGAACGTTTCCAGTGTCAATAGCTCTTTTGAATTTAGCCACACTGTCCTCTTCCACTGTGATTCCTGCACATGAGCCCTGGAAACAGATAACACATTCAATTGGGAGTATTTATCAATCCTAGTATTGCTTGAAGGTTTGTCACTGGGATAATGTCCCCATTCCATACGAGGCATTATCTTTTTTGACAATATATTTTTTGACCTTCGGAACACCCCAAGTTCATAGGTAATGTCCATGAACCCCAAATAGCAAGACATGGACGAAAACATGACTGAAAACACTACCAGTCAAACGTTTAGACACGTTCCCATTATTAATTCGAATGCATCTTTCTATGTAACACAGCTCTAAACCTTTACTTAAATATGCACTATAAAATATAGAACTTGAGCTCAAGTATAAGCTACGAGGTTAGCTGGAATGTGACTGCTGGTCAACTCCTGTCGCTAATTAGCCTAACTTGGAAGCTCGTGGAAGCTTGCGCGAGCTCAGAGGAGAAGCTAGCACCGCACGTGCAGTTCTATTACCGCAGGTTCCACCGGGTTTTTAGACGACTGGAACCCGAGATCCCATTCAACATCGCTGCCGTCGCTTTCAGCTCCAGCCGGGCATGCGTTTATGACTTTGTTTGACATGTTACTGGCCTGTTAGTTTGATATTGATAACACTATGACAGGGGTGCACGTGACTACTGAGTACTAGTTACTCCACTAACACCTCGATAAATATTCGATGCCATTCGCTGAAATGATAGTGGGACAGGTGACGTCAAACATTGCAGGGCCAAAGGTTTTGGGGGGCAAACAATCAAATTAAGACTTACCAGTGAACATGATTCTTTAAAGGTAAATTAGTGGGATTAACCTTACGTCAAACGTTTATAAATAAAACAATCGGCCTCAGACATTTTTGCTGTGGCGGTAGTGCTAAGGTAGTATCAACACAGTTATGTGGTGTTACATATTTTTTCTACTTGCTCTCCATAAAGAATCCCCGTGTACTCCTATTCCCATGAACAACCATGTGATGTATTACAAATAAGACTTTTTGTCGTTATCTCTGAATAGCAAAATGCGCTTTACGAAACCAGTACAACTCTAACTGGCCTTAAGACCTACTTCTTATTCGGGTGTGTTAATAATAGGCCTACTCAAGAACTATAACGACACCTAGTTAGGTCAATTACAAACATTACCGAACATTTTCGACTAGTTTAGGGGTCCCATCATCGTCCTCCTGAGTTTGACTGGACGACATTGGGGCCGCTCTCTCTTTCTGATGCAGGTTACAGCCATGCAGGTGTCATGTTCATTGAAACGACTTTGCTGTGCAATCCTAACATGATCACAACCCCAACGAAACCTGAAAGTTTGTCCAAACTACAGCGCTGTATAGGCCACAACTAAGCCTGGTATGAAGCCCTTTAAATGTAAAACCACGTAAGGAATGCACAATTCCCTACTGACGACTAGGCGGCAGTGTAGAATAACGTATAATAGGCTGTGTGTAGGCAAACTAGTGGCAATAATTTCATATATATTACGAAATTCAATGTCATGAATTATGAAATTATAGTAGTTTATATTTTCCTAATTGCTTTGTACTGGTAGGTGGCATTTAACTCTGTTTAACTCGAGACACCTAAACGCCATTCCGTACGCCTGCGCTTCGAGACTAGAGTTATCTGCATTAGTTCGATGCAAATGCATGGTTACTGTGTTCAGTTGGCATTGTTAATATGACATCTTGTTGTGCAACCTAAACACCAACTGACCCTAAGTGAACACCCAATGAGCTTCATGTGACTGTCTCTTAACGTCTAATTACATTAGTGTGCACTATACATACACACACATACTCTCTTTCTCTCTCCCTCTCCCCCCTCTCTCTCTCTCTCCCTTTCTCTCTCTCTCTCCCTCTCTCCCTTTCTCTCTCTCCCTTTCTCTCTCTCTCTCCCTCTCTCCCTTTCTCTCTCTCTCTCCCTCTCTCTCTCTCTCTTCCTCTCTCCCTTTCTCTCTCTCTCTCCCTCTCTCTCTCTCTCTCTCTCTCTTCCTCTCTCCCTTTCTCTCTCTCTCCCTCTCCCTTTCTCTCTCTCTCTCTCTCTCTCCCTCTCTCTCTTCCTCTCTCTCTCTCCCTCTCTCTCTCTCTCTCTCTCTCTCTCTGTGTCCATCACTCACCTCTCTCTCTCTCTCTCTCTCTCTCTGACTCACACATACATAGCAGCACTATCGAAAACGGGTCGAATCTGTAGGAACTCATGTTGGCCACACTCTGTTCCATAATGGAATGTCTTCTTGTTTGTGGTTACCCTCCCTAAATCTGTAAGAAAGTCTCATTTATTCAGAAGTTCAGAAAATATTTTGGCTGTAGATCTTTGAAATGCGGGTTCTTAAACTATTCATTTTGGTCATGCATTCATTTGAGATGAATGATATGTGATGACCATTTAAACTAAAACATATACAATAAATAAATAACTGTTCTTAAAAACAATAACTAGGTTGCATAATTTAGTAATCATATTACGGTTTTATTATGTTTTTATTTTGGAAGCATTCTATTCAACAAAAAAATGTAAGCATTTGATTTGTTGATTGTCTGTGAAAAGGTATTAAGTCAATATCTTGCAACATGTAATGTAAACAATAATTGGCCAAATATATCCCATATTCTGAAACCTCATTAATTCAAATAGGCAGCAGTCTATAGCATAAGATCTACGTTTGCTTACTGAATCAGTGCCATTCAGGTCATGTAGTTTATGTCTTCGCAAATTAATGTTTCCAGAATGTGCAACTTGTGTCATTTTTTGCGGAGCCTTGTCAGTATGGAAATGACGTGCTGGAGGAGCTCTGGCGAGGCCATAAATGATCCTCTCTCAAACCTCTGCGCTTTCACTGTGTCTCGAACTCGAGGCTGTGAGTGTGTGAGGCTGTGAGCCACAAGGGTGTGAACAGAGGACAGTGCAATTTAGCTGCCACCACTGTGCAGTGACATCACCGCGCATTTCCAATAGAGCCAAGGTGGAGAGCAGAGCAAAACAAGTGGACATCGTAAGGGGAAAGAAAAGCAGGGGACCAGGCGAGGGGCCACCAAATGTGAACCACACAGCGATACAGGTGCAGTGAGATCAAACTGGCAGGGCGCACTTAGGATGCAGAAGTCACCTGTGGAAGATGCAAACTTCCTCTCCAAGTTTTTCTTCTGGTAAGGAAAACGTTGTACTTGTGTGTACTTGTACTTTTTGAATGATGACGTCTTTCAACTGTGCCAGTGAAGTTTACATCAGGCCATTTCACTGATATTTTTCAGACGATGGACATGACCGTTTCAAAATAGTCATACATAGTGTGAATTGAAAAGGAAACCTTTGAATACCGTGTCCTGTGTCCTGTTGGCTCTCAAAGGAAATTACGCGATCCATTTTTTATTCCAGCAGGTCCAATTACGATTGTTTAGCCACCGTGATAGTGTATGAAATGTAACTGGGAATGAACCATCTCCTCCAGTCTACATTAAAATACAAAGCAGCAGTCTTAGTCTATTATTGATGTTATTTGCAGCAGTACCGATTACAGCATCAAGCATCCTCTTCCAAAATGTAATCACCTGCCAGCCCGAGCTTCAAACGTTTGCACCATGTTGTATAAGTCAGCATTCAGCCCTCATGGATTAATTGACGTGCCCTGATGTACAGTACATCACACAGGGAACCAACCAAACTAATGTCTGTTTGCAGTTGGACATCCCCATTGTTAAGGAAGGGCTTCAAAAAGAAGTTGGAGTTGACAGATGTTTACAAGGCACCTTCGTATGACCTTGCAGATAACCTCTCTGAAAGACTAGAAAGGTATGTCTGTCATCATATCTGCGTCTATGGAACCAAATCAATTTGTTCTGAAACGTTAAAAAGTATTTGAGTTTGACATCATTTGCAGGAAAGTTAGGGGTTACTTGCTTACTCCATATTTTTCTATATCTCTCTAGGTACATCTTTGTCTAAATCTCTGTTACATCAGTCTCTATTTCGCTTTGGAAATCTACCATGTTTTACTGATTCCAGAAAATGCTGTTTATCTTCAGAACTCATCCAGCCATCCATAATTCTCCAAAATCTGCTCACTCTTTCCCATTCTGTCTCCCTCCTTCAACCTTTCATCTTAATTTTATTTGTTCCCTTTTCAAGAGTGAGTAAATGTCACACCTTTGAAAGATTGTGGACAGAAAAAAAGGGTTTTAGTCACCCGTTAAATGCCACTGGTGTTTTTGCCTCTTAGACAACACAAACACAGTGTCCCACATGCAGGTTCTTGTCACGGGGCCTCTATTGAGAGGGGGTGAGGCCATGTCACGGTAAACCATGCCAACAGGCATCTAAACGGGATGTAAATGTTGACCTTTTGAAACTTCCAAAGACCCAGAGAGTGAAGAATACGGGTGGGCATTTTATTTTTCTCTAATCATGGCAAACACTAAAGTCTGCTGGGAATTTGAACTTTACCTTTGATTTATAGGCTAGGTATGGTCACTCACCCGTCACTCGGTCTCTCTGTCTCTCTGTTTTCACCTCTCTCTTTTTCACACACACATTAATTCTCCCTCATTCGTTCATCAGGGCTCCAGCTGAGCCAAATCACCCAGGTTATAAATGAACCCAGCAAAACAATGTGCTAAACTGCTTTACTGTACAGTGACTGTTAGCCCGTATTTTTCTGGAACCTTTCTGCATTTTTGTTTACTTTTCTTCATAAGTAACTAATAAGCCCTGTACTTGTACCTGTGTAATGACAATAAAGTTGAATCTAATCTAATCTAACAAGTGTTTCTGGTAAATCTTTCTCCCAATATGTGACTCTTGTTCTTTGGTTGCTGATATAGAGAATGGGACCGAGAAGTAGCGTCGTCCAAACAGAAACCTCGGCTCATGCGAGCTCTCTCCCGCTGTTTCCTGTGGCCGTTTCTTTTTTATGGAGTTCTATTGTACTTTGGGGTAAGTGTCTGACTTTATGTGTGTGGGATGGGATGCGGTGATATTTGTGGATTCATTCACTTAAAACGCTGTTGCCAGATGTACCCTAAACTTTAAACTGACAAGGGTGCCATGCAAGCCCCTGCCATTGTCTGTGCACAGTTGTACCACTCATTGAGAAAACAGCACTTTGCTGCTTCCTTATGCCTGATGGGGTACATACTATTACATTAAGGGAACCTACAGTATGGCTGTACTGTACACTGGCGTCATGGCTCTAATCTATGGAGCCTTGGACAAGCATGTAGCAGTAAGGTGCCACTATCCCAGTGCTGTCAGCCACTGCTGCTGGGATACTGCCTGCGTCTGTTTTGAGTTGGGTTTCATGTCACTGTCATTTGATCAGTCACGTTTCTGTTTTCTGTACATCTGTATTATTGGCAACATGAGGTCTCTGATGGTATTATTCTATCAACAAAACAACTTGTTATTGCAGTGTCGCTGACGTAGCCATTAAGTATACAGGTATCAGGGACGAGGAAGGATTAGGAGAGGAAGAGGTCGAATATTGTAGATGTGTTGATTTGTGAGCATATTACACCAGGGTTGACGCATTCTCAGTCTGTTGCTTCCTGCATCACAGATTTCTGTTGTTCAAGATGTTCAGAGAAAAAGACACATTATAGAGGTTGTAGAGTGACATGGAGCTGTGTGACGAACGGCTAACGAAGTTAAATGTTTAACCTAGTTTCAAGTTATTCATTCGAATAGGGGTGAATGGTGACCTTTACAGCTGTCATCCAATCCAATCCAACTTTATTTCTATTGCACTTTAAAACAACACAGTTGACCAGAGTGCAGTACATAACAATATTAGAAAAATGCAACAAGTAGAACATACTGTACACTGTAAAAGTCAACACATCAATGAAAGGCTAATGCAGAAAATCAAGTCTTTAGAGCCGACTTGAAGACGGATAGTGACTCTGCTTGTCTAAGTTGCAGGGGCAGCGCGTTCCGTAGTTTTGGACCCGCGACAGAGAAGGAGCGATCCCCTCTTAAGTTTTCTCCTTGATTTTGGGCGCTGTCATGACATGTATCTGTCTTAATCTCTTTCAGTCACTCTCAGAACCTCTCCATCTCTCTGTCTTTTCACAGGAAGCCTCCAAGACGGTGCAGCCTCAGCTTCTAGGGCGCATCATCGCTTCTTTCGACCCTTTCCACGCCCCCGAGAGGGAGCAGGGCTACTATCTGGCTCTGGGCCTCTGCCTGCTTTTCACCGTTCGTTTCCTCCTCCTCCAGCCCGCCATATTTGGCTTGCATCACCTGGGCATGCAGATCCGCATTGCCCTGTTCAGTCTAATCTATAAAAAGGTGTGTGTGTACATTCTCATGAACGGTGAGTTGAGGTCAGTGGAATTCCTGAAACGTCAAATGCTGTCTTGCCACACATGGGCGCGATGGAGATCGGACAAGCCCCACATCCCGATTCTACTCACGCAGACCGAAGCCATTGTGACATCCCTGTCACCTCACATTCTGAACCATGTGTCTTTTGTGACCTTTGACCCTCTAGACTCTGAAGTTGTCGAGCCGTGTCCTGGACAAGATCAGCACAGGTCAGCTGGTTAGCCTAATGTCTGCCCACCTTAACAAGCTGGATGAGGTAAGCAAATCAAACAGGGTAGACTGGAGAACAAACAAAAAATGTCAAGAGAGTGTTTTAGAATCTTGTAAAATAACTTAACAAGGCTTGATTTGGAAGTTCGAGACTGGAGGTTTAAGAAGGAATAACGGATGCTTGGTACTAAACACAGTGAGGCAGCTACAGTTGGCTGGGAAAACACTTGTCAGTAAACCACAACATTCATTTTTCAAGCCAACTTTGGCCAGCTATAAGGGGCGTACGAGGATGGAAGAAGTGTGTGTCTGTGAAGGGAGAGTGCGGGGGGGGGGGGGGGGGGGGGAGTGTTGAATGTTGATACACTCTGCTACCTGCTTTGAGGCAATTATCACTGGCTGAATGTGACCTGGGCCAAACTCTTGATTCTTTTCTCAGAACTACTGTGTACTTCCGTGTCCTGGTTATGTCCTGCTTCATGTAGTCTTCCAATGTGAATCTCCTCTTAGAAACTAGGTGTGGAACTAATCTTTTACTTGTCCCCCACAGAAAGGGTGTGTGTGAGTAAAATATTAGTTTCACCTGTCTGGAGTAAGCAGACCTTAATAGTGAATGTGTAAGGCTAGAGGAGTCAAAGAAGCAAAGCAGCAAGCAGATTGCACACATTTTGGAAATTATGTTTCACTTTCAAAAGTGGTTTTGAATTTGTTTGTTGTTGTTGATTTTATGACTTTTGTAGATTTTTGTTTTGTAGTTAGTTTGCTTTTATTTCGTATTTTTTTACTTTGACTAATGAATTTCTCTTCATTCATCCATTATCTCACATTCTTGAGGATGTGGGTTGCATATCAGAGTTTAAGTAAGGCAAGGCAAGTTTATTTGTATAGCACATTTCATACACAATGGTCATTCAAAGTGAAATAAAAACAGGAAAAGGAATAATACGTATAAAATAAAGTGCAAACAGTTCGGACATAGCACAGTGCTGAATCTACAAATGCATAGATAAAAAGATGTTTCGAGTCTGGATTTGAATGTTTTCTACTGTGTTGGAGTACACCTGATCTCTTCTGGAAGCTGGTTCCAGCTGTAGTAATGAGATGCACGTTAAGTACATGTCCGGAGCTGCAAAGTGGTCTGCCAGATACATAGTAAAGCAGCCTCAGATCACTTTACCGTATGGTGAAGCAGTGGGGGTGTTCATGTCTCTCCCTACAGTTCTGAATATGAATCATGTGTCCATGTGTTCCAGAGCCTGGGCCTGGCCCACTTCGTGTGGATCACCCCTCTCCA
This sequence comes from Neosalanx taihuensis, assembly GCA_030340665.1. NCBI lineage: Eukaryota > Metazoa > Chordata > Actinopteri > Osmeriformes > Salangidae > Neosalanx > Neosalanx taihuensis. The sequence continues at coordinate 3,476,527 of CM059290.1, forward strand.
GTGCATCCTCTGTGTGGGGCTGATATGGGAGTTGATCGAGGTCAACGGCTTCTGTGCCTTGGCTGCCCTGACCCTGCTGGGCATCGTCCAGGCCTGCCTCTCCCAGAAGATGGGCCCTCACAGGTAGGCCTCAAACAGGCAGGCATACACACACACACCAACATGCACATGTGGGCAAAAAGAGGATGTCTGCATAGCACAAACACTTTAACCGATCCTCCCACGTGTCATCGCTGAGAAGAAGAGTTTTCAGTGACCTTGGTTTCCCTTGGTGATCTGTAAGAACAGCATGCCCTGTGCCCCTGAGAAATGTCAACAATTTCTGGATGACCCCACAACCCAATCACTGCCAGGCAATTTCAGGCTACTATTGCAGTTGAGCGGGAGAGACTAAGCCTGCAGTGTAGTCAATGTCTTGGCTATGCTAACTATGCTAACAAATATATTGCGTAAAGGGATATTGGGTGTTTCTCTAATAGAATCTTGAGTACAGACTGATTGTGTTGTGTGAGAGCTCTCTGGATGGGTTGTGCCAGTATATTGTGTTTCCAGTGTGCACAAGTGTGGCTGTGTGCGTCTCCAGTTGGTAAACTGTGTTTTCCCTAAGGGTGAAGAGGGCAGGGATGATCAGTCGTCGTCTGGCTCTCACCTCGGAGATCGTGGAGAACATTCATTCGGTCAAAGCTTACGGCTGGGAAGAAGTGATGGAAAGCATCATCAAAAATATCAGACAGTAAGTCAATATATCTGCAACTTGCCCTCAAATACCACATTTAAAGTTTTTGTCATGTGTTTAGGGACAGAATGTTGTCAAACGTTGACATCTGTCTGTCTCAACAAAGAGATTCTAAAGAACTTAACAGAGCAAATTGTCACTGCCAACTGTGAGCCAAGGAAAACAGCCTTGCTTAGCTTGTGAAAGGTCATGCATCCTTCTTAAGTTAAAGGAACTCGTGATTCTTACATTCGTGGGTTTGAAAACAAAAAGCTCGGACCACAGGCCCTCATAATGTCCTCATGTGATTTCTTCTTTTTTGTTGTTCTTATCTGATTATGTATTCACGTAATATACTTTATCACCAGGACACGTTTTCAGCTTCTGTGACTTCTTCAAACTTAAGTGAATTAATGAAATATTATTATTACTTGAATAATCGATTATTCCTCAAATAATCCTTTACTAAATGTTACAGGCAAAAGACAGACATGTTGACCCCCCCCCCCCCCTCCCCCAACAAACTCAGCTCTCCCCTTCCTTCTTGTCCAGGGGCGAGATGACGTTGACGCGTAAGATTGGCTCCCTGCGCTACTTCTACAGTGCCTCCTACTTCTTCTCGGCCATCCTGGTCATCGTGTCCGCCATCGTTCCCCACGCCCTCAGCAAGGGCATTATCCTGCGCCGCATCTTCACCACGGCGTCCTACTGCATGGTGCTGCGCATGACCCTCACCCGCCAGCTGCCCGGATCCATCCAGATGTGGTACGACACCCTGGCACTGGTCAAGAAGATAGAGGTGGGTGTAGGACTCTGTGTGTGTGTGTGTGTGTGTGTGTGTGTCAGTACCCGGAGGTCCACATCCATCAAGGATACATTGAGTCAATGAGAAGAGTTCAGGCCCTATTCTCTTTTTGACCAGAACTTTCTGGCTATAAGAAAGTGGCGCCATGGAGGAAATCTCTTAAGTGATTGTGGTATTGGCATTTTCACGATCAATTAATGCTAATGGCATAGCTGAGATTGGGTGATTGGGAGTTGGGTTGCTTTTTAGCAAGTGTGTTTCAGCTAATCAAATCACTGTTTTTGCTGTCATTAATACTGTCCCTTTGCTATGTAGATCAAGAATGAACAATGTGCTTGAGAGGTTGCAGTGGAAGAAGAGACGGATGTTAGTAAAGTGTTAGTATAGTATGAGAGAATGCTTTGTGTTCTGACAGTTATGTACGGCACGAGTAGAGTACTTCAGGTAGTTTCTTTGCTGTCATGGTAGTCAAATGCTTGTGGGACTAGACATGCACACAGAGGAAGCTCTGATTCCTGATCCCACTTAAACATCTGGACGTTAGACAGTAAACACACACACACACACAAACCTTCCTAGACATTTCTAAGCACAAACCACAGGCTGCAATATAGGTGCAGATGGAAGAAACTGAACAAGAGTAAGGCACATGCATGCTGACAAGCACAGTTACCAGAGAGGTCACAGGAAGGTCACACCACTTTTGTATTCATATTAGCACTATCTGCCAAACACACAGTGTCTGAGACTCAGACAGTTTGTACTGTACCATTCGTGTGTGTGTGTGTGTGTGTGTGTGTAATGCAGATAGAATCCACTTTGTTACTGTAATAACACTTACTGGTTTGGCATGTGTGTCTTCTAGGAATATCTCACCAAAGAGGAATACAAAGTCTTGGAGTACAACCTCACCACCACTGAAGTGGAGCTTGTGAACGTCACTGCTTCTTGGGACGAGGTCTGTATGATGTGTTAGTTCTTCCTGGGATGAGGTCTCTGTGATGTGCTAGTTCTTCCTGGGATGAGGTCTCTGTGATGTGCTAGTTCTTTTTGGGATGAGGTCTCTGTGATGTGCTATTTCTTCTTGGGATGAGGTCTTTGTATGATGTGCTAGTTCTTCTTGGGATGAGGTCTGTATGATGTGCTAGTTCTTCTTGGGATGAGGTCTGTGTATGATGTGCTAGTTCTTCTAGGGATGAGGTCTGTATGATGTGCTAGTTCTTCCTGGGATGAGGTCTCTGTGATGTGCTAGTTGTTCTTGGGATGAGGTCTTTGTATGATGTGCTAGTTCTTCTTGGGATGAGGTCTGTATGATGTGCTAGTTCTTCCTGGGATGAGGTCTCTGTGATGTGCTAGTTCTTCTTGGGATGAGGTCTGTATGATGTGCTAGTTCTTCTTGGGATGACGTCTGTGTGATGTGCTAGTTCTTCCTGGGATTAGGTCTCTGTGATGTGCTAGTTGTTCTTGGGATGAGGTTTTGTATGATGTGCTAGTTCTTCTTGGGATGAGGTCTGTATGATGTGCTAGTTCTTCCTGGGATGAGGTCTCTGTGATGTGCTAGTTCTTCTTGGGATGAGGTCTGTATGATGTGCTAGTTCTTCTTGGGATGAGGTCTGTGTGATGTGCTAGTTCTTCCTGGGATTAGGTCTCTGTGATGTGCTAGTTGTTCTTGGGATGAGGTTTTGTATGATGTGCTAGTTCTTCTTGGGATGAGGTCTGTATGATGTGCTAGTTCTTCTTGGGATGAGGTCTGTATGATGTGCTAGTTCTTCTTGGGATGAGGTCTGTATGATGTGCTAGTTTTTCTTGGGATGAGGTCTCTGTGATGCGCTAGTTCTTCTTGGGATGAGGTCTCTATGATGTGCTAGTTTTAGTTTTATAAAAAAAGACTGGTACGAGTACGTTGCATCACAATTTACTTGAATGTAAGTACAATTGCCACTATGCATGAGATGTAAAGAATCAAATTACATGCATATAAATAAAAAATATTCATAAATAAAGTATAGTAATATACATTTAAAACCTCTTCATGTTTAATAGTACAGTGTTTTTAAGTGTGATGGGGAAGGTAGGTGAGAGATGGATGGGAAGACGTGCAGGCTTTATTCAAAGCAAGGCTACAGTGCAGTATGTGCTACTTTTGGGGTTTCCTAACCTGTCTAAATTTAGTTGTAAAGTCATCATTGATAGTGCTCATCACTTACATAGGTGATATCCCTGTCACTCCTCTTACCGGAATGTTCTATGGAGTGAATAGAAGAGGGAGGTCCTCTTCCCATCACAGACTGCATGTGCTTCACCTAATCTACATAACTATTTGTGAAAGTCAATGGTTTAACCCAGAGAAACCTCACCGTAAAGAAATGTTGATCAAGAGGACAACAATAGTGTTCTGAGGTTCTTGTTTGGCTCAGTTTAGTGACAATGTTCTCTGTACCAAGCAAAAACAAACTGTGGAGAATTGACCTGTTCAAGAAAAACTCAACTGACCCTCTCACTCTTTCCCTCACTCTCTCCCTCTCACTGTCTCCCTCGCTCTCTCCCTCTCACTCTTTCCCTCGCTCTCTCCCTCTCACTCTTTCCCTTGCTCTCTCCCTCCTAGGGTATAGGGGAGCTTTTTGAGAAGATCAAGCAAGAGAACAAAGCCAACAGTCACCCAAACGATGACGCCAACATCTTTTTCACCAACCTCTATGTTACTCCTGTCCTAAAGAACATCAGCCTGTACCTGGAGAAGGGCAAGATGTTGGCCGTGGCTGGCTCCACCGGCTCCGGGAAGGTAGGAACTGACCTGGGGTGGCAGTGAGGCAGAGGACGTCATGTCCGCACTGTTGGTTCATATCCTAATTAAAACACCCTATCTGGATCTAGCTGTCTCTGTTATAGGAAGATGTTGATAGTCCACCAGCTTGAGGTTTGGAGATAAGCTCCCTTTGCATTTGATGTTAACCACCAAGTGAAACAAAAACAGAAAATAATTGTTATGTTCTTCTTTAGTTCCTTTGTTCTCATCACGTGTGTGTGGGGGGGGGGGGGACGCCATGTTGTGTGTCTCCAGAGTTCTCTGCTGATGATGATCCTTGGGGAGCTGGTCCCTTCTGAAGGGAAGATTCGGCACAGCGGACGGATCTCCTTCTCCTCTCAAACTTCCTGGATCATGCCTGGAACCATCCGGGACAACATCCTGTTTGGGCTGGTCTACGATGAGTACCGCTACACGTCAGTCATCAAAGCCTGCCAACTAGAAGAGGTGAGCTGCTGAGCGATCAAATCAAATCAACATTTATTTGTATAGCCCTTTTTACAAGCAATGTCACAGAGGGCTTCACATATGCCCATAGAACTGCCCCTCAACCAACCTAAACCCTCAAGGAAGACAAGGAAAAACTCCCAGAAAAACTCACTAGGAACAAAAAAATGGAAGAAACCTTGGAAGGAGCAATTCAGTGAGGGATCCCCTCCTCCAGGGACGGTTGGAGAAAGTGAAGAGCAGTACACAGGCTAAAACAGTCATAACTCTAGAGAGAGTTAACAAGTTGTTGAAACATCAATACTCAATGCTCAACTTGGGTCTTAGGTTGCACAAAGTCAATTTAAAAAGGGGGGAGGGGTCTAGACCATGGAAACATGACACAGCGATGCCACCTCTTCTAGCGATGATTCTTCTTCCGTGTTGTGACGTGTAGCTTTATGGCTTCATCCAAGGTTTATGTATATTTTGGCTCTTTTTAGATGATAATAATAATAAGATAAGATAAGAAATGATTTTTCTCCCTCTGTACGTACTTTCCCTTTGTTGTTACTAGTACTTTCTCCCACGTGTTTCTTCCTTCTTTTATTCTGATATTGCTTCTCCTGTTTTACAAGTCCTATCTGGGTCCTTCCAGTGAGTTTGGTGGCATCGCTGTGTCATGTTTCCATGGTCTAGACCCCTCCCCCCTTTTTAAATACTGTCTCACTGACAAACACAGACACACACCTTGTCTCTGGAGCCTCAGCGGTTGAGTGATGGGCTCTTCAGACTGGAGGCTCAGCGGGGGTCTCTGAATTGCTGTCTCAGACACTCTAGTTGCCATGGGGACCCCACAGTGTGTCACCTGATCAGACTTGCTCAGCCTGCACACAATCAGTTGTGTTGCTTTCAACATTTTGAGGTGAAAAATGTACAGCATATGACTGAGTTAGGGTCATTTGGTGGGTCCACATTCAGACCATCAAACTGGTGTGAACATTTGCTGAATCTGAGGCAAGAGGCAAAAAGATTATTCCGAAAATATTACTCATAGGCTCTTCCCTCACACAACTCCCCATTAGTTAGGATAAGTGTAAACCCCAATGGCTGTTTTACCTAAACACACTGTGTGTTTTCATAGCAAACAAATAGTGGCCTGCAGTATTGACAGCACCTGTTTAGGAAGCGTCTTGGATTTGTTCCCTAACAACATGCGTAAACACTGGCATGAGGTGGCCGTTAGAACAACAATAGGATTGAGGAATGCCTCAACTAACACCTCTTGGACAAGAGACCTCTTTGAAACCAAATCAGCACTAATGTCTTAAGTTAAACAATGTTTAACACGTCCTAACCTAGGCTAATGGATGTTCTGCAAGTAATGTTTCAGCGCAAGACTAACTGAAGCAGTGCTTCAAAGTCTGCTGTTTTGACCTGGAAACTTGCCAAATGATCTTTCATTTATAGTTGCATCTTTGCATTCCCGACATGTAATAAGTAACATACGACTGGAAATGTCAGCGCAACATGCTAACACAGACAGAAAGATGCTAAAGCAGTCATGGTCGAATGTGGTTTGACAGTGTTTCACACTTGTTTTAGGGTGGTCAGACACAAAGGTGGTATTTTGTAGTCTTGAAACTCTATACAGGGCTGTTACAGGCTGAAAGGCCAGACAGATGTCAATGAGCGACTGCTTAACAGTAGCTGTTAGCGTGTAGCTTTGGCTGGACACTTGCTTTGTTTATCGAGACACAAGTTGGCTTTTCTTTCCCTCTTTCTGTTTAACAACCTTTTAAACAAACTGTTAACTTAATCCCCAATGCTCTCCTTAAAGGACAACGGATGTTTGGAAAAGGTAGGCCTTCATTTATAGTTGGAGATTTCATTCCTTTACAAAGCATGCTTTTCAGATCAATCGAAAGAAATTTAAGACGTGTTGGCATTCTGACATTTGTGGTTTGAATTTTCGGAACGATGGAATTAAATGTTTGGCGTCATCATCCTCTCTGAATTGTTGTAACGATGAAAGGTTTCCATGTGAGTTCAGGAGTTAGATTAGATTAGATTAACCTTTATTTGTCCTCCAGGCGGTGGAAATTGCAGTTCAACAACAGACATAAACAAGTCTGAAGTTCTCTTCCTGTTGTTGATATATAACTACTGTTTCACGAAGAAGTTAAACGAAACACATGATGATCGTGCTTGACAAGACAACATTAAAGACACATGAAAGGAGGCTCCACCCACCCTGGGATATACGTGCTCCTTTGACCTTGCACTCTACGGCCCTTCACCAAACCACCCAAACAAAGCACCTGTTTTGTACCTCTCTTCCCCTCATTCTGGGTACACGGTTGTATCCATATCTCTGAAATACTATTCAGTCTCTATACGCTCACTGGCCAGTTTATTAGGCGCACCTATCCAACTGCTCGTTAAAGCTAATTACAATTAATCATTTGGCAGACGTCTTTATCCAAAGCGACTTACAGCAAGTACAGGGACATTCCCCCTGAGACAAGTAGGGTGAAGTGCCTTGCCCAAGAACACAATGTCACATAGCCACAGCCAGGAATCGAACTCAAAACCTTCCGATCATGAGCCCAATGCCTTAACCCATTGAGCCACCTGACTCATGTCCATCACATGGCAGCAAGTCAATGTATTTAGGTATGTAGACACGGTCAAGACGATCTGCTGCAGTTGAGACCGAGTATCAGAATGGGGAAGAAAGATGATTGAAGTGACTTTGAACGTGGCATGGTTGTTGGTGCCAGGGCTGGTCTGAGTATATCAGAAACTGCTGATCTACTGGGATTTTCACGCACAACCATCTCAAGGGTTTACAGAGAATGGTCCGAAAAATAGATAATATTCAATGAGTGGCAGTTTTGTGGGGGAAGATGCCTTATTGATGCCAGAGGTCAGAGGAGAATGGTCAGACTGGTCCGAGCTGATAAAAAGGCAACAGTAACTCAAATAACCACTCGTTACAAGCGAGGTATGCAGAAGAGCATCTTACAACAGGTCAAACCTTGAGGCAGATGGGCTACAGCAGCAGAAGACCACACCAGGTGCCACTCCTGTCAGCTAAGAACTGGACAATAGAAGATTGGATTCTGCTGTGACATTCGATGGTAGGGTCTGAATTTGGCATTGACAACATGAAAGCATGCATCCGTCCTGCCTTGTATCAACGGTTCAGGCTGATGGCGTAATGGTGTGGGTTTTCCTGGCACACTTCGGGCCCCTTAGTACCAACTGAGCATTGTTGCAACCACCACAGGCATTTGTGAAGGCAAAAGGGGGTCCAACCCGGTACTAGCAAGGTGTACCTAATAAAGTGGCTGGTGTGTGTAGTCACCACAAAGCATGGCCGACAGACATGTCTTCATGTTCCACAAAAACCAAACTGACACCAAACAAAAAGGCTTCTGTGCAGCAAGAAAATGCGTAAACAAACAAAAACTAAATGGGGCCATGTGCATGCCACAGTCTCCACCCTAAGAACCTTTGATGTAACACCGTGCAATGCATGTTTTCTCGCCGTGTGTAAAAACTCACAGTGGCCCTTACGAGACGGGGTTGAGTCGCCAAACAGAGATAGAGTGACTATTCCCTGCCGCTCTATTCAGGCGAGCAAGGACATGGTCACTCTGAGGGAGCAGCACCGGGCCATCAAGAGAGTTGCCATAGCAAGAGGAAGGGTGTTACACGCTGTTGATTAATGACACTGTCTATGGGAGTCAGATGGCTCAATGGTTAAGGCGTTGGCCTCGTGATCGGAAGGTTATGAGATCGAGCCCCGGCTGCGGCTATATGACGTTGTGTCCTTGGGCAAGGCACTTCACCCTACTTCCCTCAGGGAAAATGTTCCTGTACTTGCTGTAAGTCGCTTTGGATAAAAGCGTCTGATAAATGTAAGTCTGGAAAAAAGGTTAGTAAATCTAGAAAACAGGGACAATGTTTGAGGCTCCAGGACAGCCAGGTGTTTGGAGTGGTCAGCAGCACAGATGTTCCCCAAGGGACAGTCTTGGCTCACTTCCTTTCACCCTCTATACTTTGAACGACACGTGGGTTCTACAATGCAAGGTGCCACCTGCAGATGCATTCATACGAACCTGCCATTGTTTGATGTCTAATGGGAGGGCAAGACAGGAGATTGGTTGGTTGTGTGTTCCTGCAACAGGGGGTTGATCGAGGAGACTTCAGAAGAAATGGGATCCCACTGATCCTTGAATCAGGGCGATCACATTGAAGTGGTTCAGTCAACTATCTAGGAGTGCACCTGCACAACACGCTGGAACAACCTTAAAACAAGAACGGCCTGTGTCAAATCTACTTCATGAAGAGGGTTACGACCAAGGTGGAACATTTTCAACCAGCCTATTGGGAGTGCCATCTTCCTTGCATTAAAGCAGTGGAGGCTAGCTAGCTGGGACAAGCTGGTCACTAGAGCAGACTCTGTCCTGGGGGTCAAGCTGGACATGAGAGGTGGCGAAGAGACAAATGATTGTCAAACTCCTGGGTATCAGGCTAAAGAGACTTTCAAGCGGCTAATTGTACTGTGGTGCTCATGTGAACATTTGAATGGCCTTCATAACCACTGGTGAAAGGCTTATCAGTGTTAGGGCCTAAATGTACTTACCACACTGTACAGACTGGACAGCTTGCCTCTGGCAGGTTTGATGCTTCATAGGCATACCAAGGATTATTATCATTCACTTTCTATTTGCATTGATGTACACTGCTGTTCTTGGAGCTTGTAGTGGATCATGTTACTAATGTATGTATTGTGGATGTAAATGTAGATGTGCAATCACCTCCTCTGGGATCCGTAAAGCACTACTCTCTATGCAATGGATCACGCCGCCTTCCCAGAATTCTCTTCGCCTAGGGCCCCCAATCCACATAGTAGCGTCACATCTCTCACTGACACGATTGAGAGAAGCTGTTGAGGAGAGTGCGAAGTTCTTCTCTCGGTGTGAGAGAAGACCCCCTGTCACTGTTGTCGCAGTGGCTCAGCCCAAACAAGGGGTGGCCGTGTCACTGTGAATCCCCCCCCCCCTCCAACAAGCAGGGTGGTTCCTCCTTGATGTTTGCGCTGCCCTCTTGTGAATTGTGATCCACTGTGACAGGGACTGGTAAAGTTTTATTACACTTTTTGTTGGCCCCCCCAAATTCCTGGAGCGTAGATGGGAGCACATTTTCTCCCACTATCCACTGTAGGGGAAAAATAAATAATAATTTATTGTGAGACAATAAAATCAATAGCAACAAAACATTATTTAGTTTCACTTTTCATACAAAAAAATCTCCTCAAAGTCCTTTACAATAATAAACAAATGCATGAATAAAAAACAAATATTAGTGTGAGTCCACAAAAGAATGACTTAGTGGTCAGTACACTACTACTTAAATAAAATAAAAAAATGATTTACACGTTCCAAAAGGAATGCTAAAATGAGAAAACTATAGTATCTGTATCTACTTTAACCATTCAACATTATCTTCTAATTCAGAACATAATGTGACAGTGTGCTCGTCTACATCATGATTGGTGATGATCAGTCTGCATCATTCGGAACATTTGCAGAACATCAAAAAACATTTAGTAAAAGTCTCCTTTTCCGCTGTATGAGGTGAAGGGCCTTCATCATCTGGCTGTTCATTGTGTGTGTGAGTCTGTGTGTGTCCTTCTATGTGTAACCTTCCTTGTTTTTCCTTAGGACCTGGCCCTGCTACCAGAGAAAGACAAGACTTCCCTTGTCGACGGTGGGGTGACTCTCAGTGGGGGTCAAAGGGCACGTATCAGCCTTGCCAGGTATGTTGCATCACACACCTGAGAGTCACTCAACAGTCCTCACTCAACCTGGCACATGTCATCCAAGCAATTTTTCCTTTTTAATCTACTGGAACAAGTTCCTGTTGTGTAACTCAACTTTGTCCTGCTGTTTCAAGCAATACTCAAATTACATTATTTTGTCTCAAATTTAGCTTAATTGAATTCAAGTGCAGTTATGAGCCATATGTGAAACTCTTGTAGTGATTTACGTCAACTCAAAATGTTACGTACACCTGATCTTGATTAGTTGAAAAGTTGTTGTAAAATGCTCATCAAGCAATGACTATTGTACTGTACACATAATTTATTGGTGTGGTGTAGTATATTTTGCCGACTTTACAGGGAGAGATATCTTAGCTGGCAGTCATTACAGGGAGTGACTTGTCAAGATAAACTTCCTCATTTAAACCCTGTTTGATGGATTGTTTTCAAATGCGTGTCTTTGTGCATGTGCAGGGCTGTGTACAAAGATGCCGACCTCTACCTATTGGATTCGCCTTTCACACACCTGGATATCGTGACAGAGAAGGAGATCTTTGAGAGGTCGGTGCAATCATACATAATCTTATGAAAGTGGGGAAAGGGCTGCTTCAGGTACAGGGAGTTTTCAAGGTCAAAGCTGTCACTTGTTCTTTTGTCTTAAAAAACTTAGTTATGTGGTAGGTCATAGGTCAGAGAGGTATTTGAAGTACCTGTTTTCTTGGGAAATGCTCTTGTTTCATATGTTTAAGGGGATTGGCCAGTTATAAATAGCAATATCTATTAATTAATTTAATTAATCTACACATTAATTTACTTTACCTTTTGATGGCAGGTGCTTTTGTAAACTGATGGCCTCTAAAACACGCATAGTGGTCACCAGTAAACTGGACCACCTCAAGAGGGCCGACAAGATCCTGCTGCTCCACAACGGCATCTGCTACTTCTACGGCTCCTTCTCTGAGCTTCAGGCACAGCGGCCGGACTTCAGCTCGTTACTCCTGGGCCTTGAGGCCTACGACAACATAAACGCTGAGAGGCGAAGCTCCATCCTGACCGAAACCCTCCGCCGGGTCTCGGTCGACGAATCGGCCGGTTTACGAGGTTCTGAACCCTTTCGCCAATCCTTCCGCCAGCCCCCGCAGCCTATCATTGTCAACGGATCCCAAGGCACGCCCGGAGGTGACGGTCACGCGGAAAAACGTAAGCAGTCACTTATCCTGAACCCTCTAGCAGCCGCCCGCAAGTTCTCCTTCATTGGAAACTCCCAGCAAAACGCGAACGGCCCTTCTTCGAACGCCATTGAAGACGGCGTGCGGGAACTCTCAGAGCGCAAGTTCTCCGTTGTTCCGGAAGACGATCAAGTGGAAGAAGTTCTGCCCAGGAGCAACATGTACCACCATGGGCTGCATCACCTCAGCGGGCAGCGGCGCCAGTCCATGTTGTCGTTTATCACCAACGCCCAAGGGCAGGGTCGAAGAGAGCACCTGCAATCCTCCTTCCGGAAGAAACTGTCCATCACACCTCAGTGTGAGCTGGCCTCAGAGTTAGACATCTACGCTCGGCGCCTCTCTAAGGACTGTACATATGATATCAGTGAGGACGTCAACGAGGAGGACATGGAGGTAAGGTGTATCACATGGATGGTCATCAGTTGTCTAGAATCTTGAAATGTGTCTTGATATCTATGGGTTAACTTCTTGTCAACATCATTGGAATCTCATTCTTACCACTTATGTATCTTAGTTGAAGGTGTGTACAGAGATGCGTACTGTATTTATCGTCATCTCGTCTGATCCAAGATGAATTCCATCAAAAGATTCAAATGTACTCTGTTTAGGAATGCTTTGCAGACGAGAGAGAGAACATATTCGAGACGACCTCGTGGAACACCTACCTGCGATACGTCACCACCAACAGGAACCTGGTGTACGTCCTTATCTTCATCCTTCTGGTGTTTGTGATCGAGGTACTCATGAAACGCTCGTGTCAGGATCACATTTGGTATCCTCATAACTTAATGGCAGCTTACAGCCTTGTCCTCAATGTGTTTTCTTGATGCAGGTAACAGGTTCTGTCCTCGGCATATTTCTCATCACAGAGTAAGTTCTTGTGTGTTTTACTAGCATAACCTTCCACAGTACGGGTTTATGAAGAAATGCAGTCCATTTGGTCCAGTGTATGGTCAATACAATTCTGCACTGTCCTTTCTAAACCTCTCCCCTTCTAGTAAGATCTGGAGTGAAGAGGCCAACCCTTTGGCACCAAACTACGTGAACATGCAACACCCCAACAGCTCGGAACCAGATCCCCTGCAGGGAGTCATCGTCACGCCAACCAGCGCCTATTACATCATCTACATTTACGTGGCGACTTCTGAGAGCGTGCTGGCGCTGGGCTTCTTCCGAGGCCTCCCATTGGTCCACACGCTGCTCACCGTATCCAAGAGGCTCCACGAACAGATGCTGAGCGCCGTGCTCAGGGCGCCGATGGCCGTCCTTAACACCATGAAAACCGGTGAGACGCTCGCTGGATACTGAAGTCTTGCACACTTGAATGGCGTATAACCGAATGGAAGGCTTTGTTTCTGCAGGCATGTCTCTGCCTTCAGCAGGTTCGTACTAGACACGTTGTTCTGGTGTTTTTGTCCACCAGGTCGGATCATGAACAGGTTCACCAAGGACATGGCCACCATTGACGACATGCTGCCTCTAGTGCTGTTTGACCTCATTCAGGTGAGTAGCTAGCAACTCCCAAATGTCCCTTGTGAGGGTAAATAAAGTCTGTTACTCTCTTATTCTGTCCAAGGATGGGTGGAGTTTCTACTAGCACACAGTTCTGAACCAAAATGATCACTGCCCTCTCCACCTTTCCCCCATATCTTCATCTCCATCTCATCCATCCTACCTTTCTCCCCCCACGTCCCTCACTGCCCCCAGCTGACAGTGATAGTCCTGGGAGCCATCTTCACCGTGTCCATCATGCGGCCGTACATCTTCATTGCTGCCATCCCCCTGGCATGCATCTTTCTGGTCCTCAGGAAATACTTCCTACGCACAGGGCAGCAGCTCAAACAGCTGGAGGCAGAAGGTGAGTGTTAGGGGAGGAGTTACTGTAAGTTGGGCTTCATTTTTACTGTAGGATGGAAAAGCATGTTGACTTTATGATATTAGTCAAGAGCTTCCAAATTAGCTTTGCAAGAAAGTTGCAATAGTTTCACTATATGTTGAAATAAGTTAAGTGATTTTGACTCTTTGTCTAGACATGCTTTGTTCAGTTACAACCTGCTGTTGGTATAAATGCTTTGAAGGCTTTGTGGAAAGCTTAGAGACGTCAAGCAATGAGAAAATGGGAAAAGAAAATGAGGGCGGCACAGCGACTGCAGACTTGTGTCGTCTGTTAGCGGGCACAGGCACCAGGGCTGGCATGTTGAGGCGGTGCCAGGGTTCAAAGGTCATGCTGACAGGCGAAAACAGGGTGGACTCAAGAGGGGTGGATGAGTCAGCCGAAGTGCTATTTACCACTATGAACAGGAAGTGGCTGCGGACTGGCATGAGGTCAGCTCTCTTCCAATCAGAATTAAGATTCCATAACATGTGCCGCCATAAAAGAGATGTAAATCAGTCATTGGGGCCTTTTAATGGGTTGGAAAGTCCTTGTGATACTGTTTGGTTTAGGATCTTTCAAATAGTGGATCTTTGGTTTCCAGAAGTGGAAGCTCATCTGTAATTGCAAATGCTTTCGTTGGCAAAAGCATTGGGATGGAGCTGTCCCTTTGTCGTACGTAGGAGAATGTTGCATCTGTTTTGAGGAAATGAGACGTTTTCGAAGTATTCCAAGTATTCCTACCATGTTTCGAGACGCACTTCCAGTCGACATGGCGTCATTCCGTGTGTGTGTCGCCAACGGCAGCAGGGTTTTCCGGCGCCCTGGAGAGCACGAAGGGGTCAGAGAAAAAAAACGTATCCGGAACATCCTCTGGCCCCATCCTGGTATCATTCTATCACTTCCCTGCACTGACAAAACACATCCACTCACACATATTGATTGAAACATACTGTATAGTAAACCCTCGAGTCTGTGTTGTTGATGGGCACAGTGGAAAGTTCAAATCTACATGCAAAACTTACATAAGGTCATACGGTTGGTAAAAACAGACACATGGAGGTTGTAGGTCATATGGGATGTAAAAATAATCAATATGTCTGTGTATTTCCAATACAGTCTGTATAAAGAGATTGGATGGTACACATTCACTCACCTTTTTTTTGTATGGGACTAAATACTTTAAAGTATTTTGGGGAGAGACCAATGTGTGATTTGTTAGTAGGTCTTTGTTTTATGTGGTAATACTACTGAAAGTGTACTAAACTTCCATGCTAGCTCACCTGAGCTACATTTCAGGCTCCTTCGATTTTGTTCGAGGACAGGAGGAACCAGCAGGAAAACTGTTCCTCTTTACCGAAGCTTCGGTCTTCAGCTGTGTGGAAGCTTCAGTCTTCAGCTGTGTGGAAGCTTCAGTCCTTATATTAATCGTCCTCATGAAGCATGACAAAGCTAAATGGATCTGCGTTACTGTCACTGTATTTGCTCTGGTTAGCTAGTTACTGTTAACTAGCTAATGGTTAATCAGTGATCAGATCATCGGTTTTACATGGATGGAAAAGTTAAAATGAAGGGTGAACTGAGGGGTGTTTTTTTCAGTATTTTAGTTTTTTTCTCACACATGCACTTTATTTGGTTTGGTTTGAGATAGGAAATAGTGGTAGACAATATTAGATACTAAGACAACTGTTCCATGGTCAATACAACAAAAATTGCCTGGTCAATACTCAATTCAAGACCTATACAGGGTGAAGATAAATGAAATCCAGTGCAGGATTGTCAAGTCAGTATAATGAATTCATGGCAAATAGAGTGCAAACAGGTTACAGTGTCTGTTTTTTGGTTCTCCACGACCTCAGAGGGTTTCTATACTGTACCATTGCTTTTTATTATTTCCTTCCTTCCTTCTACATTTCCCGCTGGCCTTTCCAGTTTAACAGTATAGCATGATAAGTTAGTGAACGTACAAACACCAGATAAGCAAGTGCTTTGATGCTGCTGAGTGGGAAGGTGAATTTAGGATGAATGGAACTAACTTGGTTCATTTAGTGTGTTAAAGTGGGTGAGTTGTATGGATGTTTTAACATTAACATGACAAGTGCCAAAACAAATGAAGGAGAAGAGTCTCATGACATCAGAATTAGATTGTTTGTGTGTTTCATCTGTCCAACCGTCACCTAACCCCTCCACCCTTACCTTTACCCC
Source organism: Neosalanx taihuensis (assembly GCA_030340665.1). Lineage (NCBI taxonomy): Eukaryota > Metazoa > Chordata > Actinopteri > Osmeriformes > Salangidae > Neosalanx > Neosalanx taihuensis. Next base: position 3,492,419 of record CM059290.1, read on the forward strand.
CCATCTCCACCCTCACCCCACCACCCCTCTCCAGCCCGCAGTCCCATCTTCTCCCACCTCATCATCTCCCTGAAGGGACTGTGGACCATCCGGGCTTTCGGTCGCCAGTCCTACTTCGAGACGCTGTTCCACAAAGCCCTCAACACACACACGGCCACCTGGTTCCACTACCTCTCCACGCTACGCTGGTTCCTCTTCCGCTGCGACATCATCTTCGTCTTCTTCTTCTCCGCCTCGGCCTTCATCGCCGTAGGAACAAACCGTGAGTTCGAGTGGGGGGGGGGGGGTGAAGGAGGGCCTGTTGATAATTAAAGAATGGGGGCTAAAAAAACAAGTGTGTTTCTGATTTATCCATACTTAAATTCTAAGACGCATTTTGGGGGACTTACAGCCCTTTTAAACAACTTAAAACTTAAAAAAAAAACTATGGTTTTGAGGTAAAATCCGATGCTGCAAAATGTGTATACGCAAAACTGATTTAATCTTGTAATTTAATTTGAAGAGTGTGTTTCTCTCATCTCATATCCTTTAATGGAGCATGTCCCCATTTCCCTTGGTCTATGAATGCTGTTAAATTGAGGGCTGCACACACACACACACACACGCTTGCACGTGTGTGCACCCAAACACATGCATGTTAAAAAGCACGTCATGCGGTGTGACGCAATGGACAGTTTGTTGATGCAGGCAGCCAATTTGAGGTCAATTTCACAGCCCATTAGCTTGCAATAGTGCTTATGCAGGACTGTAGTGTGTGACTGGAACAGCTGAGGATGTAGGATAGCCAGCATGCTGATACATGCTGTGTGTACCTGTGTGTTCCAGAGGACAAGCCTGGTGAGATTGGCATCATCGTAGCCCTCGCCATGCTCATTCTGGGGACTTTCCAGTGGGCTGTCATCACCAGTATAACTGTGGATGGACTGGTATGTACACACACACACACCTCCACGAACCTATAATACATATTTGCATTCAGATATTTCATTTTCAATAGGTGATATCCTTTATAATATCCTTGACATTAGTGAAACCTCACTGTATGTTGAATCCTCCTGGTGTTTGTTCCAGGCTAGTGCCCAGTTCTCCTCTGTTTAACTCGTCTGTGTTTCCAGATGCGGTCGGTGGACCGAGTCTTCAAGTTCATCGACCTGCCGTCAGAGGAGCCTCTGCCCAGCGGGGGCAAAGGGCCGGACCTGGTCATCAACAACCCTCACGCCCAGGAGGACTGGCCTAACCAGGGCCACATGGACATCCAGGGCCTGACGGTCAAGTACACCGAGGCTGGCCGGGCCGTGTTGCAGAACCTCTCCTTCACAATCGAGGGGGGTCAGAGTGTAAGTCTGTTGGAGTGAGTGTTGGGAGGGAGAGAGGGAGGTTTGTCTGTGGCAGGGGGAGTGTGTGGGGTGGGGGGGGGGGGATTTACAGGGAACAAAGGGAGATTAGTGGTGCATATGTTACTGTTTCAAGGCTGCGAGGGTTTAAGGATTAATGGTATAATTGTGTTTCCCAATGAAGCCTCGTCTAATGTATATAAAGCTGATTCCTTGCGACAGTTTTGCTTTCAGGCGAGCAGAGATGAATTTCCCTCAGACACTCTCGCCTGTGAGTCTTAAAGAGCCAATTAGAGCTTTAAGGGTTCGCAGTAATGTGTCCTCTGGGAAACCATCCGGGGATTTGCCGGCACACATTACTCCTTTAGCTTAGCTATTAGCTCGCCTATCACTTTAGCCTGAACATTACCTCACGTTAGCACTTTGGCTCAGCCATTAAACTGAGCTCTCGAAAAATGCTGTAATTACTTTATCACTGAAAACTGTGCTTGGGTGGTTAGAAAAGGACTATAGATTGCCTCCCATTGCGTATTTGTACTGTACTTCTACTTTGAACAGTAGTATTGAAACAAAGTTGCAGTGTCACCATTGTAAAATTAGAATATTGAATGTATATATTAATGTTGTGATCATATGTTTGGCTGTAATACAAAAAGGGCCCTTATCCATAAATGGATCATCAAACATACAGAATGTAACCAGATTAGGAATGGGAACTGTGCATTCATTCATAAAACTAAAAAGGGGTCACATACATTGAACTGAAATTCTATAAATACAGCTCAGCACCGAGGCAGAAGAGTAAAGTAATATCTGTATGTATTTATGATCCATAGTTGGTTGGCAGAAATGAGAGTGTCCTCTGGGTCTGTAGAAGGTATCTTGAAGATGTCTAGTCCTGTTTTGTAGTTTGAAGGAGTCTTGTCTCTACTGACATTGTGAGAGAGTTGTGGTAATGCAATTGCTGGAGATCACTTACGAGTAATTTGAGTACTTAAGGATCGATTATTTTAGTCACACGATGGAAATTTTGAGATCATTTAGCTCAATTCTTGAACTAGAGATAAATCTCCACCCCCCTCTAAATCTCAGGCATAGGAAATGCATGAGCTGTTATTTTCCATGTTGGAGCAAATAGAATGGAAGTTAATTAACTTTAGGTTACAAATGCAAGTAACATATTCAAATATTACAATCATGATATTACCAAGCCAATCAGCAACACTTTAAGAACTGTTATACTGTCCTCTGCTGGTTGGCAGTGGCATGGCTGTGGTAACACAATCCCTTCTTTACTATGTGTACTGCTGGTTGAAAATGTCCAGGACAATTTTAGACAATAGCGATGGACAATTGGCAGCCAGTCAGTTTGAGGTGCCTTAGTGAAGGTTGTCTTTGTCCTGTGGGTCGCAGGTGGGAGTGTTGGGGAGGACAGGGTCAGGGAAGAGCACTCTGCTGTCTGCTCTGCTGCGGCTGGCTTCTACAGACGGAGAGATCTCCATCGATGGAGTGTCCTGGAACAGCGTCTCTCTGCAGACCTGGAGGAAAGCCTTCGGAGTCGTTCCACAGGTAAGATGTGCAGCATACTGGGATCTGTGTTACAGTACTGTATACCAGCCCAAAATCTGTACATGCACATTTAGATCTGAAAAGATTTGATGAGCTGTTCTTTTTTTTTACGTCGTGTGATGGAATAAGCAGATAATGTTTTTTGTGTTTGGTCTTCAGAAAATCTTCATCCTTACCGGAACGTTCCGTATGAATCTAGACCCGCACGCTCGCTACAGTGACGAGGACCTCTGGAGGGTGGCTGAGGAGGTGAGTAGTTCCAGATCTTTCTGCCAATGTTCTCCCTGCTCTGATCTCTGTATGTATCCATCTACCTTTGACCCTTGCATCTTTCCTTGTCTCACTCTCTACATTTTATCTCTACAACAAACACTTTCCTTGCATGGGACTTCACCATGGATCTCAACCTCGTCTGGGCTGGGAATACTCCACAATAGCACCAAGTTATTACCAATTATTCTATAACTAAGTTCTAATATACTAAGTACATGTTCCTGTTCTGCAATGCTTCCAGGTGGGTCTAAAGTCTGTGATCGAGCAGTTCCCTGACAAGCTGGACTTCCAGTTAGAGGACGGGGGCTACGTCCTGAGTAACGGCCACAAGCAGCTCATGTGTCTGGCCCGCTCCATACTCAGCAAGGCCCGCATTCTGCTGCTAGACGAACCCAGCGCCTACCTGGACCCCATGTGAGTAGGAACACACATTTACATGCCATCTTACTAAAGCATGCTGCTTTTCAATACAGCTTGGCAATGTTCTGATTACCTGTGTTGTCAGGAAGGGGTGTTTGTGTTTGTGTTTGTGTGTGTGTGTGTGTGTGTGTGTGTGTGTATGAGGTCTTTATGGTAAATGATGCTTGTAATTAGCGGGTCCTGATGACGCTGGTTCTGAAACAGCTCTCTTGCTTTCATCTGAACCCACAACTGGGATGTCTGGGGTTTATAAAAGATGGATGAAATGGAGTGTGTCAGAGATAATGGCATGTTTGTCATTCAAATCTATACAACAATATCAATGATAAATGTTTCTCAAATATAAAGACAACTAATTGTGCTGAAAAAGAAACCAACTGATACTTGGCAAGTCAAACTGAAGTGAACGTTTGTCTGTGTATGTGCTCTTGTTTCTGGGTGTGTGTGTGTCCGTTTGCAGAACGTTGCAGGTTCTGAGGAAAACCTTGAAGCAGTCGTTCTCCAACTGCACCGTCATCCTGTCAGAACACAGAGTGGAACCACTTCTGGAATGTCAGTCTTTCTTGGTCAGTACACACACACACACACAGACACAAACACAGACACACACACACACACACACACAGACACACACACACACAGACACACACAGACACAAACACAGACACACAGACACACACACAAACACAGACACACAGACACAAACACAGACACACAGAAACAAACACAGACACAAACACAGACACACACACAGACACAAACACAGACACAAACACAGACACACAGACATAAACACAGACACACACACCACTCAGCTTCCACCACCAACTCCACAAACACTACTCATATTCTATCTGCCAGCATTATAATCTCCCCTTTCCCCATCTATGTCCATTATAATGGTGCTTACCCTGCCACCACTGAATGGTCCTCCATTTAGATAGTGTAACTCAGTTCCATTATCAATCCCATCCGCAATTGGCTACTGCCCTCTTCAACTGGGCCAAGGACTCACAATTACATTATCAACACCCCACCCTCCATCTAGTCAATCCCACTGCACTCTGCACAAGCCACTTTCATCACTTTGATCCCATTGCTCTACTGTGTACATACTCCACCCCCCTGCCCACATACTTTGTATAGTTTTGATATATTCTTATCCTAGCCTTATGTATAGTTATTCCCTAATTTAAATTTTTTATGTTTGTTTGTAGTCACGCATATGTTCCTTGTTTGCTCCATCCTGCCACAGTAAATTCCATGTTGGTGCAATATGCATGGCAAATAAAAACTAATTCTGATGACTGAGACCCATGTAGATTCTCATGTGTGTCGTTGTGTGTTTGTGTGTGTGTGTCTCTCTCTCTTTATACAGTTCTCATTGCCAAAATCATAGTATGTACTGTATGGGTTTTTATTGTGTTGAATCTATGAAACGGATCATGTATTCTAATGATTGTCAGGTATTTTGGCGGTCTCAGCATTGCTTTGACACTGTGACTCCTCACTGCCCCCTGCAGATGATCGAGGGCAGTTCCATGAAGAGGTACGACTCCATCCAGAAGCTTATGAACGAGACCAGCCACCTGAAGCAGGCCATCAGCGCCGCCGAGCGCCTCAAACTGTTCCCGCTGCACCGCCTCAACTCCAGCAAGCGGGCGCCACAGACCGCCAAGATCTCCGCCCTGCAGGAGGAGGTGGAGGAGGAGGTCCAGGACACGCGGCTCTGAGGGGGGGCTGGAGTCTGGGGAGAGGGGCAGGAAGCCTTTCGAACTGACAGTAATTTGGGGAATTCCCCTTTAAAAAGTCTGAGGCCTAATATAGTTACACTGTAACTAATGTTAGTGACGTTAGCTTGTGACTTTGTACTATGAGGCAATAGTTGGCGCTATCTCCTGTTTCGAAATAACGACCGATTTGATAATATTTTGGGAAAACATTTTATTTCAAAGGGGTATACGTAGGCATATGAAATACAACTGGAGCATCTTGCACGCTGCAGACATTTGCTACTTTTATAAATGCTTTCGACATTCTTACACTTGTTTGCATTGATGTCATATTTACGTAGTTTCTTCCATGACTGAAAGACAGAATGTGAATCTAGGCCGTTATCTTGCAGCAGAAGTCCCCACATGGACAGCGACACCTTGGGAAGCTTTTCTGCCTCTTCTGAGGCTACCTGGAGTCAAACCTCACTAAAATATATAGTACAGCACTTATTAATACAGACGTTTGTCTATCTCAGTCTGTTGGTAGATGGAGACTGACAAACCAGAGAAACTGACCACCATGTTATTTTCAAACCCCTCCTAAAATGATAATTATTAAACTGTTCAATGTCTTTATTTGACATAAGTACATATACTTACAGAGGGAGAGATTTCAATGAGAAAATCTTCATTTTACTAACAGTTATGACAACTAATGTTCAAATTGCATTTATTGTATTGGACAACATATATGGAGATGTCATGAATGAACTCTGGGCGTGCCTATGTATACTCCTTTCAAATGAAATCATTGGGTCATTTAGACTCATGAGCAACACCTGTTTAGTGGTAATCCCATTGGTGTACTGTGTGTTGTTGCATAGGTGGTCATTGATTTATGCGTAGTTACGCAGTGATCTGTAAGAGGGCCTGGAAAACCCAGAGAACCATGCAAATTCCTCCTTGCCTCCACTTCTGACCCATTCTCGACCAAACATGACTAACTGGATGTAGTTTCATGCTGTTATGATCATTCCAAGTGCCTTTGCAGGATCATTTTTTAATATGGTGGCAAACATGTTGGGGTTTTAAATGACTTTTTTTGTACTAGTTGGATCCCATTCAATCAAACATGTTGACTGGAATCATTTTGGGAGCAAAAATAGTACGATGAGTAAATATTCATATGGGTGAATGAAGGCTCTGAAACCGAATTCAGCATCAGGATTTTAGATACTTGAACTGGCTGTTAATCAAAGTAGGATGAGGGTGTAGCTGTATGTGCTGGTTTGAGATCAGATTAACCTTCTCTTGTTCTGACTAATCTAGGAGCTGCAGTGAGATGATCTGGTTGGAGAGCTGCGTTTACAAGGGTCTTTGTTCAAGTCTACCCACTGTAAATACACATAATACTGATGGCCTGGGTAATGATACCATGCACAAGTGGTTAAATGCCCTTATTTTTCTATGTGTATGCACTTTAAAATACACCTGAGGTACGATTCTGCTTTTTCCCCATGGTGATATAATAGAGGGAAAGTAAATGATTGAATGCTGTATAAAAACACCCAGATCCAACGTGATTTAATGGAATTCAGAATATTTTTTTTGGCACATTGTTCCTTAGAGATATCTAATGATTTTATAATACATTGATGCAAGATTTCTTTTTTTCTACAATGTAAATTAAAACAAAGCATGTTCTTATTCATAGGAAATTGACACAAATGTTGAAACATGTATAGAGTTCATGTATTAATTTCATGTCTATAATCAGTTATATTTCCAGTAAAAAAATATGATTTTAAGAGGACTGTGTTTATTGGTGTAATTAATAAGTCTGGACGAGCGTTGTGGGGGGCAACAGTGCAGTTTAATGGTTGTGCTGAATGGAAGCTGGACATTTCTTTAAACATCTATTATACAGATCAACATCAAAGGCTGAAATATTACCTGTACGTATTACAAATGTTTATTAAAACACATTTTCTTTCCGGGGGGGGGGGGGGGGGGGGGGGGTCTTGAAACAGAAATGTAAAGAAGGAAACAAAGGTGGCAAGCAAATCAAAAATGCTTTTTATATATTTTACTTTCAGGCTCAACAGAAGTCAAAGAAAAACAACCATAACTGATGGAATTGTGGTTAGTTTATACTTAATATGGCTCATGGTAATGGTGGGGGGAAAGGTGTTTTTGCAATTGTTACTTATTGCCAGATTCTATTCACTTTTAAACAAGTGAAAGTTACGAACCAAACCTTCATATTACAAACATATGTACAAGTACTATTTTCATCAGTTTATCTTTACTATATAGATTTTTACAAGCATAGTACCACATACACCAATCTATATACCATTCAAGTTACTAATTCTTATTTACAAATATTTGGTAAAACCCTGATTTTATTTAACAGTATTTAAAATGAACTTGCAACTATTTAACATAAAACACTTCAAAAATACTTAATAGCAAAAACTGACTGTTCGCTCTTTAATCCAAAACACTTTTACCAAAAGGTAAAACTTGTTTTAAGTACTTCTTTTTTACATTATTCCCTGCAAATGTATTTTTTTCCATTCAATACTTCAATACTGTAATATAATAAAACTATGGTCCCCAAGTACACATTGTTATACAGTGTAACGAGTACAGAAAACAAGTACAAATACTAAGAGGGATTCGTAACCCTAACTTTACATGGAGGGATTTAGTGAAGGAACTATGGGAAGGTGGAGGACAGGGGCGGTTCTAGAACTTGTTATTGTTTCCATTTTCATGCAGGCCTCCATGAAGGATCCAAATATCTTCCTGTTGTTGGTTGCCCTTGCTGTAGTTGTTGTTGCTGGGAAGGACCTGCCTTGTTCTGCTGCTGTGTTCGCTTCTGGTCTCAGCTGCGTTGCGATTGCCATGTGCCTGGTTGGGGCTGCTGCTGCTGGGGCGCGGTGGCTGGCCCCTGCTGCTGGGGACAGGGAGCTGGGACTTGGGCCTGGAGGCAGAGTGCCTCTCCTGGCTTTGGGCTGCGTTAGCTGGGCTTTGGTTTGCGTGACAGCTGCTAGTCTGCCAAAGGAGGGGGCGGGGACAAACACGAGTGAGCAGAATTAATAAAATTTTATAATTATAAAATGTGATTTTAACTCCTATTCACAAAAGTTTTCTCAGCTACCCTGCTGGATAAATATATACAGATTATCTTACAGTCTGTGGTCGGAGTTGCGCTGTTATCTTGTGGTTAGACTTATGTAGTGATTGTCTACTTGGAGAACCAGAGAAGACTACAAATTCATCCTTGGACTGAGCAATCTGCAATGAAAATTATGCATTTAAATTATTCACTGAAAACGGACATGAGGGAAGTAGCATGACCTTAGGCTGCGGTCAGATCTCCAGTGGAACACTGCTGCGTTACCTTGCTGATGTCAGGCTCTGATTTGCTGGTGCACATGGTCTGCAGTTCTCTGATCAGTTCGGTGTCGTCATCAGAGCAGAGAGACAAATTCACAAGGTCTCCATCCACTAGCCTGCCACACACACACACACACACACACACACACACACACACACACACACACACACACACACACACACACACACACACACACACACACACACACACACACACACACACACACACACACACACACACACACACACACACACACACACACACACACACACACACACACAAACAGGGTCACTAGTCAGTCTACCATCACAATGAGCTCACATCTAGTAGCCAACTGTTATTTTACTGAGCCAGGTTTTTTATTACTTTTTTATTCATAATTGTAAATGCCTGAATATACAGTAGACAGACTACTTTCAAAGCAAACCTTGCACAGCATATATAGCAAACATTTCAGAATGCTAATATTAAGAGAAAACAATTCTATAAAATCTTTGCATGTTGTGGGCAGTTGTCCTGTTGTTCCACATTATCTTTCGAATTGCTGCTCTTAGGTTTCATTTGACATGGGCTGCATTAACAGCAAACAGACATGCTAGAGCAAGCAGAGCAATAACAAAGTTAGACTGAATGAAAGTAGAGGGGAGGTATTGTGCTGTGAAGTCTGTTCCCTGAAATATGATGTAACACCATTTATAGCACGGCTATGATTAAATACTGAAGCGCTGTGCTTTGTACTGTATGCCCTTTCACATCAGTATGCAGTAAATGTGTATACAGGCACACTGCTCACATCAGTCTGCCTTTGTAAAGAGTCACTGAAGCGACACGACTACTTTCCCCACCAGTGTGATTCATTTTACAGAGCCATTGTCTTATATTATAATGACTGGCTGAAGAGAATGACCCCCATCTTGTCTCAGTTTCAGGATCGTAGATGACTGAATGGACTTTAGTTTTTCTTTATATCCAACACAATGTTGATGGGACATGACAAGGATCCGAGTTAAATCGACAAAATATTATGCTTGATTAAGGAACTATTTCAAAAGTGATTTTAGAAATGGCAGTGCCAACCATTTAAACGTGTTTGAAATGTTTTACTGCAGTGCTTGAATCTATTAACTTCTGTGTTCCATCAGGAATTCCATCTATTTCATGTCAAATGACGGCCATGTTTCCGAGTACTCAGTCAAATGGAAGCAAACACTGACCTTTGGCTGTTGCCATTGGTAATGAAGCGAACATCCGTGTTGGACAGTGAGCCTGTATTGAGAAGAGACAAAAAAATTTTGGATTGGATTGTAAGAACTAAAGGAACGTCATCTTGACCTGTGAAAGGTACCAAATCCCCTCCTCACCCTGTCGGAGAGAACCGCTCCAGTTCGTCAGACTCCTCCCCTTTTTTCTGGGGCTGGTGCTGGCTCTCCTCCACATGCTGCAGTCCCTCCCCTTCCTGGCCCCGCCTCCTTTGCAGGAGCCGAGGGCTAACACAGGGAAGGTCCCGCCCCTGAACTCCAGCAGCTGCCGAGCGATCTCTGGGGGAGGGGACAAGGATTTCAACCCCTTCGATTGGTAGAAATAAGGCACCCCCTGAAAATGACCTTCAGACTTTTCGTGTACCCACCGTGACACGGCAGAGGGCAGCCGTGGAGCACAGCCTTGTTGACCAGGATGCTGAGAGCAGCTTTGACCACCGCCTGCTCGCCCCTGCTGAGGCCCTGGTCTCCGGAGGCCGGCCGCTGGGCCGGAGAGCGCTTGACTGTCACACGCAAGACAATGGCCTCCTCCACACGAGGGACCACCACCATGTTCCACAACCCAGCCAGCCACCTGGAAGATACACACACACACACACACACACACACACACACACAAGGGATGACACGTTACTATGGGGGGGAAACCATACTGGAGTAAAAGTAGGGCGTATGAGTGTAAAGCAGTGGTTCTCAACCCTGGTCCTCAGGGACCTCCTGTCCTGCATGTTTTAGACGTTTCCCTGCTCCAACACACCTCATTCAAACGAATGGGTCTTTATCTAGGTCTGTAGAATCCTAGTAACGAACATGTATTTGAATCGGACGTGTTTGAGCAGGGAAACATCTAGAACGTGCAGGACAGGGGGGGGGGGTCCCTGAGGACCAGGGTTGTAAAGAACCCACACAGACGCATGCACTTACTTGACAACAGCCAGAGAATTGTTGGGGACGACAGGGCAGGACAGGAAGAGCTGGGGTCCGAGCAGGGCCTCATGAGTCCCCAGGCGGGACAGGCAGGCATTAAGCTGCTGCCACACGTTGCTCACCCAGGCCAGGGTCTTCTCCAGGAGGCCCTCAGGGTCCCCAGCACTACCTTGCATCTGAGAGGAACAGACGTGACAGGAAAGGTAAACGGATGTTTGGGTAGCAACAGAATATGAACCAGAAGCAATTAACACAGGATGAATGAGGTTCCATGGGATCACAACCATAAAATAGTACTGAGAGTGCAATAAAACTTTAGGATCTGGCACTTTAATCCACGATAATAAATTAATAATAAAATCCCTTCACCTTAAACACCACTGCTTGCTAACATTTTGTTATACCCGACAACCTTACAGAGATTCTATTAGTGAAATGACCTCCTGTGTTTCACCTTGTGAAGCAGTTTCCGGCGAAGATGCCTTCCCAGAAGGCTGTGCAGCGGCTCGGCGTCCCATCGCAGGGTCACCCAGCGGAAGTGCTGCTGGAGGCGGAGCTCCGAGCCCTGGAGGTGGGACTTGGACAGCGTGCCAATCAGAAAACCTCCCTCCTGGAAATGGTGCAGGCCGGCTTGAGCTGATTGGTTGAGAAGAAAAATGAGTTGGTTTTCACTTCTCATTGGAATCCTATCCTCATCGATCCCGGCACAGGCTAACGTACGTATTGAGTACATAGAACCTTCCTCAAATAGTTATTTTTCTGTCATGAATTCAGCTAAGATCGCCAGCATGTTAACTGGCTGTGCCCCAGGCAGCCTCACCATGTGGCAGGGGCAGCAGGTATGCTGTGCCTCTGTTCTCCAGGCCCTCACACAGGTCCCCCAAGAGCTCGCTCAAGGAGCCGGCCTTCTCCAGACCCTCCAGCAGGACCACCACACACCTGCTGCTGATGCTACTGCTCCCTTCAGACGCCGGAACCAGAAATCCTGACACAGACACACCCACAGAGAAGGCAAACTTATTTTTTACATCTTCAATTAGACATCCTTAGTATCCTTGAGCTTAAGATAGTTGCTTTATAAAGGGTATATTCACCACAGTTGATGAACGTCTCCACTAGCTGTTCCTTACAAAGACTCATGTCTACCTCCACCCTGATGATGTCACAGGCCACGCCCGCCACTTCCTGCTTTTGCTGGGGACAAAGGAACAGTCGTCAGTGAAATGACAGACAGCTAATAACTCTGGATGCTATGAAAGAAAACAAAACATACACAAGCGCAGAGGGGGCCGGTAGGGGTGTGGTCTGTGGTGTTACCTTGATGCAGCGAGAGATCTGATTGGCCAGGTAGTCCTGGCAGCTGCCCTCCAGACCATGGAAGATGACGTTGTGGTACTGCTCCACCTGAGGGAACAAAACAGAGAGAGTAAAGTACTACTGCAGTAACACTGCGAATTATGTGGAAGAGCACCTCATTGAGTGGAAGAATGAAATGGTTGTATGGTTTGAATTATGATTTGAAAAATGTACTTCCACGCTACATATGAAGACTCCCAAGAACAGCTACACAATGATGAAATGACCCTTGGTGACTATTCAAGTGTTCCTTCACACTGTTCTGGGACAGCTACTGAGATGCTGTTCAAACACTGCTGTCTTTACTGAGTTAAAGGATTAACAGACGTATAGAGACCAAGCCCTTAGAGTTCACTGGTGAGTATCTATATGAAAGATCATAGATTTTTAGCAGAGAGAATGGCTTACCCTACATTGATATGGATATAAATACATCCGAGAAACACGATTTAATGGATACCATTGTTATTTTTGTTAGACGTACTTGTGCCCTAATGATGGGTCAAATTATGCATTCAGACAGTCAGCTAATTTAGTGAAAATGACTATCAGTCAGTATAGTTGAAATTGCTATACAGTAAAGGCCTGGCCAGGTCTATTCTGCTTGTTCCATGTGGAAACATAGAATGCAGATCATGTCACCAGCAGGGGGCAGTATAGCACCCCAAACATCACAGGCGTACCCCCTAATCAAGAACATGAGACAATTTCACACTGTTCTATCATTCATCCTGTCTCCTATCTATCATCTATCCATCTATTTATTATCGATCCATCTATCATCCAACAAAACATCCATCTATCGTGTGTGTGTGTGTGTGTGTGTGTGTGTGTGTGAGAGAGAGAAAAAGCAGGTGTGTGTGTGTGTGTGTGTGTGTGTGTGTGAGAGAGAGAGAGAGAGAGAGAGAGAGAGCAGGTGTGTGTGTGTATGTGAGAGAGAGAGCGGGTGTGTGTGTGTGTGTGAGAGAGAGAGAGCAGGTGTGTGTGTGTGTGTGCGCGCGTACCAAGCGGATGTAGTTCTGTAGCAGCTGTAGAGGGATGAGAGATTCCAGAGCCAGTTCATCCACACAGGACTCTGACAGACCTGTCACACACAGACAAGCAGCCATCTTAGCAACAACAACACCAGCACTTTACACATGAACTATGTAGGAAAAACACAGGGTTCAAAGGTCAACAGCCAAAGAACCAGAGGCAAAATATAAAAAGCTACGGTCGACAGAAACAAACACAGCTTCTCTTCACCCAACTACAGATAAAATAACCACAAAACAGCAAACGTTACCTGAAACTCAAATACGATCTTGAAAGTGTTGACAGTCAACAAGTCCATCATCAGCGAAAGAACGATTTGTAAAACAATTATTAGCTAGACTTTCCAGTGAGGGAGTGAGGTATAATTTGGTCCATCTATTCATAGACTGAAATTGGGTTGCCAAGTACCTTTCAGTCGAAGGATGATGCGTTGGCATTGAGGTTTCCTGACCAGGTCCCAGGGGGGGCGTGACAGCTCCTGACCTGGCAACCACGCGGTGTCGCCTACAACAACACAACCAGACAGACGAGAGGAACATTAGTGATATAGGACTGAAACGCTTCCAGCATTACATACCTAACACTCGACACACAAGTATGCACACAAGTAAACACCATAGCCAGCCTATAAATGACTACATGTAAATGTTTAAATACAAATGTAAAACTTTCAAATAATGTCAATGAGCCTTAAAAAGCACCCACTCACACACACGCACACATGCGTGCACACACACCATGATGTGATCTTTCCTCCGTATCCTCCTCTTTCCCCCCAGTTCATCGTACTCTCTTAATGATACTTCCTTACATTATTATACTATTATTATACATTCCTTCATTCCTGTCTACTGGAAATGTTTCACTGGTGAAGGTGGCTATAATCTCTATACGACCGTGCAAGTGATTCAGAAGGAATGTTTCTGTTAAGGAAGTATATGTAAGCTTATTGGGTTACATTTCAGAGTTTACCTCAATGAGAGTTTGATGATAAGTGAATGCAAGCTGATCCCTCAAAACACATGTTTCCAACACTCTCCCACTCCTTTCACACAGCACTGAAGCACAGGAACAAGTCCTCAGCTGAGAATCATTCACCTCCTTCTCCTGTCAGATTGCTGACAGGGGAGGAAATTATAACTTGAACTGTAAGGATGCAATTGGGGGCAGCAGCTGTTTGAACGGTGCTGAGTCTTTAAAAATAGCTTGAGACACCATGGTAAACTTGGCTGTCAGACTTGTGGGGGACGCGGCTAAGATAACAGACTGAGCCTAAGAATACCGTGCCCGATGTTTGGGATATCCTTTCAAATAGCAGGCAGCTCTTTTGGTAAACGTGCAGCTAGGGGGAAAAGGCATTAGGAACACAGACACATATAGACGCCATGTTATGAAATCAGTTTCTGCAACAGGCTTGTGTACAACTGGCCTGCCAGCTTTGGGGGCGTCTAAAACCTCCGTCCTTACCTACGAGCCCTGAGGCAATGCTGGCAGGCGTGAGTCCCAGGTGCGTGTGCGTGTTGGCAGTCGGCTCCCCGCAGAGCTGCTGGAGGTGGGAGTTCAGGGCCTGGCCCAGGGCGTGGTCCAGCTCAGCCCAGGACGTCCCGTGGTGGACGTGCACGCAGCCCATCGCGCTCAAGCACAGCTCTTCTGCGGGGGCTTCGGTGCACAGGGGCTTTCTGATGCTTTCCGGCATCTGGACACAAACGGACACTCTGTAGGAGTCTGTGGGGGGAGGAGGGGGGGACGGGGACGGGACAGGAAGACAGCCAGAGAACTGTGGTTACCATAACAGATCACCACAGCTGTCTCGTACTTCTGCACTTTTGATCGTCAAACCGTTCGGCTCTCTCGAAGCCCACCTTGATCCATCTGCACACTTTGTGCCTGAAACTGTCTGATCCCGAGGATTTATCGAAATATTACTCAAGCATTCCACAGAACGCTACACAGGTTTAGTTACCCAACATCCCACATCCTCGCCATAACAGATTGTCAAAGTTCGAGTAGGGGAGTAAAGTAGTCAAATACAAAACAATAGGAATTCCCACCAGCAATGTATCGTTGTGTTATGCATTTATAGTTCTTCCCTTGGCACTTATTGGTTCTCATGATGTATGATTCACGATCTAAAAAAAAACGACTGTGTTCGGGGTCTATCACGTTGCTATGCTCAATGACTGATGCTCTTTGTAAAAGCTCTCTCTTGTAAGTCGCTTTGGATAAAAGCGTCTGCTGAATGAATAAATGTAAATGTAATGTAAATGTATCAGGAAGGCCATGTTTACTAGAACCTTCCCCCCTCAGAAGCACCAGTGTCCTTGGCCCGGCTGTCCCTCTACTCACGCAGGTTCTCCAGCAGGTCTTTGCAGTCGTCCGTGGCCACATCGTGGATGGTGCGGTTCCAATTGTCTCGCTTCTCAATATCCTGCTCGCTGTGGCTACACAGCACCTCTAGGCAGTCCTAAAAACATGAAGAAAAAAATGAAACCTCAATGTTTCAGTATTATGTGAGTGTGTGTGGGTATGTGTGTGTGTGTGTGTGTGTGTGGAGGGGGGGGGGGGGGGGGGGGCATGTGTGCGATCCCAGGAAGAACACATCTAAAAGTGGACAAGTGAATTTCCCTCTGTGGGCAGTGTAAGAGTGGGCTACCTTAAAGCCCCTAGCAGCAGCAATGTGGGCAGCGGTCCAGCCCTCACAGTTAGCCTGGTTCAGCACTGCGCTGGGCAGGATGGTGGCCTGGCTGTGGAGGCCGGAGTCAGGGTTGTGGGTGTGGTGAAGGTTCGGGTGGCAGAGGAGGAGCCGCAGCGTGTCCACATGTCCTGAGCTGACGGCTGCATGAAGCGCAGTGCAGCTGTCCTGCAGGGTCACACGCAAACATGACCGTGACCTTTTCACACTTGAAAATAACACTTGTTGGATTTGGAGTGGTGCCACTTCAGGACATCAAAATTGAAAGCAGGTAATGTTTGTATGGAGTAGAAGATCTTTGAGGTCATTTAAGGACAACTGGGGGGGAGGGGGGGGGGCACGTACAGTTGTGGCTCGTGAAGCGTCTGCTCCTGCATTGAGCAGGGCCTGGACACACTCCAGCCTCCCGGCAGCGCTGGCCATGTAGAGAGGCGTCTGTCCTCCTCCTGCCCCCTGGTTCACATCACTTCCAGCTCCCAATAGAGCTTCAACACACCTGTTTGGTGAGAGGGGGGATGGTTACCTGGATGCACACTTTGGCTCCGCCTAGAAAGAGCCTAAAGCAAGTTTTATTCATTCGTTATTTCTTAAAATGGAATTAGGAAACAGGGACTACGGTTCAGTCAGACTTCACTTGGACTACTTAGTTAACCCCAAGTCCTATATGTGGGTTGTTTTGTGGGCTCACCTTAATCCTCACAAAATAAATAAAAGATGAAGTAGGTATCAAACTAAATAACCAAAGTTTACCGTCCAATACTGACCTGATAGTGGCTACCTAATAACTTCCGTACTGTCACAGATACAGTTACTGGAGTTGGGTTGGAAAAGGCAGTGCATGGAAAACACCAGCATGCAGGATATACAGAGAGAAGCATCTCTGCATGGAGACATTTGGACGACGGCACACACACACTAACCTGTGGTGGCCATGAGCGGCAGCATAGTGTAAAGGAGTAAAACCATTTTCATCAGCAACATCAGCAGTCACCCCCGAAGTCAAAAGTAGCTTAACGCAGTCTGTGGGATTGGAGGGGGGAAGAAAGAGAGAAGTTAAGTCCTGTTGTCTCATTTCTCTCTCCTCAGCGCAGTGGTTCTCAACCCTTGTCCTCAGGGCCCACTGTCCTACATGTTTTAGATGTTTCCCCCTTCCAACACACCTGATTCTAATAAAGGGTCATTATCAGGCTTCTGCTGAGCTTCATAAGGACCCATTCTTTTGCATCAGGTGTGTTGGAGCAGGGAAACATCTAGAACATGCAGGACAGTGGGCCCTGAGGAGTGATGCTGAGGTTTCACAGCTGTCTCATTCTTTTGCACTTTTGATGGTCAAACCTGCACTCTCTAAACTCACCTTGATCCATCTGCACACTGTGCCTGACACCGTTGACTTTGACTTATCAAAACATTACTCAAGCATGCCACAGAATGCTAAACAGGTTTACTTGCCCAACATCCCACATCATCATCATCATCATCATCATCATCATAAGGTTTAACTTAAATTGCAACTAATAAAGTACTAATTCACAAAAGTAATACTTTTACATTATGTCAAGCCTGAATACATCAACAGTCATCATCCATTGAAGATATGCTCAGGCTTGGGTGTAGGCCAGTACCTGGGTGTCCATTCTGAGCAGCAGCAAACAAGGCAGGGGTGGGGTGGTCTTCAAGGGGAGTGGGAGGGTTTTCCATTGTATCTGGGTTAAGCAGCATTGACATTAAAGTGACATTTCCCTGGGAAGCAGCTTGGAGGAGCAGGGGGGGCTCGTTGTCCAGGGCAACGGGCCCACCGCAGGGCAGCGAGGGGACTACGGAGGGACCCCAGCCTGCCGGGTGAAAGCGGAGTATGTTTATTAAGACAGGAAGGGGGGGGGGGGTCATGGTGCCGTGATACACGTTGAGATCAACAAACAGGAATGCTGCTCATTACATCATTATGTACACTAGTGCACAGTGCAGTACAGTCTACTTTATTGACTGAGTTGGGCTTTTTCACCTCGATAATCGTGGTAACTGTCTGCTCAACCAAACATCCATCCACTAATCTCTCCATTAACTGACGTGCCATCAATTAATCATTGATCAATTTAAAGATACACAAAAACGTATTTTACATTTGGGTATTTTGTTGCTGACGTTAACATGCACACAGAGACAATTATCTGGCAAAGTGTAATAAAAATATGTCGAACACACAAAAAAACACAAAGTAAAGAGCACAATAGCAAAGGAAGCACAAATGTCCATATAATAACCTGCTCTTGTCTTCTACATGCGGAAATGCCCACACCCACTGTGACTACGTAAGGAACCTGCTAGAAAGCTGGCTAACAGCATAGCTGAGCTGTGATGCTTATTTGGTGTGTCTCAGGGCAGAGAGCAGGTTAACAGTGTGGAGCAGCTTGGAGCAGAAAGAGCAGAAGACTTTCCGAGCACAGCCTCGTGTGACACTTAAAAGAAGAAGAAGAGAGTGAGGAAGTCTAATTCAGTATCTTAAGGACGTCCGTAACGACAGCCAACACCGTCACGCTTTCCAAAATGTCCGCCAGTGCGAACAGATTTAATTGGTACTTCCGTCAAGACAACATTCCACCTGGCTCTTCTGAGCAGAAAACTAAATAGTCTTCTTGGTGTGGACTATGGCTTGATTTCCAAGCAGTCTACTTATTTAATAAGAACTGATATGTCAAATACAATGTAAAAGACGTGTGGTAGCCATGTTTTAGACCAAATAGACAAACTGGAATGATTTGGTTGAGAACACCTAATTTACTGAGATACAATATCATATATATGTATGTACATGTGCAAGTACCGTAATAAATCGCAAACATGCATATTGCTTGTTAGCCCAGCCTAGTTTTGTTGGTACTCTGATTTAAAAGCGACAGTTCAAACAATAATCTTAAATACAGTGAAACAGTAACCTGTAACATTGCACAAACATTTTCATAAACATCACATATGAGTACAGGAGTTTTCTTTAAGAATACGTACGGGAGACGTTAGTGGGAAGGGAGGAACAGGGAGTTAGGAATGGTTGGTGGCATGCGATTGGACGATGGAAGGGAGGAACAGGAAGTATGCAGGGAGGAAATGGGAAGTTAGGAATGGTTGGTGGCATGCGATTGGACGAAGGAAGTGAGGAACAGGCGCAGCCTCTGGCATCAGCTTCAGAGAAGAGGGTTACTCATAGGAACCCTGCACACCCAAATAACCAGGAAACAGAGGAAACCGGCCTCAACACTGGGGTGTAGCATGGGGCTAAGGGCTAGCTTTGCATGATACCTCAGTACAGTGTTAACCTGTGTGAACCTGAGATCACTAACGTGACAGAAGAGCTGGAGAAAGGCACCCACAGTGGGCAGAATCAAGTATAGAGCTGAGATTTCAAGCAGTGGTTTACAGGCATGGTGTCAAGTGTTATGTTCTTTGACCTGAATGCTATTCTGATTGGGATACATCAATTCTTTTCTCTTTTTTTTATCGGTTACTGTCTGTCTTCAAAGGCAAATGCAAATGCTAATGCTAGGCTAGGCTACATTGGGCAAGCTAACCTGGCGAGAAGAGAGAATAGAGCGGAGAAGGGAGGCAGTGGGGATCGTGGTGCCCCTTTACCTGATGCTGTTGCCAGGGGGCTGCCCGGGGCACAAGGGCTACGAGATGGAGCACTAGCTGAGGAGGGGGAGGAGGGGGGGTTTACGGAGGGGGTACTGACAGTGGTGGCGGCGGCGCTGGCAATGGGGGGGCACTCTGCACATGCTGCTGGGAGCGGTGGCCCCCTCGCTCCCCCCGCTGCGGGGGGACCGGCACCCACCTGAGATGCGGTCAGGGCTGGGACCAGGTCCAGTGCCGGTTTGGGTGGCAGCTGGGGCGTGGCCGGCTTTAGCCCTGTCCCAGGGGAGCGGCTGCCATCCCCTATTAATTTGATAGGCGGGTGAGGGGGAGAAGGGGTTTGGGAGAGGCCTGGTTTTTTGGGTGGGATGGGCGGCGGGTTGCCCCGATCGATCCTGGCCACGGTGGGGGACTTGTGGCCGATCTGGGAGTGGCCCAGGCGGCTGGGGAAAGAGCCCCCCTCGGAGGTGGAGTGGGGCAGGCCTGGGCGCAGGGCAGCCGTGCCTCCCACCGGAGGACTGGTGAAACGCGATAGGACCTGCGTGACAGTGTGGCGCGCCTGCTGCTTGGCCGCAAAGTTATCGCGGTTGGTGGGGGAAAGGTCCCGCACCGGTGGGCTCTGGGACAGGGAGCCATTCTGGTCCTGCTCCTGGAACTTGTAGCGGGCGGCCTGGACGCGCGGGCTCACCCCGGTGGGCAGGCCGTGGGGCAGCGTCTGCCCCTCGCCCCCATTCTCCGTCTGAGGCAGTACAGCTGAGACGCTGTGGACCAGCCCCCTGCCCGCCCCGGCAGACTTGGGCAGGCTCAGACCAGCGTAGTTAGCTGGGGTGGGTTTGATGGGGATAGTAAGAGGTGTCTTTTTAGGGCCCTCAGCCTCTGTTGGGGCGGGCAGGTCCACTTGGCAGGAGGCCGTCTGCGAGCTGATAGGCTCTGTGGCCACAGCTATAGAGACCATGGATTTGGCCGGGTTACTGATTGTGGCAGTGGAGTCGACCATGGCTGTGGGGGTAGCAGCAGGAGGCTGGGCAGGAGGCTGGGCAGGGGGCTGGGCAGGGGGCTGGGCAGGGGCAGCACCGAGGGCTACGGGAGCATTTTTCCCGTCCTTAACATCAACTTTTTCTGTCCTGAGCTGCTCCACCTGCTGCCTCAGGCTCTGGCTCTCCGCCTCCTCCCGGCCCAGCCTGGCTCGCAGCTGCTCGCGCTCCGTGTCAAACTCGGAGAGCTGCTTCTCCATCTTGGCCTCCATCTGCTGGCCGCGCTGCCTCTCGGCGCTCAGCTCCTCCTGCAGCTGGCCGGCCTGGCGGCCCTCCTCGTCCAGGCGGGCCGAGATCTCGTCGAAGCGTTGCGACTCCTCCACGACGCGGGTGGCCAGCTGCTTGCACTCGCGCACCAGCATCATGACGATGTGCTTGTTCTTCTCGCGCTCGTCCTTCAGCTGGGCCGTCAGCTTGCGATGTTCCTGCTCCAGGCTCTGCAGCTGCAGCTTCTCCAGCTCCAGCTGTGATTGGACGGGGCAGAAAGGGTTTGCGTCAGAGGGGGGGCGGGGTCATGGATATGCATGCGTGTCAGAGGGACATGCTAATACACATGCCAAGGCATCGGAAAGCCACACACTCATGACTCACATCGTAATCCCTCATCAGACAACCATCCAAACAAAACACACACACACGTTCATGCCAGATGATTCATGTCATGTGTGTCAGTAATCATACAAATGTTTCCCTTCCATGAACAGATTTGTCATTCCCAATTCTGATTTCACACTGACAGGTTTGAATCCCATATAGTCAGCCCAGGGATGTGCACATGGAGGCATTTGGCTAATGCAGTGGTCAAGGGTGATATAATAATAATTAGAAGCTTTTTCGTTGGCATGAACTGTACCTGTATACGTACAAATAGAGTAGAAATGTACTGAAACGCTCAAGAGCAGTACCAACGACTAATGTGCATTTTGTAATCGATACTTGTGGAGGCGTGTGGAATCTGCCGGAAAAGGCCTTCGACACAGTCTGTGAGTCAACAGGGAGAAAGGCCACAAAAATAACAGTGTTTAAAGTTTAAACTAGCTCTCTCACCAACACAGACGGTAACAAACCTTCTAAATATACAAATGATTTTCGATGACTTGACACCCCCTGGGGGGGGCTATAACTGGAGCGGAGGTGCTATTGTTAGCTCCGTGTTGGCAGTCAGTGTCCACAGTCATATTCAGGTTTTCCAAGCAGTTGCCTGGCTGCACCGCTCTACCAAGCCCACCAATAAACTCGCCCCATCCTGCTAATCCACATAGTAACACGTCTCATTACTGCCCGAGACGAAGGCGCTATGTGATGACAACTTCATGAATAGGTTTGAAAGAACAAAGGGAGTTTGTAGTGACGTTATCCTACAGCGCAGCAGCTTCTTGGTGATAGTACGGTCCTGCTGCTATAAACAGATCACTCATTAATAATTGCTCTATTCTAGGCCCTGTACTATGACATGCAGAACAGCGGTTCTCATCCAGAAAGGTTGATTTCCGTCGTCGACAGCTAGAACTATTCTTGATCAAGGTTCCAAATGAAGACATACTAAGGTGAGATAGTTAGGTACAGTAGAGGAGAGAGTTAACTTGGTGGACGCCAATTCTTAAACTCATACTAATATTAAATGATTTTACTAAAACAACTTAGGCTGCACAAGAAAATATATACATGAATGTTCAGAAAACAAATGACGCCATCGGCATGAGTGTTTCTACCTCATCAGCTTGTCTCATGATTTATTTAAATCACACCTTGCCATCTTTGTTCCTGCACGGAGGCGTTCAGTTTAAGACCCCGTGAAGATAGCATGTTTGCCTCAGATTCACCCTCCGACCTTGAAACCTGAACCAAGGCTGTCCTCTCAAAGAGAGGCTGTTTCTCTAACATTCAGGGCGACTGTAACCATTTGCTGAATCGAACCGAACAGCTAGATATAATGTCCAGTGATATCATAATGCTGAAAACTGGTCACAAAGACGTTCAGCTAAACTGACATTGGAACTATTATAGTATAGTATATTAATACTATACTATATATAATAGTATAGTATATTAATTTCTTCAACTGGCCATCGTACATTATATCCAACCCTTTTGCATGTATCTAGACCTACAATACTGGGTAGAGACTCAGTTGTGTCTTGTTTCTGTCACTTTAACCAGAGTCTGAGTTCAGCAACAGGACAAAGGGGTCAACCGTTTAAAAGCACACATTGTCGCCGACGCATTCTCTGATTTCACACTTGAGCCGGCATGCGAAGCACAACAACGGACAGCAAGTGACACGTACACGCAATAACCTTCGCTAACAACTTGCCCACATTTACACCAGCCCACTCACACTCCCACTCACTCGCACCAGCCTCTCATTCATGAACTCTCTTACACACTCGCCCCAACACCTCTGGTAGAGAAGCAGAGAGTGATAGAAAGATAGAGTGTGTGTGAGAACAGACAAGGTAATTTGCATGTAATTCTCACTCACTCACACACACACACATCCACCTCTCCCTGCTCCCATCCTGTCCAGCCCCTCCCTACCCTCTTCTGCCGGCTCTCGGCTGCAGCCAGCTGGGCGGACATTCTCTCCTGCATCTTCCTGCAGTGGGCCATGACCGCCTCCAGGACGGTGATGGGGCTGGAGCCCACAGGCCGGCGCTCTTTGTCCCCCCCGGGGACGCACTCAAAATCCCTCTGCAAGGCCAGGAAGGGGTCTGTCACACTGAAGTGGCTGTAGCGCTCCTGAACGAACAGCTCCTTCCGCCTTGCCTGAGGAGGGAGAGACAGAAGGAGAGGGAAAGAAAAGAGAGGGACATTAGCATGGGAGGTCTGTTCTACCAAGGAGGTCCTGTTAAAATGTCCTTCAACACCATTTCAATACACAGCCGTTGATGGACCATCACATTTTATGCAAGCCTACAGTGGAGTAGATTAGACACACTGGAATCCATCAGGTTTAAATGAAGTGGCATTTATGTCTGTACACAGATGTTTCTCATTTAATCAACCTGTGATTTACAGTTTCAATCTATGTTACCATACTGTAACGTGAAATACTTTTGGCTTCACCGTAAAACTACATACAGACCGTTATTTGAATATTAACTGCATAATAAATATAAAACTTTAATTGCTTCCTGAGTAGAGATTAGTTTTTATTACGAGTGATATGACACTAAGTCATATGTCATTAATCAGTTAGCAGAGTGTGTATAAAGTAATAGTTAAATCAGTCGTCTGTTTGTCAATGTAGGGTGATGGCTCTGGTTAGCTAACGTTTGCCAGTCAGCTCCACATGTTTGGGGTGGAGGGGGGGAGATGACATGGTGTACTGGTGCTAGGGGAGCACTGTTTATCTGGCTAACTGGATAGCCCCGTCACACTGGTCTGTTATTTATTTATTTTTTTCTAATTTCAGGATGAGCCAGTCAAATACAAAAACAAAAAAGGTTTACCTGCATTACAATCATACCATTCAAACCATTTGTTTCAATCATAACAGTTCATTACATACGACTATGAATTTTACCAGATTAAGAGTTTTAAAACGAGTCGTGGGATTGTTATTTTATTTGCAAAAATGTGAGATGGCTAGTGAGTTCTTCAGCTATTTATTGGTAGAATGTTTGTGTTAAAAGAGACCTGTTTGTTTAGAATAAAGACTTTACATTCTTCCCATTCTCCCTCCCAGGACCAAACTCCGGACGTAATCGCTTCTGCGACCAGACACCACACCCAGAATGTACCCAATATAATCCTAAAAGTATAAAATAACATCCCTCCCTCTCACAAGGCTGCTCCACCTTCAGCCAATCATCCCCAACAAAGCTCACTTTACAGTCTAGATGGTTTATAATGGTTTGAAATTGTCTTGGATGAGTACATTTAAATTATTCTCCTCAAATGCTGTCCCTAGCAGGTGCAGTGCCAATAACCAAGTGTCCGTGTGTCAAAATAGGCAAATGAGTTCAAATTAGCATCACTACTACAGACTAGTAGTAACCTTTTACGCTAAGTGCCCCCAAATGAAATGTATAACATCTTCAGCTACACACTTTGTACACACACACACACACACAGACACACACACACACAGACACACACACACACACAGTACTGTGCGTACTTTGAGTACTTTTGTGCCCAGAGGACAGTCATGAGAAAAGCCTTTAAATATGATCATTTGTGCCCACTCAGACAATCAGGCCCTGGCTGCATCCACTCTGCAGCGTCACAGCCTCTGTTAAGTAACATGGTGGAACGGAGGTAGGCAGGGTTTTCATCTGTAGATGGATGTGCTTCAAACAGGGACATCGCACAATGAAGTATTGTGAGCCTGTGGGTGGTCATGTTACCTCTGAGGTTTGGTCTAATGTTATCTCAGTCAGCTGTAGTTGATGGACTGAGCATGTGCGCTTACCTAACTGGAGCACTACACTTTTTAAATATTTCTTACTGAAGCAAACTTTC
The DNA here is from genome assembly GCA_030340665.1 of Neosalanx taihuensis. Lineage (NCBI taxonomy): Eukaryota > Metazoa > Chordata > Actinopteri > Osmeriformes > Salangidae > Neosalanx > Neosalanx taihuensis. The sequence goes on from CM059290.1 coordinate 3,517,527, forward strand.
CACACGTTAATTATACAGTTACATTAAATCTAATTATTCGTGTTCTATTATCAGAAAATGCAAGAATGTCACATTAAAAGGATACAATTGTGAAACTGTCCCAATCTGTCAAAACTCGGAGCAGACCAAAACCTGGCTGAATGATAACCTGAACAAACTAAACTAAATACACACGGTCTGTCATGTAAACGTGTTGGCCACCTAAAATGTGGGGAAATGCAAGCGTATAGAATATTCTGGAACCTGTCAAGAGGACGTTCTGCCTAAATAAACAACAGTGAACACCAACATGGCCCAAGATAAATACGGGGCCACAGGGTGTTCCAGCCTCATGTGAGATGTGTGAAAGAAAGAGAAGAGTGAGAGTGCAGACCAGGAAAGGACGGCCGCAGGTTGTGAACCAGGCACTGTGTGCTTCAGGCCAGAGTTGCCTAACAAGGGCAGAACGTTCCCCCGTTGCAGGCATGTGCTCGCTGGGATAAACACTTGGGAGCGCACATACACAAACACAGGGAAGACGCACGGGAGGTGGAGGGATGGAGGGATTCAAAACGCGCAGAAGCAATTCTCGTTCTGAGCATTTACAGTGAGGAAGCTTACATAAACAGAGCACTTAAAAGGAAGGAGAGGAAGAGGATGAAAGAGAGGAAGAGAGGGAAAAGAGGGACAAGAAAAAAAGAGAGGGAGAAGAAAAGAGAGAGGGAGAATGAGTAACAGAGAGAGAGAGAGAGGGAGAGAGAGAGGGAGAGAGAGAGATGGGTATGGCTTGAATAATTGATTTAACAATGATATGCCAGCTCGCCCCTTGGCCGCCCCTTAGCCTAGTTCGGAAAAGTAAGAAAGTGGTAAAAATGTCACTTGGGAAGACATTTTGTTGAGGTTGAGCGAGTAAATGAGTATTAATGAGAGAGGGAAGATCAGAGTATGGACGGGGGTGTAATGTGAAGGCTGAACATCAGCCATCTGGTGCTCTCCACTGGGCTTTCACAAATCCTGTCCCTAATCACATGGGATCTACCATACATGGTCCCCATATCCCACACACACACACACACACACACACACACACACACACACACACACACACACACACACACACACACACACACACACACACACACACACACACACACACACACACACACACACACACACACAAACCATGACGAGTTTGTGTCTCAGGTGGTACGTAATGCCATAGTCAATGACCAAGTCAATGACCAAGCAACCATTGGCTGTACAACAGTACCTTTCTATGGTCTGGCTCTGTGGTGCTTTAAGTGAAAGGGGCAAAAAACACGTGACGTCTCTTCAGACAAACGTGTACTGAAGTATGCATCTAAACCCCAGCATGGTTCATATACCACACACCATCTCCTACCGTGTGTTACTATGCAGACTTGATATTCTTTACCCAGAATGCCCCTCAGTATCAGCTCTCATGTTTAATGAGCTCAGCTGACATCTTCAAATGAAAGTTTGATGAAGCCCCTGGTACAAACACACAAATCGAATTTCTGCTAGGTCTCAATCAAACAATAACATTTTCCAGTTGCTATTTACTTCTGTAATATCATTCTATTTGGGTAAACCATTCTGGCAATAATCCTACTATTTCAGCACCTTCGTGCTTCATTTGACAGATGATCCAAATGTCCCTCTGACTGAGGCTCCAAGAACAGAAGAGATCAGCTTCATCACAAACGTTTCAGAAGAGTCCCTGATATTTTTCACCGCTTCTGAATCGGCAACCAGAAAGGGTTCTGCTTCCTGCAGTGGAGTTAGTATGTTAACGTGGATGTCGGCCACTGAGACACCCTCTCGTCCGTGACCGAACCCACTCGGAAGGATTCTCACCCCCCCCCCCCCCCCCCCCCCCAGCAATACCTGACGGAGCTAGACACAGCAGAACAGAGGCTGCCAAATACAGGAGTGACAAGCAGGCAGCATCATAGCCAGGAACATGAGAGCCGAAAGTCCTTGCCAATGCACTTTATTCATAACAAATACAATTTTTAAAAGAGCATAGTGGTAAGTAAAGCGTCGGAATACTTATGTAAAAATTATTATGTAAATATTCTACTCATGTTTTATACATGTGAAGAAAAGAATAAACTGCCTGTCTTGACAATATAAGGCAGCGTGGGGAATACTGAGGAAAAAAATGAATACATTTTAGCAAAACGCTGTCAGCAAGTGAACAATGTGAAAGGGTCCTTTTTCTGAATCTCTTCAAAAGGCGCTATTTCCAAAAGGTCCCTTCAGCCTCCGCTTTAACTCAGTGACCCACTCTCTCTTCTAGACTAAAGGGTCCACGTTAGCTGGTTAGTTAGTGGAAGGACCGTTTCCATGCTGGCACTGACATGGGAAGAAAATCATTGGCCGACGCCAAAAAAAAACCCGAAAGCGATGGCAGACTATGGCGTGCGCACAATCACAGACAAACTGAAGCCCAAACAAACAATATACGGTTTCGTTCACTCACACAGGGAGGACCAGGTTGGGCAAGAGAGAGGGTCTATTTTGGTTGTCTGTCTCCTATTTCATTCCGCAATCCTCGAGACACCATCTCATGTGGAGGGCCCCTCCGCGAACACGTTCGCACCATGCTTCGATGCGATGCCATTTTACTGACATAAAACGACAAATCTACCAGCGGGGGGAGGGGGAGAGTCAGCAGCATCTCATCCACTCACAACAGACAGAAGGAGGGAGACATGGGGAGAATAAACGGAGTGACGTGAAAGGAAGATGAGTAACAAGGAAGGCGGAAGATGGGGGGGGGGGGGGCTGGGAGAGAGAGCACATCTTCCTGTGACCTACTTCCTGAGTCACTCTCAGATCCCTTCATTTCTCTTTTAGAACAGCACCCGTCCTCAAATTAATGATCACTCACTCATCACTCGCCCAGCAACACCTTCAACATTAACATTACATTTACCACACTGCAATACTTTGACTAACTGTAGGAATTACTATGTTATTAAGATCATATAAAGCATACATGTTATCCCAAACATTTTATGTTACAAAACAAGATAACCGTTAACATCCACTTATCCCTGATAAGTACAACCTCCCTGATACCAAGTTTCACACTCAATTTTCCCCTCTGACTGACAGGCATTCACCTACCTCCTACCCCCCACACACACCTCCCAGAGGGGGGGAGAGAGGGGGACAGAATATGAAAAAAGAAAAAGCTAAAGGGCAAGCATTGAGAGGATGTGACAGATTCACTTGTTGTGGGGCATCTGTTTCTCCATGAGCCTGGAGCAGAATGGTTACCGCTGCCTAGTCATGTGAGGTATCACACTGTGTTAGCACACCGTACCAGAGGGGAATGCTGCTTTACACAATTGGCTCGCAACCCAACACTTTGAAATCCTTCAACAAAAGACTAACATTGATTTGTCTGGATCAGCCTGCAGATCTCCCATCTCTAACCACCCCTAGTTCACTTGTGTAATAGCTTGTCTGGTTAAACGCTAAGTGTAGCTTCATAGCAGTTCTTAACTACAATGTTCACAATGCCAAATTGCCACACAGCCTAATCTTCTTCTAGATCTTGGGTCCTTGATCAGTTTCGCTATAACAATCAAACTAGAAGCTCTAGATTGTTTCCCTCTCAGAGGTATGGGCTTATGTTAACAAGACAGCTGTAGTACAATCCACCATCACACACCATTAGTGTCTTCCCTTCCTGTCATTATGGCGACGAGAGGGAGGCTGTTCAAAGCAGATCTGACAATATTCATTCGCCCGTGCATTTGGAGGGCCGCCGTGGGATCTCTCTCGCTATTGAAAAGCTACATGAAAGCCAACACAAGGCAAACAAATACTGGAGTTTCCCCTCTCTATGGTAAACTAAATCCATATCCAACAAATTCCTGGAAAGAAAGCCATCGTTTTTGCTAATTATTTCCGACAGACCTGCGCTCACTATCACCAGAAAGGGGTGGTGGTGGTGGTGGTGGGGGGGGGTATGAATGTGGTACAGTAATCATGTGGTCGATCTCAATTGGCTGTAATCTGCCAACAATCCCTTCTATTTTGCCGGATGAAACACGATACTATGACTCGGCCAGCTTTAGCCATACAGCAATTAATCGCCGGCACCAAAGCCTCTTAATGGCCTCATACCACCAAACAATGGTGAGCTTGTAGAGGACCAGACAACAGTCTTTCCCCTCTGAGGAGACCTGAACGCAAAGAAAGGGTGATTAAAACCCCACAAGGTTTTCCATGGCAGGTAAAGCGTTTGTGGAAAGCCTCAAAAGAAAGGACATTCCAATGACGACCATAACCCACCAGATGTAGCAAGGTGTTCCCAGCAAAGGGTTTTTTATTGGCAGACCCGTTTATTAATATCAAGTTAGCAAAATAAAAACCTTCTATTGACCAATGTGTCCATGTGATTCTCAGTAAAATGTCATAATGTGCCCTTATCCATTCCACTCCATGTCAATGTGGCCATCAAAGCCAGTTGGTAATGTAGACTAGACTAGACTAACCTGCACTAACTATGTGGCATGTTACTGCACCTTACCATCTCTCATCACCTCTCAACAAAAGCTTAGCAATACCAAGGAGTTTCGCAGAAAAAGGTCACTTTTAGGTAGCTAAATTCAAATCAGGCAAGAAGCTAATTCCTGCATTTGGTAGTGGATGTTGTCAGTCAAATCAGATGTTGACTCCTAAAGAAAGGGGACATCTCTTCATATTGATAACAGTCAATAGTCTCCAGAAATCAATCTGTTTTTGTCCATGGCATTTCTTGTTATTTAGAAGTAGGGACATGGTGGGGGTAAGCCCAATGTGTTCTGGCCTGTATTCATGCCTCTCCCTCTCTCTCTGTCTGTCTTACCATCTTATCTCTGGTAGAACAAACAGCGTCTTTGTGTAGGAAACAGACATCATGGCTGTAAAGATTTTTTTTCTCTCCAAGCAGAGATAGGATATCCACAAGGGAGTGAACTAGCATGACACCATAAGCCAAGCGGGAAAAAAACAGAACACTACGCATAAAAAAAAGAGAGAATAAGGACTACAGAGTATGGATTCAAACAGAACAATGCCCCCCCGAGCCCAATGACCAGAAACTGAGCAGGGTCGACTGCAGAACAGCAATGTTCACTCCCAGACTCCCAGTTGGTGAGAGGACAAGGGTCTTTTCAAAAGTACAGGATGACAAGTCTATTTTAGTCTAGAAGACTTTGTCCCTGCTGAAGTATTTCACATTAAGAACTACCAAAAAGCGTTTAAACAACGTCTGAAGTAGAGCCAGGTCTAAACAGGACAAATCTGACCTATATTCTACAGAGACTCCAACAGTGTTTTTTTCAGACAATCCCAGCTACCACCACCACCCTGCTCCTCCTCCGCTCCCAACAGCATCTCTCTTGCATCGACCTTCATTAAACTCTCTCAGCCTTCAAAAATACTTGGGGAATTTGGGGAAATTATAAGCTTCTTAGCTCAATGATAATCACAGGTTTACAACGGGTCAGTATATATCTATACATTCTGTCCATTGTATTTTACAAGACAGTGTTTGGTTATCTAGCTCATTTGTTCGTGAGACACGTCTCACTCCTTGAATAAACCCTTTTAATAGCAGCTGAAGCAACCGCAATGACTGCAATTACTGGAGACAGATGTAAACTGGGGGCTAATTTGTGTCTGAGGTCGGCTTTTCTGACAGATAAATAAACCAAAAAAGGTGTGTATTAATATACCAGAGTATTCAATACCAGAGTTGTGTCTCCCTGTTTCCCAGCACCTGATTCCAATGCAGGTTCGTTACCAGGCTTCTACAGAGCTACATAACATCCCATTCATTTGAATCAGGTGTGCTGGAGTAGGGAAACATCTAAAACATGCAGGACAGGAGATCCCTGAGGACCAGGGTTGAGAAGCACGGTTAGAAAGGATGAGGCTAGGTACAATATGGCCTGTGAGTGAGTGAGTGAGTGAGTGAGTGATGCATGTATCCAGTTCTGTCATAACTGTGTAGTAGCAGACTCACCCTCAGCGCCTCTATGACCAGGTCACGAGCCTCCAGTTCCCCCTCCATAATACTGAGAAGAGTCAGCAGCTCCGGCTTGCTCAGATTGTCCATGTTAAACTCACATCTCTGAAACACAGCACATAAACAGAAGGGACTGATGTAACAACTCAATATAAACAGGGACCAAATTAGGTGCCAGATGTGACCAGACCATATCCAGAGAACAAAGTCAAATGTGACAAACAAAACCTTGTTTGTGATCGTTCGTTGGAAAGCTACTGTACGGCCTGACCTCTAACATGGTTAATATAATGATAATCTGTCTATCCACCTGAACATACAGGCTAAATACCAGTAGCCTCTCCACAGTTCAGAGGTACAGGCAGCTGTTACGGTCCAAACTCTGAGTGTAGGCATCTTCCTAGGCCATGATGGGAACCATTTTGGAACTCGGTTGCCGATGGTAACAGTGTGTATGAGAATCTGGTAGGGTCTGTTTATATCTCGTATTAGAACGGTTTTTATACCGGTACATGTTTTTCTGTGTTCTGTTAAACAGGATGGAACTCATCAGTTCCCAAACTAGAAGTCACAACCTCTTGAAATGAAATTAAAACAAACGTAATGATTGGACGGCATACGGCATGAATGCAATGACTGTGTGGACTACTTGTCTGTCAACTTAACTCTTGGCAGTAGCCAAGCGTGTTTACCTGTGCTGTATGCAAGTGGCTTTTAAAAGGAGGGGGTGGGATATTTTGGTACGAATCCTTTCAAACACAAGCCAAAGTTAACCTTAACTAGCCTGGCCATAACCATCCTAATAATTTTAGATTTCAAACAATATTATCTCTGGACTGTAGTTTCTCAAATTGTACCATAGGACCTTTATAAAAAAAAATGGGAAGCAATTTTATTTTATTAAGGAATTTTATATTTTGCTTAATATATTTACATAATTGTAATTCAACACTAAATATATTTTTGGTTTGCATGACACATTAAGATTTGATTTTAACATAACTTGGAGGTTTAAAAAGGTTAAATGACTGTATATCACACCAGATAATTCAAAGCCCAACAACTGCCCGTCTGTGGATGTAAAAGCCCATGGCCTGTGGATGATGGTAACTGAGCAACCCGACACTTTTTGCAGCAACTTCAATCAAAATCAATAAAAAGCTTTATCCGCCCATAAAAAAGCTAAGCTAAATAAATCAGTTTCCCCTCAGACAGCTGGTTTACAGGAAGCCATGTTTGAAAGGTTTGTCTTCAATCTAACAAAACTGACATGCAGATCAAGATAGCTAGCCTGCTACCTGTATCTGTTATGACTTAATATAAAGCACCTCTGATTACTCTAGCAGCTTACATTTAAAAATGCATGAGTGATTTGGTGAAAAACTTGGTAATCCTACTGTCAAGAAAACTGTGTGGTTACAAAGAGTTTGAGGAGCAAACACAAAGCACAACAGCTCACAACAATGGTGCCATTCATGGCTGAATAGGTATTCGCAGATCTTGGAGGTGGAGTCATCTGTACACCTACTTGCCAATCTAACCCATTAAAATTGCCAAACTAACCCATTTTTTTTAAAGAATTGCTTGGATGCGTGCAAACGTTTTACCCTAGATGCACAGCAACCACATAGCTCATGTCAATGAAGGGGACATTCTAGAACTGACCGTGGGACAGAAGGTCATGAATTTCTTTAGACTAATTTGGAACCAATGAAATTATCAGAAAGAAAGAAAGAAATGATCCCTTATAGTCCCCTAATGGGGATATTTCAGAGGTGCACACATTTATTCAATGCATTGGCCGGGATTCGAACCCCCACCGGGATTGAAACCCAGGCTTTCTGCACATGGTAGGCAAGAATCCTACCACTGAACCAATGCTGAGTTAAAAAAAAAAAACGCTCTCAATTTTCAATCCTAATCATCAATCTATAATTACATTGACAAACCACAGACTCTCAGAGACCCTCATGTTCAGGCAGGTCTTACATTCCAAAGAGCCTGTCTGTCATTCAATTAAAACACATATTAAGCAATGGCCAATGAGTTCAAAGTAGAGAATACAGTAATTAATTAATGCAGTCTTTTCCAGTCTCTAGGAATCAATTTCTGCTGCCCACTGTATTCCCCCTTCACGGTCGGGCGCACAGTGAATGGTAGGTTGGGAAGGCTGGCTTGACAGCACAAAAAAAGGTCTTGCTGTAGTGTCATATTGCCATTGGTCTTGGTCAATATCCCCGGATAGCATTTCCCCTTTTACATTTCTGCACAGTGAGCAGGTGAGCCAGGCTAATGCTAACTTGTTCCATGAGCCGTGTGCTCTGCAGAGGGTGTGAGCAGCAGCCTGGTTTACTGTCAGAGTTCAAGCCTTCTGGAATTAATCAGGCTTGGGTCTCAGTGGGAATAACTGCTTCAAGACCTTCAAGTGGTATTTGTTGGAAAGAGTTATAGCTACTTGGTCAGTATGGATGCAGTAACATCACAAGCCTATACGGCATGAACTTCTATATAAGGTGATATGTAATGTTGCAGGAACATACCACAATCTCATCTTGAATACAACTTAATGTCCCTTTTTTATCCTTTAATGACTTGTGTGATAATCCTTGAGTAAATTCCTTGGAGCCGACTATGTTGGCAACATTCAACTTCATTGAAAAAAAACCTGTTTATTAGAGAGGCTTTGGTAAGTCTAATGAACAAACTTCAAGGAGTGACTGGTGGAGTTTCTTTCAGTACCCTGTCACCGCTCTCCAAACCCAATGGACCTTTGCTACCAAGCCCTTCACAAAAGAAACTCCCCTACTGAGGACTAACAAAACAGGGTCTTGAAGGAGTGTGCAAAGAGTAATGTGTGTCATTTAACTGAAAGTCATGGGTGGTATTCAAGTAGAAGCCCCGGGAGCACTGGCCTCCAGCATTACTTGGGAGACATGGATACATGCTCGCTGGTAGAGGAGAGAAGGCTGCTGGACAGTCAGATAGATCTAGCTGACATGGTACTCCAAGCTATGTCAGCTGAGTCACTGAAATTAAGACAAATTTAGAAACGTCTCCGGTGAACAGTGCCCCTTCCCCCTGCTCTCCCTCCCTTCACCTCTCTCTCTCTCTCTCTCTCTCTCTCTCTCTCTCTCTCTCTCTCTCTCTCTCTCTCTCTCTCTCTCTCTCTCTCTCTCTCTCTCTCTCTCTCTCTCTCTCTCTCTCCTTGCACCCATCTACCGCCGCTTTTACACACATCTGAACGGTCTCTCCCCTAAATCCCTTAAGAAGTCAATCTTTCACTCTCAATCTTTCTTTGGACATCATTTGTAACGTCACACAAACCCAGAACAACGACTTCAAAGGAGTGTGACAAACAGCTAAAGTCTTGCAAAAAAGCTGATTGGTAGTTAAGAATAACCGAATAGTATAAAATGGGTATCCCATCTTTGATTGAATATGTGTTGCTTGTCGCTGACTTATTAAGAACCAGACTTCAAACTGTCGAATTACAGACAGTTAGCAAATGGAGATTCATCTATAGCATAAAATATATCTTAACAGCATGTATACGAACAAATATCAAAACTAAGTGTCTAAATACTGGCCAGTAGAGCTAGCTAGCTGTTTGGCTTGCTGCAATGGTATAAAAAATCGCTTCTGTGCTGGACCATCAATGAGGTTTATTGATCATTGCTACATGGCAGGTCAATGGAGGTGCTGTGGTCATAAAACATTTTGCTGTACAAATGGGACTGAACTGTTCCTGAACTGACAATTCCTAAAAGGTCAAAAGCATTCTTATATTTCATAGAGCAGGTCTACCCAAGCAGTCTGATTCTAGACTGAGTTCACGTGGAAAATATCTGACCTTATAAAATTACTCAAACATCAGGTTTACGTTATCAAAACATGTCAAGGAAGAATTGCATTTTTATATTCACCAAGCCACACGCTACAGGAATATAGGCTACTAATTTAGAGTTCTGGGTAAATAGTATTCTATACTTCTGAACTGCCCGACAATCCAGGGCAAGCATACAGACAGCACTAGGCTGAAAGGCCGATATCCCTGCACAGACAGACCAATGGAGCGAATGGGCCCATTCAAGCATTTTACAAACAGGGAAAGGTTCCATGCCCCCCCCCCCCCCCCCCCCCCCCCCCTGCAGGGTAACAGGCTGATTAATTTGCACAGAGGGGTATCAGGGCAGTGCCCTAGCACATATGTTGCAACCTGTAAGGAGCTAGTGTGACCACAGCTAGATGTGGCTCTGCCATGATAATCATGATTCTTTTAGATCCTTCTATTGGTCATATGCAAACTAGACTACTGAATTGTCGCCATGTCTTGGTAAAATTGTTCGAGTTCCGCTGGGATTATACCAAACGAATGATCATTAGGGCCCAATTGAAAGATTGGATGAATGGATGTCTCCATTTTAATTTTCTCATGAAAAGCAATTTTCAAATACAAGTGCGCAGCTGCCGAACAGAGCGCATTCAAACATGTTAAAAGGTTATTACAAGGTGGCCTCCATACGCTTGCATTTTTTCTCTCCAGTGACAACACTTTGGTAGGCTATTAAGAACATTTTAATTAGACAATGCATTCAGGTACATTTCGTATAAGAAATGTTCGTTGGCAAATTACAATTTAGTGCGACCAACGTCAGTTCCCATCCACAAGAGGTGTAAAACCGCTCACTAAGGAACCAACCCTGTTGATGAATTCCTGTAAAACCATCATTTAGACTCTTTCCAGATAACTCACAGTAACAGTCAATCACGTTCGCTACATTGTTGCTTTTTTTCCAGATGTAGGACCTATGCTGTCCCAGATTAAATTGATGTTAACTGTTATCTCGCCTCCTTCTTGTGTTATACATTTCAAACAAGCCTAAATAAACTAAATGTTGAAATGTTTTCTTCTAAATGTCTTACCCCTTCGACATTTCCCAGCACTGTGGTTGCCAGTGTTTGTATCGGAGGAGGCTGTTCCCCGCTTGTTCCCTCCGACGCCATCTTCCTCCTGTAGTGGTCTGCTGAAGTGAGGAGGCACCACACAGAAAATAAAACAACGCATTCGGCACTGTTTAACTATTACACTGCTGAATGCAAAGCACTAACGGTGGTTAATAAAAAGAAAGAAAAAAAACATCAACACTGGAAACAGAGTCTCAGAAAAGAGACCTTGTGGTTTGTGAGGCGCAGGTACGCTGTAAGGAAGATAATTTGGTCACTATAGGCGTGGACCAAGGCGTATTCCAGATGCAAGATCTCCTACGGTCCGAACTTGCTGGACAGCCTGTCAGTATGCTGCTGAACAGTGACAAGACAATTGGTCTGGATCAGAAGTCAAGGCTACTGTCTTTGAGTGGAATTGTCCTTGAAGCCCAACAGTCCGAAATTAAACCCTCTATTCCGATCTCAAAGATGTGGTAAAGAATTACAAGTACGCCCAACATGATTGTCTATGCAAAAATAGTTCAAACATTTTCTTAGGACAAGAAAAGGTCGACACCATCCCCTGGCGTTGACATTTGTTTAACTGTAAAATCCTATAAAATATTTCATCACATAATATGCATTGGAGAGCTCAGTGAAAAGCCTATAGATAAATACACGATGGCATGTCAATAGCCTACTGGCCCCAGATGTGCTGTTTTGGATTAGAGCGCTGATCCAAGATTGGTCACTGCTGAGCAGAATGAGGTCAGTCTATTTGGGTTAAATGGGAAATATCACAGCATTGCCACCAACCAATCATTTTCAGTTTGTGAATGTTTTCAATGGCTGTCAGTGTGATGCTGGCAGCCAATTGCTGTGTTAGAGAGCCGGTGCGCTTGAAGCCATAGTATTGAATAGGAATGGGGACTGTATCAAAACAGTTACACTGTCCTAAATATTTGGCATTATTTCGACAAATTATGTTAACATAGCAGTTGTGTAAAAATGACTGAATTAATACTAAGGTACTGGTACTTCAGCTTTGCCCGATCAAGAGAACTTGTTGCCACCACAATGGAAATTCAAATCCAACATACATTTCTAGATCTGACATCAAGATTGAGACTGTGGAGATAATCTCCTCCCCCATTCTAGTTCTTAAAGCATATTTGTCATTAGTCTGAGGTTATTGGTGAACTGTGTGGATGAGCAGGCAACTGTCACATACTATCAATTTCACGTCTATACTTTGTATTATTGGTACTATAATACATTGCAAAATATTATATTGCACCTTTTGTAAATGTTCAAATTAATATGTAAATACAGTTGGAGTTTGAAATATGTGGATCAAAATGTTCATTCAACCCACCAGCATCGTGAAATGAATGTGCTGAAAACTACCCAACCTGGGTCAGTATTGTTTCTCTATTCCTTAATTGTACACTCAGTTTGAGGTGGGAGTGCTTTCAAGGAACTGCAAAAAGTCATCCATAACCTTATGCACTGAGTCTGCTGCCATTTATAAAGAAGCTGAATGTAGCTACTGTTCTTGCTCAGCCACTCTTAATTGAACACGGACTCACTGCCAAACCTGGCTAATCATGTTTCACCTAATTGAGAGAGCTAGTGGTGAATAAAGTCATGCCACACAAGACACTGTTCAAAGGGGCTTGACAACATGGCTACCCTGCCTGTCTACTTTTCTTCAAAGCACATGAAGGGAAGATATACAGTATTTGACTGAATGACTTCTTGTCAAGTCATTGCTGGCATTACAAACCAAAGGTTTTAGTTGTCTGTAGCACCACCAAGTGTTTCTTTTTCATACACTATCTTTAAAGGTCAAGTGGTTCAGGATGTAGTTGTCATGTGACTTCAGTGGTCACATGATCTGTGAGCTCAGTTCTTTCCCAGATTTGCTGCACAGTGTTTCTTCTCTTATTGTAAGATATCAAAAGTTATTAAAGATACAGCTCAGTGAAATAGTTGCATTGCTGAAAGGCATTGCCAAAATGTCCCAAACTGACATGAACAATCAACACCCCACCCTCCATCCAGTCAATCCCACTGCACAAGGTGCTTTCACTGACACTTGATCACTTTGATCCAAATGCACCACTGTGTACATACCCACACGCCCCCCACCCCCCTGTGGTATATATTCATTCACACCCATATACTTTTTATAGTATATATTTCTATCCTATCCTTTTGTATAGTTATTGCCTACTTTTTCTTTTTAAACTTTAAGTCCCATATATATCCTTTGTTTGCTTCATCCTGCCAATAAATCCAGTGTTTATGCAACTTACATGGCAAATAAAAACAAATTCTGATTCAGATTCTGCTGTGCAGCTGGAGGGCAGGAAAAGCTCTCTGCAGCCCACATGACTGGGCTGGAGCACCATATGAACTCCCACGCTGACTGGGGCCCTGAGGAGGTGGGAGCTGGACATGGAATTGACAAGGAGAAGCCTTCTTCTCATCATTTCACCGCTGTTACGGTCATAGAAGGCAGTGTTATGACATGGCAGGCCTAGAATGTTTTATTGTGTTATGTTTTGTCCACATGCTGGTCAAGGATGGAGCATGTTCAACACTAAAGTGATACTTTTCGAATGTAAACATGAAACAAAGATACAATGGTTTCATGCTGGTTTGTTACCTCACAACCTTTTGTAATTGTCGACTCGAGGTTGCAAACCAATTAAAATTAATTAAAAGCTGAATCTGGTCCATAATCAGGGACACAATGAATTGCAGTGTTGTATGCAGCTCACAGCAGGGAACAGTTTGCAGCTAACAAAACACCAAATGTGCTGATAGAGCCGAATTGGGACTCAAGTAAAAAGTTTCATTTTTATTATAAATATAGTGTGTCTGAATACATTTCCTTTGTGTCAATATTGTGTCGGGAGACATTTAAAAAAATAGTTCCTCTAAATTCAAATTGGGAATGAATGCCAAATATCAAATACAAATTTGGAGTCCCTTGGCATATATATGAACACTTAAAATATATTTACAGTAGCCTTCTCAAATCAATTCAAAGCACTAAACAAGTTTCCAGGTTTTCATTACATTTTATTGTAAACATTATAAAATAACATGTGCTACAGCAGCTTTGTATCTTTTAATTTACCATCCATTCACATTTATTCAAACAAAAGTAGAAAATGGCTTTTATGAGGGGAGAGTGATGAGATCTACTGCCCCCCGAGGCTTCCAGTGGAACTGCAGGTATCCACACCTCAGGCGTGGTTGTTTTGGTTGTTTTCAATTCAGTTCAAACTCTTTAGGCAAACAGACTCAACTCACAGAGAAGGGGTTCAGACTCCTTTCAGAAGAGGTCTAGCAAGTCAATTAAGTTCACCACGTCCAATTTCAATCACTTCCTCGAATTGGAACGCAAATTGAACTCTAAGGTCTACTTGACTAAAATCATAAAAATTCAAACGTCTTGGCCATAAAAATAAAGGATAAAACAGGACAATGGAAACTGTCTTGGATATTTTAGTTAAACAGCATATTAACATTCTAAGAATTTGGAGAGAATGCGCTTGAGTTATTTGGATAAATATGCCGTAATTGTTTCAAGTCCATTTCTGGCATGAAAAAAACAAAAGTTAAATTTAAATTATAACACATTAAAAAAATATACTGTTATGCAGACATCAATTGTGATTCATTTCTCTTCAACATATTGCTTCTTGCAAAATCTTATGTATGTTGCTTATTTTATATCCAGCTAAACATGTATTAAACAATTGGCATTTCAATGCCAAGACTTATTTTATTTAAACATGTACAGCCTTTGGATTTCCTTCACAATAATCTGACAATAATTTGACATTAAGCATAGAGTTGCTCAAACCAGACTTTTTGAAACTATTCAGACAAGTGAACTCCAGCTAAAGACATTTAGATGCACAAAGACTTGATACGGCGATAGATTGAATGCACAAATCAAATTTGAGCTTTCCCAGTCAACAAATCACCACTGAAACCTGAGCAAAGGCAGCTCTACGTTTGTCTTTGGAATGTGCTTTTTCCCTTAGGTTGGAAGTGTCAATAAAGCCTGTGATAATTTACCAGGCTATGTTGTGATCTTCCATCAAAAGGCAAGAAGATCCCTTCTTGTCAACAAGGTCAGCCCAAAACCTAAATTCTAAATCCCCAAAAGTTAATTTGGAGAATTTGTTGTATGTCAAAAAGTCTGTTGTCGATTCAAATTGTGTGTCTAAGTAATTCACTGTATTATTTCTGCACTTGTTTGATTTTATCCAATAAATCTGGTTAAAGGTGTTACGTGACTCTTGTGTTTGAATTGCAAAAACCAACACAAATCGGTTTCAGATTTCTGCCATTTGTGATTCAAGGTGCTCTCCTAAAGCAGATCCAAGCACAGTATTACAGAGATTGTCCTGAATCACCCTGCGTGGCATTGCAACATACTACAAATATGTATGCTAGATTTGTATATTTATTGGTTAAGTAGAACAACCTGTGTACACTTGCAGTCCCCCCCCCCCCCCCCCCACCCCGCCACCCACGCCATCTACACGTATAGAGTTCTCAAACACATAAAAACGCAACTTGACCATTTGCAGAAAAAAAAACTCCTCTTCACCCAATATGTTCGCTTATATTTTTACTACCTATAAATACAGCAGGTCATGTGTTGAAAGACAATTAATTAATTAGCTAGGCAAGTTTCCGCTAGATACATTGTCAGCACAGCTTTTAATGAAGAACCAAGCCGTATGAGGGGATGTCAGCTAGCCGACAGAAGGCATCTCCCCCTTTGGGTCCCCGCTTGTGTTTCTAAAATAAGAAGAATGAGGTAAATCCCTGTTGTATAAGATAGTTAGCTACCACCCCCCAAAACAAAAATCCCGCCTTCCGTTTATTTATTTTTTGGGTTCTGTGACAAGCGTTAACAGTGAAAAAGTCAGCATTGGAATGACTTTGTTCAGGTAGGCACAAGAACACACTTGCACAAAACTATTCCACACACCACACACACATACACACACACCCCCAGGTCAGTGGGTGTTGGTGCAGTGTTGATGTGGTGTTCTACCTCCACTGTCTTCCCTCCGTCCCTGTCCCTTGTCCCTTGTCCCATCCCCTACCAACATGGTGACCAATATCCCTGTAACCTTCAACTTCAGGACTTCCTTTGTCGCACAGACTCAGAACTGCCGTTGAGTTTGCTTCGACCTGAGGCGGTTGCCGGGCTACCGTTGCCGTGGGGGCGCTGCTCCCGCTCCCCGGTGACTTCCTGTTTGCGGCGGCGCGTCTCTTTGTAGCGGAGAGTGATGTCCCTGAGGGGAAAGCAGAAGACTGTCAAAGTGGGGAAATACACGGTTCAAATCCAAGAGACACACACACAAGGATGATTGGTAAAGTGCTAATTACGTGTACCAGAAGTGAAAAAGAAGACAAAGTTAGCATTTGAAATAGTGCACCACGCACACAGTATCCAGCACCATGACGCATGCTTCTGCGCCATGATGGACACACTTTGGAAGAATGAGTGTGTAAGAGTGAGTGTGCAAGTGTGGTGGCAAAGGGGGAGGGAGGGAGGGGGGGCGGGGGTGAGGTCACTAGAGACGCATCCAAAACAATGATGGGCGACTCTGAAGGTCCCCATGTGGATGGACTGTAGGGGGGATATGAGTTACATCTGTCCTCATAATGAGCTGTTGAGGGGGAAGACGTCTCCCTCCCTCTGGGTACAACACAACACTGCAACCAGGAAAAGACCCCACTTCCAAGATGTCGGCCTGGCAGCTTCACACAGTTCGTTTGAGGTCGTTCCACTTGAAGCGTAACATCGTTTCCATGATGTAGGAAACAAGCAACAGAGAAAGGATCAGCATCACCTCGTTTGTGTGTTTTTTAACCTCTACATGTTTGCTTTTATTTAACGTTCTCGATCGATTCTTGCCACCAGGATGTAAAATGTATGCTTTTCTGTGATTGCTGATGTTCCAGAGCTGGCCAGAGGAGACTCACACCCACCTAAATCCCATAGCTACAGAGCCAGTGCAGAAAAATCACTTGACTTTGGTTAGATCCTTTCTATTGCTCAGATCTGTGTTGACTGGGACAATGGGATTTAGCAGAATGGATACAAGAGCCGTAAATGTTCCTAATTTCCCAAATGTTTCCACCAATCAGCAGTTCCATGACTGCCCATCCTGATGGTTTTTTTTAAACTCTAAACAACCAGACACAGTATAGAGAACTCTAAACCCTGTACTGGATCCACATAACAAAGAGTGGACGTCAAACAGCTGTGACCTCTTTACAAACCCTCTTCCTCACAGACATAGACTTTCTATTTCCATTTAGTCATTCAGCAGATGCTCTTATCCAGAGCGACTTACAGCAAGTACAGGGACATTCCCCCCTGAGGCAAGTAGGGTGAAGTGCCTTGCCCAAGGACGCAACGTCATGTTGGCATAGCCGGAGTTCGAACCAGGGATCGTTTGATTACTAAACCGACACCCTTACCGCTCAGTCACCCGACTCCCTTAACTCACAAGAGTTAAATTCCATCGATCATCAAAACAACATGATTCAACTCAAATCACCCAGATGAATGTAAGAATGGCATCAGGAACAAGAAAACCCAGCAGAGACGTCATGCATGACACACGCCCCTGGCAGGAGCACATGGATCCTTTCAGGTGATTCAGGATTTGTTTGTTTCGAGGCAAAACAAGAATATGGAGAGTGATAGGAGTCCAAGATGGCACTACAACGACAGAGCACTCACAATCAGAGGGTGGGGGCAGGGGTCACACTGCTACACCTACCTCACTGGACATGAACAGTGCCGCTGTACACAAAGGAAGGGGTGAGCAGAACGGGGGTGAGGGAGGGGAGAGAGTAGACAAGAAGCTTTAACATGCGGGACAATACCTGGCTGTGACTAGGGAGGGATGACAGCAGCTAAAGAACAGCATAAGCAGCCATTACATAAATAAATAACTACATGGGATAGAGAAGGCATGGATGCACCTTTTATGAATGAAGGTATGGATGGATTTTGTCCCAATATTTACCATGTATTGACAGGATTGTGGAAAACACATTTCTTCTAATGGTTAGTAAAAAAAAAAAGTTTAAAAAGCTAGAAGCAGATCACCAGCAGTAGCAAGTGATGCTGTTTACGGACCACCTACATGTTGTTGGACTGTGTGTGTGTGTGTCTCACCGGATGAAGAACCTCCACAGCGTCCAGGTGAGGATGAGGAAGATGCCCAGGAACCAACACTGGGTGACGATGAAGGGTATCGGCATGGTGATGGTGTTGGGGTCGTACTTGACCACGATAAGGAACTCCGTCACAGTGATGGCTGCCACCAGCCACGCCTGCTGGCCCAGCTTTTTGTGGAACTTCCTGAGGGAGAGAATGGAACATAAAGGAGAACTCGAATGAGCAGACAAATATGAAAACACATTGACGTGCACATAAAGACTGCAGACGTCCCACCATAACCAAACCCTCCCTGGTTCGGCGTACGCGCGGTGTGGTACTCACGGGTCGTCCATGAAGTCATAGATCTCCCTCATGGCCACGCCCCCCACGTTAACGAAGAACACGAGGCGCAGCAGCACCAGGTAATGCTCCGGGGGCATCCACAGAACAAACTTCAGGTAGAACGTGTTGAGTTCTGCCAGCAAGAACTGAACACACATGGAGAGGGGGGACTTAGTAATCCATAAGGTAGCCACTGCTTTTGAACAGAGGAAGGGCAAGTCAACAGGTACATGGAATAGAACGCTGCGGGTGTCAGTCTGTCTTTTTGGAAACAGGAAACCTTTTCATCCCTTATGACAACAAACACCCGTCAACCAGTTCCACTGTCAACAGCTCTACCGCTATGTGTTACAGGGACGGCCATGTTTCGTCAGCCTTCTAGAGCTGACAGTCACTGAAACTGCTGTGAACCCTTCCTTTACAAGACAATCACTGACAAGACAATCACTGACTTAGTAGTTATGTATACATTTCCCACCATCATGCCATTTATTTTACGCTGAATTCAGGGCTTAACTGACCATGAAGATGATTCCCAGAACCGCCAGCCAGCGACGGAGGTTTGACGCTGGCTTCCACTCAAACTTGACCCAGCTGTAGGGCGTAAACTGGAAGGCTATCCGCTTGATCTTCCCCCTAGCGAGCACCAAATAGATTTGAAAATGTTACTCTGCATCCATCTTGAACATCGATGTATACGTACAACCTAATTTTCCATTTAGAACAAGATTTTAAAAAGAGCATTCTGAATGAAACCCTCACATCAACATTTTATCATAGTAGCTCAGCCTCCTTGTAAGGAATAGATGGTTGTAAGAGCATAATTTCCTCCCAGACAAGAAACTAATACAGTGTAAATTAATCTCCAGTTCAATATCTTCATAAACGATCGCCCTTTACGGAAATGTAGCAATCTTTTGATAGCTGCTACCTGATTTGTAAACATGATCAAAGATTGCATCTTGTCAGGGGGTAGAATAGAACAGTGGTTAGTCCTCAGGGGCCTCCTATCCAACACACCTCCCCAAGGACCAGTGTTGAGAACCACTGAAATTGACTGTGGTACTCCATGGGGTCCATTGATGGGCTAAGGAGTAATGAAGCACAGACATACTTGTATGTTGGAATATGCCACAGTCCTTGCCACTGGTATGGTTTCATGGAAAGCCAACCAAGGGTCTTCATCCCACAGTAGATGCCCAGGCCATTGCACACAATCACATCCATTATCCACTGAGGGGAGGAGGACAGGGAAACGGTTGGAGACAGAACCCGAAGGAGAAAAAAGGGGCAAGAAGAGACAGAGAGGGGGGAAGTAACATTAACTATCAATTAGGGACGAGAGTAATGTTTAATTGCTACTGCGACATAAACAACATCTATAACCATAATATTTAGACACTCTTTTTGTAACATCCACTGTGAGAAAGAGACCCTGACAACACATTTCTTTCTTGAGCAATCTGAATAGAATATAAATCAACACATCCATACTATTTAAGCAAGGTGAGTGTTTGGTTCGTCTAAGATGGCAGGGTGAGTGTTTGGTTCTTCTAAGATGGCAGGGTGAGTGTTTGGTTCTTCTAAGATGGCAGGGTGAGTGTTTGGTTCTTCTAAGATGCCAGGGTGAGTGTTTGGTTCTTCTAAGATGGCAGGGTGAGTGTTTGGTTCTTCTAAGATACCAGGGTGAGTGTTTGGTTCTTCTAAGATGCCAGGGTGAGTGTTTGGTTCATTAAGATGGCAGGGTGAGTGTTTGGTTCTTCTAAGATGACAGGGTGAGTGTTCTTACATGATCCCACCAGCACTCTGAGAAGTTGGGTAACTGGTGCTCCAAGCTGTATTCTAGGAACTCAAACATGACGCTGATGATCATGCACATCCACCAGTCTCGGATCATCAGCGTCTGAGGAGGGAGATGTAAGCATTCAGATCCATGACATCCAATTCATACATCTTCCTTAAACATGAATACAAAGCTTTTCATCTCTATGAATGTAAACCAGAAATTATGAAATACGTGGCAGGTAAACTTACAATTCTCGACTACAGGTAACATTTGCTAGTTTGATAATCTTACAGTGTCCTAACTGGATGAGACGCGAGCGACTGGACATGAGCAATGTGACTAAAAGCAGTTTGATTGCCATGTTTTCTTTTGGAATGTTCTAACTAGACGCGAGCAACAAGTTATTTTCGAGTATTTACAAATAGGTACAGTACACTGGCAATACAGTGCAGCCGAAACTACATGCACACCTAATGTGCCATGAAATAAACTCACCTTGATGTACCAGCCGAGGAAGTGAGCAGGTACGAAGCCGTCCATCTTGTCCTGTTCAAAGAAAGGTGAAATATTGAGTAACAAGAATAAAACCCCAGAACTGCACAATATATAAGACTAAATAAATCCAAGACAAGACATTAGGATATCATTTTAGGGGGGGTGAAATGGTCACATATCATACATTTATAGTCCACTTCCTCAGATCTACATTAAGCCTAGAGTGGCTGCAAGCTAGCGAGCAAATAACAGCCTGTGCTGTTTCAATCAACCGTGTTCAAATCCCGACATGAACAAAACCTTTTCCGGGCCTAAACATTTTTAAGAAATAAACCTGCACTTTTCAAGAGGATCAAAATCAAATCAGGAGGACTGACAACTATAATGACTCAGAACCAATTCTTTTTATAGCTAAATAGGCTAAAATCTGGAGCAGAGATGTTGTTGAAGTTGTAGACCCTCAAGGCCACAGGGCCCCTTCAGTTGAGCCTCCTACACCAAACTCGGCCACAGGCTCCCATGAGGAATGGAGCTATGGCTGAAGTATTTTAAGTCAAATCTACGAAGCCAATCAGGCCCTAGGCACATCCCACAGATGACTGATCATTTGCCTTTCATACTGAGATACCAAACATACAGTAGGCTTCATCAAAAGTCAGCCTTCCTAACTTATTAATAAAACATGTTCATGGGCCTAATTAGGAAAGCATGGTAGTCAACGAACATTTTCAAGATTGCAATTAAAAAACTAGTAGCACTAGGACAACTAGTACTAGGATTTTTCTGGATCTTTTTCCTGCTATATTGTAAAGTAGAGTCCAAGCTAGACAGAAAAGGCAGAGCAGAGAGAGTTGGGGAGCAGAGGAAGGTATAGATGCAGCAAAGGGCCCGAGAATCTATTGAAAATAGATTAAGTATTCACTGAATCTATGGAACATTGCCACAAAAAACATCACAGCGAGGAAGCTCTTTATTGATTCACTTGGAATTTTGCATCTGGACCATAAATCCAACATGGCTTTAGAGAGTTAACTTCACTAGCTGCTAATTGGTTGTCTTTATAGGATTAGGAGGGTTTTCCAGGCAGTTACTCTAACTGATATCTTACATAGCATGCAATGGAAAGAGACTTGTGACAGCACCTACCCAGACATTGTGGAAGGGGTCGGTGGTGTTTCCAGGGTCATAGAGGAGACAGTTCCCACCATAGGCCCTTTCCGGAAGGGCTACGCCAAGTTTAGGGTCGATGTACTTCATGAATTGGCGACCATCATGTACAGTCTGACAGAATCACACACATATACAAATTACAGAGCAGTTCTTCTCGATACAAAGACTTTCTTGAATAGCAGTGTTTGTTTGACTTTTTGAATCCTAAACGTATACTGTCGAGGGAAAAACGTTCACTGAAGTCAGTTTTGATGAAAAGTGTTCGATAATAGACATTCCTGTCACACTGGTGTGACACTTTGTGTAAAAGGGTTGAAAGCAAATGCATTATTTTTTTTCTCCAGCTGGTATTTAATTATTTACCATCTGCATTTGTTAATCTGATTTGGTATATCAAGTCTTTTTCTATTAATATTTAACATTTATAATATTCATTATTTTCATATTTATGAATTCATATTGTTGTGTTGCCATTATGTAAGCATGTTGTCATTTACTGTGTGATACCCACATTCTGAGCAGCTATTCTACAAAGGTACACAGACCTGGAACAGAATGAAGATAAGGAAAAGCTCGTATACGACAGTGACACACAGCCAGAATCGCCAGTAAGCTGAAAAGAAAGACAGAATCATTAGGACAGGAGGAACAGAGACAGGGGGATGAATCAAACATTTTCATTTTATTCATTCATTCCATTTAGCAGGCGCTTTTATCCAAAGCGACTTACAATAGAGAGCTTTACAAAAGAGCTTCAGTCACTGAGCATAGCAACTTGAAAGACCCCAACATAGCAGTTTGCATAGTAGCTTGTATTGTAGTGGAGGAGTCAGATGGCTAAATGGTTAAGGCATTGGCCTCGTGATCGGAAGGTTGTGAGATCGAGCCCCGCCTGTGGCTATGTGATGTTGTGTCCTTGGGCAAGGCAATTGACTTGCCTCAGGGAAAAACGTCCCTGTACTTACTGTAAGTCACTTTGGATAAAAGCGTAAATGTAAATGTAGCTAGGGACACAACAACAAATTGACGACACTGCCGAAAATTTGATCAGCTGCAGCTCTGTAACACTGCCACAACCCTGTTTTGTGTAAACAATATATTATTATTTTTGACTTGAAAGATTTGAAACATGGAGGACAAAACCAGATTGTCAACCAGATAAACCAGATCTGAATGATATGGCTAACAGGGCGTCATCCCCATGACAACAAGAGAACACCGACAACAAACATATTTGAGCAAGTATGAAAGAAACTCAACAGCAGAGCAAGATACTAGAACAGACGTTTGAGTTCATTGGTGAGTGAGTGTGAGAGAAAGAGAGGGAGTATGAAGGTAGATCATTACTGCAATGGTCTTTTGTTAAAGATATTTGTGTCGTCTTTTTGTATGTAATTTATTTGGAATAACATTTAGTCCTTTGAATTAATCAAAGTAATGTTTACATAAATTGATCATTAAATTATTAATTTGATTAATTGATTATCAACATAGTTGTATTTGTAGCTATGTACGACAGAACCAAAGTTGGCAAATAATCAGGAATAAGTCAACAAGCACACATGCTTTATATTAAATCCATGTCATGGATCCATTTGATCATCCATCAAAGTATGTGCAGTGGCACAGCTGAAGTGTTTTATACTTTTGATATTGATAAACAGCCACTAGAGCGAGCTGCTGTACAAAATGCCTGCTCATCTGCTGGGCTCTTTAGCTTGACCAACTGGATCAACTAGTCAGATTCAAAGTGTTTCGATCCCGCAAAGTTTCCACTTGCACTAATGAGTTGTAATACTGGCATGCTATGATAAATCCATCACACAGGAAAATTCCCCCCTCAGGAAATCAGGGACCAGTAGTTCCAAAGTTATCTGGTGGGATTTTAATCAGACTTGATTCAATCGAGTAAATGTTGCATTGTTATGGTTTGTTCAGTAAATTGTCATATTAGAACTAATAAAAGCGCTTATCATGATCTGTCTAGATTAATTAAACTTTTGTTTCTTACATTTACATCATCTAAATGATCTGTGCATAACTGCTTCTCTTGCACTTCTGATTGGATACTGAACTGTATTTAGTTTCCTTGCATTTATTCACGTGTAATAACAATAAAATTACATCGAATCCAATGTAATCAGATTTTGCTGGTGCAGTTGTCTTACCTGGATGTGGTCTGGTGAAGGGGCCATCTTTGGCTTGTGTCACACCAAAGCAGAGAAACACCAGGATGCTGGCCACAATCCCTCTGGAAGAGCACATACAAAGAAACACACACACCCCATTACATTTACAAGGACAAATCCAGGGAGAGTTATTAGTATTCAAGTAAAACAAGTGAGACACGAAAGGCAAACTAGAATGTTTTGTTTAATACAACTGACTGTGCCTTTCATCTAAAGTATTATTGTTTCAACAAAACTCTACCGATAAAATCAATTATATGATAATTACTATGTAAAACTAATTGGCAACTTCGAAGTAAAACATGGCCAGGATACTATAAGAATGCAAGTAAGGGAGTGGACTTTGTTATCTCAAAACATTCATTAACATAAGACTAGTCGACGGAGATGGACTCCGGGACCATGGAGCCTATGGAATTTAGATAACTAGTGCAGTGCCTGTGATGCAGTCATCAAATCAAATCAACAAATCAAATCAACATTTATTTGTATAGCCCTTTTTATAAGCAATGTCATGATTATGATGTTGGTGAAACTCATATAGGGCTGGGTACTGTGTCCTAGAATGTGTATCACAGTATAATCTAAAGCACAGACGACATCTGTATATCTCACTGTATTCCGTTTTTTCAAAGATTTTGCACTTGCTTGCGTTATTTGTGTAGATTGTTTGCATTCAAAGTCATACAGTACCTGGTGTGAATGGGACTGTGACAAAACCAAATGAATACCATTATATTTCTATACTGTTAACACCTTCAACCCCTTGACACATACACAGATACTTGAAACTATAGATAGGTATAGCACAGTGCCTGTGATGAAGAAGGTCACACTCACAGACTCACGAATTATAGCTAGGGAACAGTTGTTGATCTGTTAACCGTTACAATAACAATTTATAAATTTGTATTGGTTGTTGTTGTGCACACAAATTAACTTAAAGGTGAAATATTTACCTGTTTGAAGTCAAAAGAGTTCTGATGCTAGTATACAGGTCAATCTTTTTAATGTTATTAGGAATCTTAACCCTTAAACTGATATCAAATTCTGGTATTGAGTGAGTTTCTGTATATTATTTCAAGTTTTGCGTGGATGTTTTTGTACGTCTGACTACGAAAAGGTAGAAGCAGTAACTTTAGCGTTAAGCCTGGCAAGCTGGGCTGACCACAACAAATCCTGTTAATGAGTGGAAGACAGCCTTGCCAACCCCCAAACCCTAGTCACCACACAGGCTATTCCTGTTCTGCTCTATGTTTGAGTTCACACACGCACTTCCTGCCTTGAGGAATATGCCACCTCCACTCTCTGCTTACAGGACATGACATTCACTTTAGTCTGCATGTCTTGGGCAATAATAAAGTACTTTGCGTAGCTACATTTGAGATACATTTAGACCCTACCCTTGTTGGTGTTCCTATAGATAGTGTGTTTAAGACTGTCAACGTGATAGTGCAGTTCACAATTTCAGTTTGAAAATGGTCCAAAAAACTAAAGTTATTAAGTTAAGAATATCTTTGCTTTTCTAAACAACCCTGCTAGGTTATCTTGATTTAATACGGTTCAGATCATTATGTAGTCAGCAATATGAGAAACATGCGAGTAACGAGTACAGGTATTTTCCCTAAGCTAAACTTTAGGGTGAATACCGGCTTCTTTAATCCTTGCTTTTCAACTTTCATTCACTGGAACCGTTCCTCACCCCTGAATGACAAAAACATGGCTAAGTGTTTTGCTATGTTAAGCATGAAAGTCTACTTCTTAAAATATTCGTATGTTCATAGAATATTTACCAGGTAACAACTGGTGAAATGCCAATGCTACAGCACGTGGTTAAGATGTTGATCAGTTGATTCTGTGACACGCACATCCACACACAGATTAGTGTAATTATAGTATTACATAATAAGTACAGTGTCCATGCCTGTGATGCAGCCAGTGATTAAGATGTCAGTTACAACTCATTTGACGTTCATTTGAGTTTTTGCTCATTGGACTATAGGGAGGTGGAGTTCGGTGGCCTTTTCAACTTTTTGCTTAAAGCCATCTTTTGCAGTTCTGGTTGTCGTTTGTGAGTTTATCAGAGATGTGTATTGCTGAGTTGCAAACTGCAACTACCGCATTTCAACACCCTACAATGTCACATGTGTATGTTTGGATGTCTAGTTTGCAACATTTTCTAAATGACAAGCTGAAACAATGGAGGATACTGAATGTGAGCGGTTAATATTGCCAGATCTGTGTCTACATTCGTTGGTGCAACATGGTCATAAGCCTTGGGCTATTTATTTTTGCACACACTGGAACATCGACTCAAACAACACAAGTTGTGACACCGCATATCCTTGGATACTGAGCAATACGCTGGCAGATTTTCAACTTTATATTATTGCCCCGTTCTCAAGATAATCACGTCACAGAAATGTTGAAAACATAACAAGAGACAGACAGATTCCTGGCATCGTAGTAAGATTGTGACTGCAGTCCTAATGACACAGCATGAATCTCCACACAGTAAGGAGAGACATTAATGGTAATGACAGTGAGTCATAAGGGCTGGTGCGCTCCCACACAGCACATGGCTAGTCTACCCGAAACAAGAATGAAGCAGTGGTAAGATACTATGACAGGAAGAGAAAATGGCCGACCTTTTAGTGTTGTATGCTGTGTCCTGTGGCGTCTCCTCCAACAGCGTTACATAGACCAGCGCGCACGTGAGAATGAACAGCACGGTAACAGTATGTGCTCTCCTGCAATGAGACCGAAATCAAATAAACAGTAATCAAATGACTGGGGACACAGTAATAAACTAATGTACCCTTGGTGACATCACCAAAGTTGCAATGTTGTGACACAGTTGTTTTGACAGGAAAACAGAGTGACAGAGTTCATCAGAGTTATCACAGATGCCATTCCAAGTTTTCACACGTTTTACGGTATAAACACTTCTATCTATTATTTGTTTCAAATGGAATCCTATGTTTTTCAGTACACATTTGTATATAATCTTATCAATTTGAGTGAACAGTTTAATGTTTGAAAATATTACACGAATTTCGGAATATTTTAGTATATGGTATGTCCCTTTTCAGCAGTAATCACAGGTGATGGAATCCACAAGTTAGTGCAAAACCTAATGACGCCAGCATGATCTGACAATATTCCAAAGAGCTTCTTGTGATGCCTTGGAATGCTTGACTCTCACACTGTGTTTTAACTGGATGCGACGTGAGCGACTGGACACGAGCAACTAAAAGCAGTTTGACTGCCTTGTTTTCTGTTGGAACGTCCTAACTAGGTTCACTTTTTGTCGGACGCCCTGTTTTTATTTTTTAGTCGCTCGCGTTAAAAGCTTTATAGCACATGCGGTCATAGCAACGTGTTAGTTCTGGACGCTGTAAGTTGATCCACAGCTTTATAAGGTCCATTTAAGGTACATTTACATTTACAGGTCCAGGTACATTTTGATATATGAGTCTAACTTCATATCCGGATTTTGGACACTGACTAAGTTTAAAGAATACAAATACAAACAAATACAAACTAGGTGAGCCACTTTGTAGCAGTTACGCATAACAGTCTACCACAGTCATCCTTAACCAATTAGAATTATAAATGGCAAGGTTTTAAAGAGAGGGTGTGAGAGAAAGAAGGAGATGAACCTTCAGGATTATAATCACAGGAGGGAAAACATTTAAAAATAAACGAGGGGAGTGTGAGGACAAACTGCAAGAGCGACCTCAGCACTCAGCTATGTAGTCTGGCTTAACTAGCCAAGAGAGGTGACTTATGCAGAACAACACAAGAGACGGTGTTCCTGACAGCCAAGAGGCGACAGAGGAGGCCGTGGATCACTGCCACCTCGGGCCCACAGTGAGGGGGACTGAGTCACTGTGAGGTTCATGTGGTTCTGTTTCCATTCCTCCCCGTCTCTCTTGTTTTTGAACCTGTCAGGCAGGAGGCAGGGGAGTGCCTTTGGAACCACTCCTGCCTGACAACAAGAACAATCACATGGGAGAAAACGCCTGCAAGAAACTCCAAAGAGAGGTTTAAACCAATGTGAACGTTCTTCTTCAGTGCTACCTACCAATTATCATAGATGAGGCAACAACCTTTATACAAATTACAGTGTAAGCGTTAAAATACATCCCTAAAATTGTCATTTAAAGGCACTGAGTAATTTCACCAACGGTCGCTGATTGTTTAGCTAATCAATATGCTTGAGTCTAGTAGTCCAAACCTTAAACCAACCTGGGTGTGTCAATAGGAGACACTGATTACTTTTGGAGACATTCTGAGATAAACTATTTGTCAACTGCAATTGGGAAATTAAGTTTGAAAAAAATTCCAGATGTTCTAACTGCATTCCTTTACTATTCCTTTTGTCTTCTGGTAGGATTTCTTTGATTTCTTGTTTTCAACTTACAGTAGCCTACACTTCTTGGTCCACACACACACATACATACACAAACACACACACACACTTTCTGACAAAGTGTCGCAAGAGCTTATTGAAAGAGCTCCAAAGTCACATCCAAAACAATGTCACCTATCGAGTAAGGTCCTCTGCCCCACCCTGATATAAGGTAGAACTTTAAGTATTATTTTTTTTGCTAGTGATAGTCAATAGCAGGGGTACAAAATGATTTCTGTACTTGTTACAAATCACAAATAAACATTCAATTTGATCATGGAACTAGATATTAGCCTGTCATGGGTCTTTCAAATAGCTAGTGATTGGCTGAATGCATACAAGCTCTAAAACATGTAATGTGCAGGCAATATGATCCTACATGCATGTTGTTATTGGACTATCAAAAGGTTCACAACCATGCAATATGTAAAGGTATATATGCTCATATATATTTAGCTTCAATACGCCTACTCAACATTACACTATACTACTCTTGCGTTTTGCATGAGTCAAAATCTAAAACCATACGTTGCATTAAAAACCTATAAGTAACATAACCACACAAACAACACAAAAGAAACTCACCAGAAAAACGTGTTGGTTCCATCGTCAAACACTTCACATTCTGTGGTCCGCCTAGAAAGGCTTTCCCGGGAGATCTGCTTGCCAGACTTTGATTTAGTCGGCGTGGCCGGTCCAGGTGTGTGTCCAGGTGTTTGTCCTTGGGAGCTGGCAGATCCTGGCGGATCGGCTGACCCATTGTGGACCTGATCCTCCGCGGCAGTGCTGCTGGGTTTGCCAGTAACCAGGGCCATGCCGCTCCTCTTTAACTCGGGCTTGGTCATTCTGTATACCGACTGGCTCGGTATTCAAATGCTCGACTATAATCTGAGGTTATTCTCGTCTTCTTACACTGCGTGTAATCCACCCCGGTGACTGGTTAAGCATCCACGACAGATTCAGACAGAAAATAAATACAAAACAGACTTTAGACCTGACTAAATGAGCTGGTTTTATCAGGGTTGGTGTTTTAGTCACATGCCTCGTGTGCGGGTCTTGCCACCCACCCTCAGTCAGATGGCCAAGTACAAGCACATCAATCAAACTGCTAAATGATTACTCCAATGATACGTGTTTCAAGCAACGACATACTCTGTCTAGCAGTGTCAACCTTCGTGTACAGATGAGCTATTCATATTCACCAGTTCAGTTGACCTTGTAAAGCAGTATGTCTACCTTGTTTAACATGTAAAGTCAACCCCTACAATGTCAATGTAATAACTATCTACAAATATTTGCAAACGTATCATTTAGCTAGGTAGTCAGCAAGTAGCTTCAGCAAAGGATAATCTGTTTGCACAAATTAACGTTGCCAGCCATAAATAAATACCCCAGAACCCAAATAAAACTTACCTATTGCGTTCAATCAGCCATCAAATTCCAATAAAGCGCATGATTGGCTAAGAAAAATCTGACAACTGTCAAAATGTACTTTCACTATTCTACATTACTGGGAACCTGCATTCATGAGACCGCAACACAGCTCTGATAGCAGATGACTGACTGTCTGGTCTGGTACCTAACCTAGCTCAGCTCTCTGTCTGGTACCGAGCTCAGCTCGCGCTCTGTCTGGTCTGGTCCCGAGCTCAGCTCGCTCTCTGTCTGGTCTGGTATCGAGCTCAGTTCGCTCTCTGTCTGGGATGATACCAAGCTCAGCTCGCGCTCTGTCTGGTCTGGTACCGAGCTCAGCTCGCTCTCTGTCTGGGATGATCCCTAACCTCGCTCATCAGCTAACTGCGCGGCTATCGCGGCATTACAGCTTGTTGCAAACACATGCGTTCGCCTAGGTATTAGCTAATCTGGCGGGAGTCGCACTTTTCGTAAATGTGTAACAGCGTAGTTTGGCACAAAAAAAAGTTTCTTGGCGCAACCACAACCACTACCCCTTTATTTTGCAGAGCTGGAGAAAGCACTCCTCATCTGTAAACCAAGCAAATTACAAGACGACAGTGAATAACGCATCCCAAAGAATTATTTGGAGTAGAGATGAACTAAAGTCGTCACTTCCGGTAAATCAGCGTACAACACGGGGTTAATTTGAAAGCGTCTTAAAGCGATTTTTAACATCCCAAATATTCCTCTAAATCACAACTCCCCCATACTTTACCAAAAATTTAAGAATAATACGTATTTTGAATAAATGAACGTGGGCGAGGAATTTAGGGAAACCCTCTTCCGAGGAGATAAGCGGACATGCCATGCCCACATCATACAATGCGACGGATATTGATATTGAGTACTCAAAAATCCAACCCTTCAGATAATTCTACTATTTACAAAACTAGTTTATGCGATTCCCACGTGTTAAAAAATATAGGCTTGAAAATGAAATCTGACATTTGCGTGATTATTCGGCCATACTAAATTGTTTACGATGTGTTGTCCCAGTCAAATAGAGGTTATTACCACGGATGGGAAACCAAACAAAATACCTTTACCCTTCGTAAAACGTTAAATTTGTGATAGTGAGTTGTTGAATTAAAGGTCACTCCCCATGTGTCATTTCAAACCATGGTATCAGGTGCAACTGAGTTATTTTGGAAGCAATTAACATTTGTTCTTGTCAAACAATGTTGCAAGACACTAACCTTATCACTTTTTGGGACATAGTATTGAGCATTCGAAAGACAAAGTCCAATCCCTTAAATGGTTTGAATTTTTGTTTAACTCCTGTTTCTGCTAGATTCTGTTCATTATGTGTATATGTTAATGTTGGTTTGCATTGGAATTCCTAGTTTAACTTTTCTTGACAGATACCTGGCGGTCAGAACCAGGTTACTTTATTTTAAAGAAGTATGTAAACTAACCTCAAGCAGTACAGAGCCAGAATAACTATAAATACTGTCCAAATGCTTTTGATGTATAATATAGGCCTCACTTGTATTTCCCCTCACAAAAAAAATATGTTTGATCTATTATTTCTTTTTAAAGATCAGTTTAGGGAGAGTCCCCCATAGGCTGTTTATAACCAATTATTATAGAAATGTGTGTGTATGTGTGTGTATCTGAATAATCTCCAGAACTGGGCACAATTTGCCAGTCAGCAGGATTCTTGATCAGGACCCAATGATGTGCAGTATGACATGTAGATGTTCAATTAAATATGCTTATCTGTAACATGTTTGTATTTAGAATTTTCTATCCCATCTCCAATAATATTTTCAGACCAGTAGGTTGTGCTCTTGGTCTACAAACAAAATGGCCTAAATCGTCTAAAGCAGGGGTCTCGCCTCTCCAAATTTGTGCCATCGGGAGCCAAGAAGGTGCAGGTTTTTTCTAACTAGAGAAACTCGTAATCAGCTGGTGTAGTGCTTGGTTAACACGAAACCTGCACCCTCTTGTCCCTCGGTGGCACGAGTTTCAGACCCCTAGTCTAAAGGGTTTAAGTGCTATTTCCCCTTCTGCCAAAGGGGAGTGGCTGGAACAGAGTGTATCCAGGATGGGAGGGGCTGATGGACCAGGAATCAGAGATTTCTGTTCCCTTCTTAATGCACTGCTTCCTGTCAGACAGGAAGTCTGTGACCCACCTGGAGGTGGAGTCGGATACATTCAGCTGAGAGAAATTGTCCTGAAGTATTGCATGGATGACGGTGTTGAAGGCAGAGCTGAAGTCCATAAATAGGATCCTGGTGTAGGATGCTGGAGAGTCCACGTGCTGGAGGGGGAAGTGGAAGGCCATGTTTACTGTGTAGTCTGTAGACCTGTACTGCCTGCTCTATAAGCAAACTGCAGGGGGTCCAGAAGAATGTCTGTGATGTTGAAAAAAAAATCTGTTGTAGAACTCATTTAGGTCGTTGGCCAGGTGGGGGCTCTGGGCTCATAGTTAATGATCTGCCTGAGCTCTCTTCAGACAGAAGCATCAGTCTCATTATCGGATCACTGGTGTTAGTCTCTCTGGGCACAGTGGTTTGGTCACTCCTGGTTTTTAGACTCCTTGAATCTGTCTCCATCCCCACTCCTTTCTCCTCCTTCTCTAACCTCAAACACTGTGAATCTTGCTGTGAACCAGAATTTGTCGTTGTACATTTAGAAGACAATCTTATCCAGAGCAACTTACAGCAAGTACAGGCACATTCCCCCTGAGGTAAGGTGGGGTGAAATGCCTAGCCCAAGGACACAACTTCATGTTGGCACAGCCAGGATTCGAACCAGGCTCCCTTACCGCTCATCCATCTGACTCCCATGTTGCAGCTCATCCCTGTGCAAGTTGAAGAAGCAGATGATAGAAGCAGATGTTCAATGTCACAGCGCCTGTGAGCTCATCCAGACTATTTTTAGCAGTCGTGAAAATATCCCAGTCATCACGCCCACAGATCCTCCACGCCTCGCTGGTCCACTGTTTTGATGTCCTCACAGCAGGTTCACAGAGTGTCAGTGTCTGCCTGTATGCAGGAATCATGTGGACCATGGCGTGGTCAGAGTGTCCTATCTGAGGGATGGCGCGGTAGGCTCTACTGACTGTTGTTCAGCACTTCATCTCAATATTCATTCAACAGTATCTTTGCAGAAAACCTTAGAGCAAATCACCTAAAGGTCTATCAACATTGTTGTAGTCTACTGTTACCCCTACAAATACATATTTCTCAATCAAATGAGATCAGTTGAGTGATGAAATGTTCAATGTGATCTATTAAGTACTCGACCTACTCTCTGACATCGCACTGCATGACCGCTTGCTCGAAATCTGTAACTGCGACATACTGCAGGTTATCACTGGGCGGCGCCATCACCCCGCAAGTGAATTCGCGCCACGCCTTATTTTAGCTTCCGTCCCAAACTTGTCAAAATATCCTAAAATGTTGATATGAATCGCGTACACTCTGTTGGTGATATTAGCATGTCATTACAGGCCAACTACAGAGGAGTTGAATATGTATCGCGTACACATTCAAGCATAAGTACGTGTCTAAAAAAAATGTTTTTGATTTCCTGAGCATTGATTATGATACAATTAAATTATGTGCCGAAATTATATGGTAAATTTAATCCAAATGTGGATTTGAATTCTTAGCCGCTTGAGAAATAGCAATGAATTCCATGCAGTGGCAAGATTGCACCTTACCACTGACTCAGTCAACACGCAGCCAGGTCCAACAACCCTGAGGTTAGATCTTTAGGCAATATTTAACCTACGTTTACAGTTACATCAGTTAGACTAGGTTTCTCAGGGGTTTGTGAAAAATAATGTGTAATAGTAAGATGGTATATATTTTGGGTATTTGTTTTTAGGTAGTTGTGTAGTTGTGTTTAGGTAGTTGTGTAGTTGTGTTTAGGTAGTTGTGTGTCGTATTCTCGATCCGTCAATTGCCACTAAGGCAGCAATGTGAAACTTTGCACTTGGTTATATTTAACTAAAGTTAAAACAACAATGCATGCACGTTTGTTTAAAAATCTCAGCATTTGCATGTGGTTACTCGATTTCTTTAATGGCACGTGTCTGTGCGAGAAAGAGGCCACGGACGTGTGTAACGCTGAGTGCGAAAATTTCAGAGTAAGCAATCTTATTTTGGCAGCAACAGTAACTTTCAAAAGGCATTTCAATCAATTCCACAGCACAAATCAAAAGCTACGCTCGTGTTGGCGCGCGTCCAGCATGGTTTTGGAGCCAATGGACAAGGTTGGAGGCGGGCTTTCAGCAGAGGGTTGGGCGGTCTTACAAACCAATGGGCGTGTGGGGAGATTTGCCTACACTGACCGACGATTAGCAAGGGAGTTTATATACGATGTGGTTCACTATCTGGGTACATTTAAACTGGACTGTTTGTCTGAGGGAGAAGCACGTCCAAACATCGGCAACTATTAGGCTGTTTTGGATATCTTAATCCAAGGGGTCAATAGCTTCCCAGAATATCTTCTACACCAATTTTTTCCGTTTTTTGTTGGATTTTTGTGTGTCATTATGTTTAACATTCAGTTATCAAGCAGTGTCCAGGAGAGGATCGTTGCCCGTAGAACCTTTCCTCTCCATGCACGCACAAGTGTATGTCGTAGTCTTTTTGGTCCGGTAGATCACGAAGAACTGAACAGGGAGATGAAATCCAAACTACGTGAGATTTCTGAGAGAGACCAGCGCAAATGGAACTTTAATTTCGGGGCTGATGCGCCTCTGGCTGGACCATACGAATGGGAGGCATGTCCTGTGGATACGACTCCAGAATTTTACCAGGAGTCGGTACAATTCGGGAATAACAGAATTGTTGTGGCACCTATCAAAGTGAAGCCGTGCGCAGGCGTGGTCCTCCAGGAGGCCCCTTCTCAGGAGTCCCCTTCTCAGGATGTAATGCCGCCTTGCGAGGACCGTTTGGCCGTTCCTGAAAGTAGCACTCCTGCCAAGACTGAAATCAACCAAGAGAACTGCGCCGTCAAGCTGAACGCTGGAAAAGCCATAAGAAAATCAGTCGCCTGCGGTCGAGGCAAAAGGGCCGCATCTGAAACAAACACACTTATTACAGGTAAACATGGGCTTATATTGGAAACTAGGTTATTTCGTTTGGGGCGGGTTTAAATGTATATTTTTATGCGTAGGCTACGTATTTGGCACAGACATTATATGTTCGGGGTTTTCTAATGTGACCTTCCATTTCTCTTCCACAGAATTTTTCGTAAAAAGAAGAAGTACCGAAACGAAAATGAATGATTGTTACCCAAGGTCTTCTTCTTCCATCGGAGTTGAACAAACACCTCGCAAAAGAATCCGTTGAAGGTATGTAGGCAATATTCATATATATATATATATATATATATATAGATTTTTGTTTTACTATAATATGTTATTATTTAAACATCGCTGGTATCTTTATTTAGTAGAGTTCCGCTATAGTCTACGTTAGATATGGGGAGCTTTTTATTTTGTGTTATTTGATGCAATTCTTAGTGTGCGGTACAGGTGAGATAATGCCAAATCAAAACGCTGTCACGCATCTTCACATGCACTGATCTGGAAGTTGATAGTAGCCAAAGACTACGAGCCTTCATAGTAGTTGTGCAATTTGAGGTTGGGGGAGGGGAATGTGCGTCACTTGTGGCGGGAAATGCTGGTGAATCGTGACGCGCTAGTTGAGATTACAACTGCAGGTCTATTCAACCTCTGAGCGCCGGATCATCGCATCACAAACTCACACGTTATTTTGTTTCTTCAGGTGTTTTGCACTATATTGTGACGATCGTTTCCCATACTGTCGAAGACGGTGAGTGAGGGACGGAGAAACCGACTGCTGGACCGTCCACTAGGCATGGTGTATCTCCAGGTCGATAACCTCCTGCCCGACCTAACGAAGCCCTCAGGGCTCTCAGGGTTGAACTGTCGGGGACTCCGAAGAAAGAATTGGGAGAATCTGAAGGACTTCTTTTCAGACAAAATGTAGCATACATGGTTGCTTTGCATACAGCCACTAAACAGTGTTAAATGTTTTAACAACTGTGCAATCCTAGATAGCCTAACTTTAAATTGTCAACACTGGTCAAAAGTGTAAAGCTTTATAAAGACAATAGAAATGTTTATAATTTTTTTAAATATATATTTGGGTTTTTTAATGTATATTTTTAAGACTATTTTAACTTATAATTTATTTATGTTTTCTTATTTGCATATGCCTTGTCGTTAGCCTATTGTTTAATTGCCTTTTTATTGTGATGCTTTGCAATCAGTTGGCTACTGCCTAGCTTTTTGTTGTAGCCTGCATCCAAGAACATACTTATTTGTGTTTCTGAGCCGTTTTCTATATTTCCCTAAATTTCTGTCTTGGAAAAGATGAAAATAAAATATTTTCAGTTTCTGTTCAGTCATGGCCTGCTATACATTTTGTTGTTAATTTACTCTTCCAAATCCTAAATATCTAAATCTAACATAGAATTCACGTGACCTTGTAAGGTGCTCACTGACCTTTGTCTTGATCATATTTGGTTACAGGATGCTCATCCATTGTTCCCTGCATCTTTAATGTTGCCTTGTAGAAGTTAGGGTAGATTTACTGTGAAAAATACTCCTTGTTGTGCTACTTTGGAATGGCCTACAATAGACCTATAAACAGGGTTTAATTGGAATCAACGTTGCAATAACACTCAAGGACTACCTTATACCTATGACTTAAGTTATTAACGCTTATTAATTAGGAGACTAACTAAACGTAATATGCCAATTCGTAAATTATGAATGTCAGCCATTGATTGTTTAAAACAGTATCAACCCAAAAAACTCTGGAATAGCTTATTCTAAAATGCAGCATGGCAGCTGCGGGATATAGTCTGGGATTTAAAGGCCCTTTTGCCCCTCTAAAGAACGACAGCAGCTGCCTTTGGAACCCCGCATTGTCAACGCAGACACCCCCACATTCAACTGCACTTAAGAACCCCTCTAAAGAACCACTCTCACACACACTATTTATGCCGTGGAAACACCACGCCACAGTACCTCAGCAGTGGAGGCCACCTGCCTAAATAAGGGAAGGAGAAAAAAAGAACTACTAGTCTTTGTAATTGTCCTCCTCCTTTGTAACAATCCATTCAGTAGCCTAGCTCATACTAGGCCTAAGTTTAGCCTTTATTGAAAGAAGGCAAACGTTCGTTCTTTGACGGTTCATCTGCCTCAGGCTACATACTAGTGTCCCCTTTAAAGACGACGAGGGCTTATGGACTACAGGTCTATATCTAGTGCCGTAATAAAATGTGTAAATTTTAAGAACATGTTCGTTGATGGACTTTTGCAAGTATGACTTTACAAGCTCAGAGAAGACACGCGTTTCTCTGATGCCTTGTTCTTATTCCCACACACACAAAGCCCTCCACGTCTCTTTTCTTTGCGGTTTGTTGCCATATGGCAAATCCATGTAGACATAGCCAAGGCCCATTCATTCAGCCACATAATGTCCTGCATACGAGAACAAAAGCAACTTTGTTTGCCTCGTCTATTGATACGGACGGGTGAAAAAAATATATCATTAAACTATGGCGATATCCAGCTAATTATCGTCCATGTCCGCATGGGAGCAGTGGCGTTGTCCTTGATCATATTGGAAATTATCATGTTAAAAGATAACATATGTTCGTCTGTAGCTTTAATGAAGTCCCTTTATGCTAGAGATAGTTCTAGATCCGTGATTAGCTGCATAAAAATTCCTTTCAATTTCTACATCGTCTTTTTCAGAAGTATGTGTTTATAGCAGAGGCCTACCATGTATAGACCAATCAAGATCAAATAAATATATGTACATCTTTACACGATTGAATAGGCAATATTGAGCATTCTGTCGTTTTTTGTTGTTGTTGGTGAGAATTATTTAAAATTAGGAAGTAACATGATTGTTTATTAGGCCTCAAATAATTACTGAAAAGTTTGGTTGGAATGAGATAACAAGCCACAGCAAAAGATAGAGCAGTCTATACGGTTGGGCCCTTATATTAATCAATAAATGATCAACCAGTTATTGTTTAAACACGTTTAAAAACACCTGCTCAAAACACTAATATTCCTAGGTCAGTTGAAGTAATTGTTGAGTGAGTAGCCTACATACACATGTCCATAAGGGCACATAATGATTGGCTATAAGCCTATAGGCCCAATGCATTATTTGTAGTCTATAAAAAGATAGCATGCATGCTGTCAGATAAAACAGTTATACAAAAACAGTTTCAAAAAGTTACAGAGAGAGGATGTCATCACACCTACATACAGGCACATTGATGTAATAACAGGCCTATAGGCCTGTCCGCCCTGCTCCTACTTTCAGCCTGCTTTTTGACACGTCGTTGGGGTTTTCTGTGCAAACCTTTCCGACAGGCTGGTTGAATAACTTTGAATGATCTTTCAGTGTATTTTCGAACGATTTAATGAACAAAGTTATCATTTATGTGCCAAATGGCTGCTGCCCACTCATGGCATACGAAAGTGGCCAAAAACATTACTCACAAAAACTTAAATCTCCCTTTTAAAGAAAAAAAACATACAATTAAGAGCACCCGTCTGCCAAGACCGCAATTAAATATATAAAAGCAGATAATGCATCCAACGCGAATTAGCATTTTCCACGGCCATCTGGCACCGGCGCAGGCGATAGGGAACAAAGGCAGACTGAATGTAGAGAAGAGGCGAGTGTGCCATCGCATTGACCTGCAAATGAGCCTTTGTCACCAAATTAAAGCTCCCTGACCCCCGTGCCCCCTCCCCAAAAGCTGTACTCTTTTTTATAGCATAGCGAATGCACGGATTAAATCATGTGTGTACCTTTTAGGCTTGCATGCTTAGCATTGTTTGTTTATTGTTGTTCCAGGTAGACAACCACCATTGTGTCTCTTAAGGACTCGTTCTTGGCATCCAACAGCAGCATGACAGGTTATCGAAAACAGGTGAACAGGTACGGGGTCCAAATTAAACCCAGCCCTATTTTGCATTGGCTTAGCCTAATGTGAAGCCTAATTGTGTTTCATGTGCATGGATATCCAAAATATTGCGTCCACACACTGTATCTGAACCTAGAACAAGTCTGTGCGTTACGCGCGAGTCTTGGGATTGTTCCCGGTTCCTCCTTTTTTTTCGCGGGCTCAGGGAGAAGCGAGTATGTGCGCGCGAGGAGGGATGTGCTTGCAAATGCTGCGTGTTTCTGTTGTCGCACCTCCACTCAAAATTCATGAATGTGTGTAACAATGGCCACAGCTTAATACACGCAGCCACGCAGAAAGCAGCCTGACAGAGAACTCGTGGCAGCCTTTCAGATATCTTCTTTTCTGTCTTTTTCCTTTCTTTTGCATTTCGGTCTCGTCTCAGTTGGGGGGCCTTCATTCACCTCCCACCTCCATCTCTAATGCACTTTGCTCTCCGCACGCATCAAGGGAATCGGATTTTAAACCTCAAAAGCAAAGCAGGCCTCTTACAGTGTTTCACAATTTAGGAGAGCAAAACCCCAAATCCTTTGACTGCTGCGGGTCTTTAGTATTTGTCCTTGATTTTGACTGCCCCTCATGTTTGAGAACCAACAGAACGAGTAAAAAACGTGGACTATTGACTGCAGTTTAGTCACTTGGATTATTTAGGTCACTAGGATGATTATATGCTGGTGTCTCTTGAGATCTGATCACATTTCGAACATTAATTGATCATGTCTCATCACAAACCCTTTGATGTAAAAGGGAGGTTTTGATGTAAAAGGGAGGTTTCCAAATTTCGATTCCATTCCAATTTCCTGAAACCAAGTTGAAAGGTCAGGAATGGATTTGTAACGAATCAAATTCCCAAAGGGATTATCCTGCATTCGCAGCAGCAATGTCATCGCACAGGCGATGTTCCAGATGTTAATTTTAACGAGCTTGATTAGAATAAAAACGTTTAGTTTGCAGGACACAGAGAAGGCCCATTGGTAGAGTCTATTTAACTTAGTAGCAGAATAGGTTAATTGAGTAATATTGCCACACTAGCATAGTCTAGGCTATATACAAGGTTATTAATCGCAATATTTTGACAAGCACACAGTACGTGAATTACAAGATCTACAAATAAAATTACGAAGAATGTAATCAGAATATTAGGCTGGTTGAATTCAACAAAGGTCAATTTAGCTTCCCAACAGCATGGCGTTAAATTGTTTCTGAACTAAAACTCTACAGAAAGCCTAGGCATTTACCTGTGTAGCCTATAGGGGACTTAAATGCAAGTGACTTCAGTTACAGGCAGTGTTAAAGGCGTAACAGGTGTTAAAAAAAAAAAAAATGGAAACCCAATTTAAATATTTATGCAGTATGGCGTCTTTTGTATCCATATATGTACAAACACCCCTACCATCTTAATTAAAACTATCAAGCTTGTGGCTATATAAAAAAAAAAAACATAACATTGTACAGTCTATAAAAGACATATGGTGTAAAAGTATGGATATGCTAGTCTGTTGTGTTTGTGACATAAGTGGGTTTAAGGGAAAGATGCTCACATCTTTGATGAATCAGAGATGGCCTGTGATTGAAGCTAAATTTGC
Source organism: Neosalanx taihuensis (assembly GCA_030340665.1). Taxonomy (NCBI): domain Eukaryota; kingdom Metazoa; phylum Chordata; class Actinopteri; order Osmeriformes; family Salangidae; genus Neosalanx; species Neosalanx taihuensis. The sequence continues at coordinate 3,558,119 of CM059290.1, forward strand.
GTGCAAAGCACAATGTCTTTGAAGACTAATTTTTTTAAACTCTCTACAGTAGTGTGTTGAAATGTAACATTCTTTTGTATTGACAGACTGATTGATGTAGATTTGTTGCATATCTGACAGTGGTGAATGAAGTTAGCCTTAAAATCACTTGATTTTACACCCTAAAATCTTCAGGCAGGACTTCCAGATAGGGGATGGTGGGCTCAACGGAGAACAAGAGGAGATGAGCGAGACGACACATGAGAAATTAGATCTCGCTTCAACACAGTACCAGTGCTGACAGCCCGAGTCCTCTAAGCTCTTTCAATTCAACATTCCCATTGTCTCTCTCCTTTTCTTTTCCTCTGAGCGAAACCTGTTCTCCTTCACATTCTGTCTTACTGGGATAGAAGCATTCTGTTCAACGGCTGCTGTCTCTTTATCAGTCCATCTATCCATCTCTCACCCTCTCCTCTTTTCTCTTCAGTCTTTATATCGGAGGGGCAGTTTTTTCTCCTTCAATCATTTTGGCTCATAAAACTTAGGGAGGAGAGCTAGCGGGCTGAGTTTTCAGGGCTGGCTACATCGCTATAGGTGCACTGACTCGGACTAATGCTATTTGCGCCTCAGATTTGCTTGGCCGGCCCTGTGAATAAGACGGTGATGGAAGCCTTTATCTGATGCACAACAAAGAGCCATAATTTATCAACTGCATACAGGAACCAGGGAGTGGCTGAGCATCCAGGTTGGCCTGATGCTGCTAAGCTTCACAACCTGGGCCTTGATTCTACCTCTCCAGAATGGCTCTTCAAACCTGCATATTGTTGTAAAAAAAATAAATTAACACCGATAGTCTGTGTTCTCCAAACAGGGAAAGAATATATTCTCTTATTTAGTCCTCATTCCATCTGCATGCTTAAGGTAAAGGCCTGTATGGTTGAGTTACTCAACACATATAAAGTCTTTCATGAATGAATAGATTCATGATGAAGCACAGGTGGAAATTATAGATAAGGAATATAATCCCAAGAGCTCCTTCGGGACTGAACCTGGACACTGTTCCTGTGATGTGCCAAGTGCAAGAGTGTTGCGTGTGTGTAAATATTTCCCTAGAGAAAAGTTATGACTGCAAACAGGCCCATGGTCAATGGCAGATTTACGACTGTAGGTCTCAGGTCAGCCGAGTAACTATTAATCTTCACCTCTGGTGGCCCGGTTTTTCACACAGAGGCCACTGGGTTCAGACCTTGCTAAAAAGGAACAACAAGTTCTACAGGGCTGGCCGGCCCCTCTTAAATCGTGGCCATGGCCCTCAGGTTGAATTCAGCTATCGCCGGGTACTTGACCTGATCTATTCTTGACTGGGATTAGTGACATCTTTGGTTACATGCATAGGGCAGTTTAGAGCAAACCAACGTGGTACCAGCACTTTCCCAGTGCGAGAAGTATTTACATTACATTTATTCCTTTGGCAGATGCTTTTAGTCAAACAGCTTCCAAGAGAGAGCTTTCCAAAAGAGCATCAGTCACTGATGCAAATGCAAACATGCATGTACAAAATAATCAATACATTAAACCTTAGAAGGGGGGGGGATGAGAGATGAGGCAGAGTATACAGCTGGATCGTGATTAGTGCTGTGTGAGCTACTTTGTAACTTGTTTTAGACTAACGTGCTGCTGTATGTCCAGGTGTTGGTTCAGTATGTGCACTGAATACAATTCAAAATGTGTTAATTTAAGTGTCTAACAAACCTTAAACCAGTATCCTCATGTACATAATATTGTCTGTTTTGTTCATAAATATAATATTTTCAGCAATGTAGTTCATATCATGAACAAGTTTAGACTGAGCTATCTGGTGTCATCCGTCTTTTTAGATGGATCTGCTTGTCTGTGTAATAGCAACACATCCATCTTTGTTCTCATTGTCTAGAAAAAGTTTGTACTCTTTGGAGAGTTGAAGTGTTGTTTAAACAAACTTGAGCCGTGATTGCTTATATGTCTTGTGGACGTGTCCATTTGGATCAATGTTTTGTAAACATGTCATAGCAATATATAGTTTTTAATGCTGGTGAAACAAAAGGGCGAGTGAAGATGGCATATTTCCATCCTGTTTCCATCCTCCATCCCTCATTCTCACGACAGATGCTGTGCTCCGCGAAGACACCGTCAGCTGCACATGAATGGGCCAAAATGTGTTGACAATGATCGTAGGGACCAAAAAAACAAAAAAAAGTCTGAGTGACAAAGAAGATTTAGAAAGAAAACAAAAACCCACTCAAAGTCAGCGTATGAGTGAGTGGTGTGCCTGGGCGGGCAACAATGACAGAGACAAGACTAGGGAGGAAAGGGTTTGTGTATGTGTGGAGACTTCTCTCTCTAGGAACAAGAGCTTGTCACTATGGAAACACACCCATACAAAACCCTTTCCACCCTCCACAGCACAACACAAACAGGGATGCTCATGTTTTCAGTGGCGGTGCAAGCTGTGTTCGTGCCCAGATGGCTGTGTGCCGCATAACTCACTTATCTGTCTCTGCGCTTTAAAGGAATGCTTATGAGTTCTCCAATTCCCAGTGGATGTCAGTAAAAGGAAAGAGGAGAGAGGGACACCATCTGCTCTTAGAAACTGTGGGCACCCTTCCTGTTCGTCCCCCCAAAATCCTCCCCCTTTTCCTCTCCAGAAACCTCCACCTCGCTCCCCAACCCCCATCATCCACCCCTAGTCCCATTCCTGCAGTCTGGGTGGAACATGCTTGCAGTCATTGTCTGGCTGGTAAGGGAAGGTTATTGAGTTCATCCTGTCCTGCACCTGCAGTGTTTACTTATACGGTTCCAGTCTCGACATGGAAAGGCCTGTTTTATTCAACTCTCACACTGACATCTGGAGACTGATGTGAGAACGAATTAAGGAAGCTAATCACATACTAATTGCACACCTTGACTTTTTTTTCAAAAGTCATAAATTCAGTTAAGAAAAGTTCAACTGTAATCATGCAGAAATATATGCATGTCCTCATCCAACCCCTACCTGATTTATCAGAATTACATGCCTAACTTTATAGCTTAGGTTAATAGGCTTATGAAATTTCTGTAAATGTTTTTGCATCCCGGGAGTCAGGTGGTGAGGGTATCGGGTTAGTAATCAGAAGGACCCTGGTTCAAACACTGCCTGTGCCAACATGATGTTGTGTCCTTGGGCAAGGCACTTCACCCTTCATCCTCAGGGGAATGTACTATAAATCACTCTGGATAAGAGCGTCTGCTAAATGTAAATGTAAAATGTGAATGTAACTGCCTTAGAGAAATGTCCCTGTACCTGCTGTACATCGCTCTGAAGCGTCTGCTAAATGTCAATGTACTGAAAAATGAAGTGCAATGACACATCATTACCCCCACAGGCAGGTGTATACTTGTGTATAGTGAGTGAGTTTGTATGGTACATAAACTCAAATCACGATGAAAAAAATTCCCAGAAATCAAACTGTAGAGGAGAAAAGTGGCAGAAACACTGGGGGAAGCGTCCTGATTTAAAAACATATTCTGATGGCCTGTTGGACTTAACGCAGTTAATAGTGAGATTTTGAATTGGTTAGTATGTGTATGAGAGAGAGATATTTTGCATGTGAATGTGGAAGTTATTTTTTTATGTATAGGTCTGTGTATCTGTGCCTTAGACTGTACACACATAAAGCTGCTTAGCAAGCACGAAAATACCTTATACCCTATATTACATGCATAGAGAAACAACTAGAGAGCAACTACACTGATGCACTGGGGATTCAGATTATTTTCCCTGAAACGTAATCTAAATGTTTATGAGTAACCCGCTAATAAATCAGATAGTTACTCAGTAGTCTTCTTTGACAATTATCCCCTACAGAGAAAAAACATCCACATCTTTTTGTCTACAGTCTGTTTAAACACATCACTCTTTATACAGAAATATAGTATTTACACAATTTTGTTTGTGAAATTTCATACAACAAGCTCCTAGGATGTGTGTGTAAGGAATCCACCACTTTCCCCTCAAGTCATCTTATCTAAATGCACCGTATCAACATTGTTAGTTTTAGGTAATCAATGCAACTGGAAGGAAATAGATAAGACAACTGTACAGTAATATTTTCAACCAGAGTTACATTGCAGGAAACAATATTGCCATTGCAATATTGCTTGTTCCCTCTTGCATGCAGACTTGCGAAATTTTAGTCAGTTCAAGGAAAAATACCTTTGCCCAGACATGTCCAATCACCTCAAATTTGGAGCAGTATCAATAAAGCAACATGCATGTACGCTTTTAAATATTAATAAGGCATAGGTCGCTGTACGGTTGTCTAGTCTGGGCTAGTCATGATTTGCTTCTGCCATGAATTAGCATTAGTGCCTAGTCAGCACCCAACCAACTGTGAATATCAAATGTCTCTGGCCAAGCAAGAGGTTAAGAGAAGCACTCTTCGGTGTGTATTTCTGTAAACAGACAGGATGCGGTAGGTGATTATAGGTTTTACAAAACATTAGTCATTTGTTGTTGTTGAGGATGGGCCACATGTTGGTGTGGATTTCTGCACAAAGAAGGTGTGTGTGTGTTTGTGCATGTGTGTGTGTGTATGTGTGAGTGTAGGGGTGGTTTTGGGTAAGACAGTATACCGGTTAAAGTATGCCCCCATGTGCCTGAGAGGAGAAATAGACGTGGCCTGGATCATTTTTTTTTTACAAAAGGGGTCCCTTTAAACGTTCGCTTCATTATCAAGGACATTTGAACCTGAATGTTTTTACAGTGAAATGTTTGGCTCAGAACGTCTGTTACAGATCAAGAGCTTGTCTCAAAAGTGAGGTGTGAGGATATAGCTTCAATTGTTAATGGTGGAAATGACAAGTGTCTTTTCAATCCCTCGCCCCCCCAAAAGTCTCACCACAGTATAAACTACAACACCACCAAGGTTGACTTGTGGTCACTCTCGTCAAAAAGACCAAACGGATGTGCAAGACAAGATAGAACTGTGCATGCTGGCACAGCATGTTCTTATGTACATCAGTCATCCAAACATGACATGTATTATCTATGTGTGGGGGGAGAAACATCCATGGAGCATGTGCAAGTCTTTTGGTGAGCGAGTCGCTGAGTCTGAGAGGAGGAGTTGAAATTCAGACATCTTTTCTATTATGCAGCTCCGTCTACCCTTTACCCCAGATGTGTGATGTCCAGCTGTAGTTCCAACCAGCAGTCCAGACCTGAAGTTTGTTTTTCTTAATTAAGATGACTATGACAGAAGATGACTATGACAGAACAAACCCAGAATACATCTTTAGACCTTAGAAAGAGCTGGAACCAACAAATAATCTGTATTGTAGTTTTTCTTACAGCAGTCGATATGCCAGTTGAATCCACTTTATCTGAACAACATTGGAATAAATAGATACTCCAGCTGCAAATGAAACCCTGGGGCCATCCCAATCTATCTTCCATAACGCCTGTACTTGCCACAAACCTCACCCATCCGCATCTTGGCTCCAAATGGGTAACATGCTGCTCTTCGTAACCTTTTCACCCATCATTTTGTACTGCTACAAACAGAAAACTGGTAAAAAGGTTAGGGTCAACTCAAAGACAGAAATAGGAGGGGCACCATACAGAAACCAAACAACTGTAACATTTACACAACTGGCTGTTTGGTGTATTGACACGCTGTGAGATCTTTTGGTGAAATAACATAAACACATTTTTCTCACTAGTACCAGCCCTTAGCCTTTTTACTCTTAAATTGCACCTGAACTAAACTAGATGTTATCGTGTGTAGAACAGCTATGGGGCCAGGGAGAGCAGGCACATGCTAACAGTGGTGTGTGAATGAGGAGGCCTCTAACTGAGACGGACATGGATTATTGCAAGAGAAAAACATGCCACAATCACACCAGCTAGCAAGGACGTGTGAGGGCTCTCTAAACAGGAAGGTTTCTGTTATTTCCATCTGACAGCTGTTGTTAATATTTTTTACACCCTAAGAAATAATAGAACAACCATCCCACTTATGTTGTTTCACATTTTATATTTTCCATCCGACATTGAGGAATGCTATTAAAGCTAAATAATAAATATAAGCATCAATAAAACAACACTCTATTCTAAAGGCCAACCTTCGAGAACATGAAGTAGTCCATGGAGGTATAAGCATGATTTGACATGTTGAGCGAGAGGCAATGCCTCATGATTTTATCATGACATGACAGTTTTTAAATCTTAATTTGTGCATGATTGTTTGATTCAGTGCTTTGCAAAGCTTTAATTTGGGAGACACTGTGGAAATAAATAAAAAGTTTTAGAATCGTCGAAGTGGGCCACAAGAATTCTTCACCACAAACTCTTACTAAGCATCATTCTTACATCCTCTGGACTGCAAACAACGGATGTTGTTATCACATTGTTACCCAACATTCGAACCACCATGCAGGTTAGGCTGAAATCCGTCTGAAAATAGAACTACTGATAGTGATTGCAAAATCCAGAATGGGGGTGGATAGAGCAGAGGAAGGTTTAAGGAGAGGAAAGAGAAGCGTCGAGAAAGGAGAAGAGATCAGGGGATGAGGTCATTTTAGAGAGGACATTCATAAAAACACAGACACATAAAGCAAGGAATAACTGGACTGCCTGAGTACTATGGTGAATCTGACCTAGAAATATGGACGAGACTCGGACAGAGAAAACAAGTCTTCCTACTATTTTCTTTGTATCACATTTTCTCTCCCACCCGCCCCACCCATCCCATTACTTTACTCCTTATGCTCCCTTTTCTGTCTTTCTTCCTCACTTCTCTCTCTCTCTCTTTCTCTCTCTAGCCCTCTTTCTCTCACTCTTTCCTACTCCAAGAAGCAGTCATTTTTCTCCAGCAGCAGAGAAAACAGAAGAGTCTATTGGCTTGGATCCAGAGCAAACAGTGATATCCAACCTCCCCCAGCACTCCCTCTGCTGTTGCTCTAGCTCCAGGCTACACACACACAAACGCACACACACAGACTCACACACACACAAACTCACACACACATGCACACACAGACTCACACACAAACAAACTCACACACACACACACAAACTCACACACACACAAACTCACATACACAAGCACACACACACGCACACACAGACTCACACACAAACACACGCACACACAAGCATACACACAGGCACATACACACGCACACACAGACTCACACACACACAGACACACACACCACACACACGCACACACACACACAGACTCACACACACATAGATTCACACACACAGACTCACACACACACTGACTCGCATACACACCTCACACACGCAAAAACAGAGACATCGTGCATACTTGCTCTCTTGCACACCCATTCGTCTTCATGTTCAGAAACACATGCTTACACCGTGTACTCAGTACATTCAGTACTGCATTCTTTATTACTATTGCAATAACCACCAAGCGTACACACACACCTAAAATACATTTAACACACACACGCTTGACGGAATAGCTTATTTATTCAGACTGAAGATATTGAAGATTGTCTCATTGACTCTAGGTTTCACATTGGCATCGTTGCTCAGGTGCTCTTGAGACCCAAGACTGAGACGCACTGACAGCCACTGTTGTGCAACTTTCTGGAAAGTCCATGGCGCATGTCCAGCACCTCCACGAATCATATTTTATCGTTAAGGAACAGTTCCTTCTCAGCGTTGTGATTCCATGTTCTTAAGCTCAGCATAGGTAGAAAACCAAGGTCAATCTTATTTTCTTCCTTTTTGTTTTTGTAGTGTTGGAGAGCTGATTGAATGGAGTTCAGGGAGCAGCCAAATCATCACTAAGTCACAGAATTATTTCACCCACAAGACTTTCAGACAAATTCTGTGAAGATGCCAAATTCTACCTATGAACCTTAGCGGTTCAAAGTTATCAATCTTAATACAAATTGTGCGCAAAACTGGAAATGAGTCAAGTGTGGCTTATATAGTTATTCTGAGACCTAAGAAGAATAATTTAGATGTACAGTAGATTTGTTTGATATTTGTTGCTTTTTTTGCAAGATCTTGTAGAAGCTATGCTGGCAGTGATTACAGTGCCATTCATCTGGATCTACCTTTATTTTGCTTGTTTCCAACATGATTCTTTGTAGAATCTGGGAGATTAAACAGGAAACATCAGTGAACTGGGATGTGTTGGTCTGTCCTCTTCTCTTTCTGTCATGTCCCAGGCTTTGATTGAGATGCTCAGAGAAGATTAATCCACTATAAATCTGTATCATAAAAAGGTTAATCAGTCTGGGGTTAAGTTCTGGACCAGTTAGGTTCTGGAACAGGTGGTCTTCAATGATCTCTCTATATTTTCCTCTCCATAAAGTTCCATAACTCCTGTCCCCAAATGATGTTGGTGATATGATTCCGGACCATATAGGATGTGTTCACCAGATGGTGTTTGTATCACTTTTTATCCAGGCCTGTGAGTGTATTAAACAAAACTAATGGTGTAGTGGGATTTCTTATGAGCCTTCAGACAGCAGGTAACTCTTGTGCGCCTCAACAGGCTAAACGGTGTTGCCAACATTCACGCAACATCCACATATTGTTAATGACGCCACGTAAAAGTCATGTAAATACATCTGTTCATGCTGGGTTACAAGACAATAAAGGCTAATAAAGGCTTCAATTATATCCATCAAACTGCTGGTCACCAGGTGCAGTACAGACTGCAGAATTGGCAGATCAATGCCATTGACCCTTACTAACCAATCCAAACAACGATAGACATGTTGTTATAAAAGTGGACCAATAGCATCCCATACTGCTTTTGGGGGGGAAGGTCCTATTCAAGCTGTGGCAACAAATCACAGTGCCACATACTGGCACAAACAATATAATTGGCTGAAAGAAAACCAGTGAAAATTCTGCTGCTGGACTCTAGTGTAGTTAGTCTAGTGTACTCATGTTACTTTGGAGAATAGTGTCTGCAAAATGAACACATTAGATACTTGTTTGAATGCCCTCATTTGACTTTCATCCAAATCTTTCACATACATTGGAGGCAGAGGGACATCAAGGGGTCAAGGAGGGAGGAGTGTTTTGGTGTCCTCTTTCCATGTGTCTCCATCTTATTAAACAGTCCAGAGAGGCTCATGGCAGATGGCAGATGGGGCTGGTATTAGGGGCTGCGTGCCTGGAGACTAGGGCCATGCTAAATAAGCTGGAGATCAATAAACCTGATTAAACGGAACCCGAGACAAAAGACTAGGATTCAGTGACAGGAGGGGTATTAGAATGAAACTGTCCCTTGATGCCTGTTACCCGATCCCGTGTGTGACACCCCCAGTCAGGGAGGAGGAGGGGAGATCAAGGGGAGGCAGAGGAGGAACCTGGGGAAGGTCATCAATGGTAACCACTTCCACCTGCCCTCTAGCACTCTTTCTGTGTTCTAATAAAATGAATTTTGGTTCTAGTTGCAAACCTGCCGTCTGGAACATCTGTTGACACATCGACCCTGGAACACTGCATCTCTGGTTCCTCCTACATCGGCCATAGCACATGGCGTGTACCGAATGTGACAAGCTAGCTCATTAACACCTTGAAAAGAACAACAAATGGTTTGATAGTGGATGTGCCTGTGGATATATGGGATGTTTGTGGGAGACAGTTTGTATCTACCGACATCTTGACAGATCCCAGGTAACACAGAGGAGAAGTATACCAACAAAGAAAATAAGAAACACACACACAACCTGACGTAGAAAAAAAGGTACGTAACTTAAAATATCACAGACGAATCTGGCAAGCTCCATGTTTTTCCATGGCAGGTACTATGAATTATTGAAAAATCCGACGCTGGCCACATTTCAAGGCCAGGACTCCACATATGTTTCTAATATGGCTCTGAAATGATAGGAAAGTATAAAGAAAGGACATATGGAAAAATTAATGCGTTTTTGAGCTTCTCCTTGCAATGCCATTCAAATGTTGCAGGCCAATATTCAGCTTATGGTCTCGACAGATGCAGGAATACCCTCTGGCACAAACCTGGCAACCCCTCCTGCCTCTCATTTCGTCCAGCCTTACTCTTTGAGAAACCTGGCAACCCCTCTAGCCTCTCTCATTTCATCCAACCATACTCTTTGAGAAACCTGGCAACCCCTCCGGCCTCTCTCATTTCATCCAGCTCTTCTCTCTCTTTGAGAAACCTAGTAGAGCCCACAGTCCACCTTGCTGCATTGTTCACTTAAGTTTGAAGCCTCTTCAAAGTTTGTGCTGAATGTCTATCACAGTTTTCTGTGTGCAGATGCATTACAGAGTTTGATCTGCACTGGGTAGCATCTTTAACAGAGTATTGGTGACTGTGCCATGGTGACACTGAGAAAGACTTTTGAAACATGAGCTCTGGCCGATCGCTTATTATTTGTGTTCATGCAACATATGGGACGAGATCTGATAACGAGATTGTTCACAATCGTTGTGTTATGCTCTTAATAGCTCTTCCCTTGGCACTTATTGGTTGTCACAATGTATGTTTCATGATCTAAAAGCCCACTGTGTTCGGGGTCTATCATGTTGCTATGCTCAGTGACCGATGCTCTTTGTAAAAGCTCTCTCTTGTAAGTCGCTTTGGATAAAAGCATCTGCTAAATGAATAAATGTAAAATTTAACCATTAAAATATTTCCTACACATTTGTTTAGAGCAGTTGATTTCAGTAGTTTGATGTCAAATTTAGTCAAAAGCTGGTGGCAACATCAATGGGCAAAACAGTGACTCCTATCCTAGTCACACTAAACTGCTTTCAACATATAAATCAACCATCTAAGTAATATAGGTCAAGAGGAATTGCATTGTACTCTACCTGATAAGTACATGCATGATAAGTATTTCAAATAAACCTAAAACTGGAATTTTGCAACAATTCTGCAGTTCTGGATTGTTAGTAGTTCCATATTGCACGGCTGTCGAGCCTCAGTGGACCCCAGCTTGACATTCCATTACACCAACCACTAAAAATAAAGCTCCAACTCGTTTCTCCTTCTCCTTCACTCTCTTTTGCATTGACTGGGTCTTTCTTCCCCCCCCCCCCCCCCCCCCCCCCCCCCCACGAAGCCAGATGGGAGTCTGGCATGCAAAGTATTTCACTTCATTCCAATCGCGTGTGTATCATTACCCCACGGAAGGCTGGGCTGAGTTACCCTGAGCTGCAAGAGGCACGCCACATCAGCCTCTGTCACTTGGGCTTTTTCCTCTGCTACGGCCTCCAAGCACATCAGTCTAACAGCTACAATGCTAAACTATGTGATTCAGACTAAATGTTACACGCTGTACAGTATACAGTTCCACCACACTTACACACACAGGTCATCTGTCAAAGTCATTTTGGTTTTCATCCTTCATAACTGTTACAGTTCAACTGTAACATTTTTTCTTCTCACTGCTGGTTGGCTCTTAATACTCAGACTCGTTTCCATTATTACTGAAGGTTATATTATTCAGTTGAAAGTTCACTTTTTAAATGTATGATCGTTGATGTATGTTGGTAGAATTTAGAATACTCAAAATGTGTTGGGCAAACTAATGATTTTGATCAGGGTTTTATCCAACAGCATCAGAGATACATTGTCCACAGTGCTGCACACTGACACTTGGTAGAGAATTTAGAATTAGCCAGTATAAAACAGGCCTAAACAATAGAAAAGTATTTCTGACTAAGAGGTTGTCTCCTTTTCTAGTCCTCCACTCCCTGTTTCCTTCTGACCACAAATATTTGGGTAGGCAATGTGCTGGCCAGATTTCTGCTGTACATAGTTCAGGTTTCAACATAGCAAATGCGTTTCTCCAAACACTCCAAAAGCCCTTTGTGCAAAATGTGTTACACAGGGAATCAGAGAGTTCATCTTTAAAGTTGGTGAGTATATAGCAGCAAAAACCAGCAACAAACCTGGATATAATTGGCACTTCATGTTATTCATTTCAACTCCTCTATAATGTTTTACATGTGTATGTATGTATGTACATTCATAACATACATGTATGCATGTATGTCATCTGGCGGCTGTAAGTGTCCAAACAGACACGCCAACATTGTTTTTTAAATGGGACACAAGTCTTCCACATGACAACCGAAGCAATAATATTGCACAGTATGTGCACAGCATGCAGGCAAGCATACAGATCCTGTCAGCGCTTCTTACCTAGAAGATTAGACACATGCCAAATGTCAGACTGTGCCAGTTCCCCAAAATATAAAACACTCAATAAAGATTGATTCGTGAACAATAATTAGCTAGTCACTACACTCATTAAATCAATTTGTTTAGTCCATTAATCAATCTGTTACACAGAAAGTAAGCAAACAAGGTTTATTCATGGGTCTCTTGCTAGGTTTGCATGGTTTGTTTGGAATGACCTCATATCTTGCTTACTTGTCAGTTGTTGGCAAGTCTTGGATCATTCTGGATGATGGAAACACAATGTCCCCTTAACCAAACACACCCGGGCGTCAGACGAAAATACACACAAACACACACACACACATACACACATACACATGCAAATATGAACTCAGCCCACCCAAGAAGTACCAACTTCAGTGTTGAAAAGCCTGGCGCTGTGTGTTTGTCATGTGCACTGTACCACACCTTGTTGCAATGGTTGTTGCTAATGGGCGTAGAGCTGCACTGTTAAAGATACGATCAGATATGATGAAGGTGGATCAGACCTTACTGCTGACTTCAGACAAGCTCTAAACATGTCTGTGGATTCTGTAAGGAGTACTAAAGCAAGGCATGTACATTTAAATTCTGCATGCACGCACACGTACATGCACACACACCGTACACACAGACACACACACACACACACTGACCACTTTCACCTTGTAGACAACTGAAAGGAAGCAGAGTAAAATGGGGGTGTTGAAAGTGTGACGCTTCCTTGCTGCTAAGACAATACAGAGGAACACCAAAGTTGGGTCTTTGTGATTTCAGCTAGGAGAACTTCCTATTAGCAGGAGTGTGTGCGCCTCAAAATCTCTCCCATTAGTCTGTTCTGTTCTAAAAACCACAGAACAGGAAAAAAAGAGAGAATTCACAAGTAGATTCATGTTGCTCTGGTTAGGTTGTCTTTGGCATGTATCCTCTGTTTGTGTGCGTTTGTGTGTGTGTGTGTGTTTGTGTGTGTGTTTATGTGTGTGTGCCTTTAAGTATGTATGTCTGATGTACCAACTGAGCTAGCATGACAAAGTTGCCTTGCTCTATCTATGATAATAAAATATAACATAAACATTAGGAAGTTGGGGGTGCTAAAAGCATTAGCAAACACTTTTATTTTAAGCATTTTTAATTGATTGCCAGAGGCCCTTTTATGTTAAAAGTGCAGTATTCATTCATTTGGGCACCTGATGTGTAGTATAGTTAATGCATTTTTCAGCTGGCATGTAACATATTATAATAAACAGATCGACCCTGTTGGGATCTCTACTCTTGCATCATGGCATTGTAGTCTACAAGTAAGAACATGCTCAGATTTGGGTGCTATCCTTAACTTTCACTTGAGGCAGTCAACATCCTTAACTTTGGGGTCACGCTGCACCAGCCCATTTCCTTCTTCTCATTCCAGGGCTTGTGTACAGTGTCTGGAAGGCTGACAGGCTCAACAACAGCCCCAAAGTCTGAACAAACTCTGGATCCTGGAGGAGGTTGCAGGACTTCAGGGTCTGTCCAGTTAGACTGACATTCAGAAAAGGAGTTTGGGTTGGGATGTGTCAGGGATGGAGGGGGACGCTTCCATGAATGTCCACGCCCTTGAATGAATGTGGAGATAGTGACGCGCTATCTGGCATAGTTGTGTGCGTGTGTAAACGTAGAGAGACACAATCAGACAGAGAGAGGGAGAGAGAGAGGAAGAGAGAGAGGAAGAGAGAGAGTAAGAGAGAGAGAGAGGGGCAGGTTACTTCAGTCCAGATGCCTGGAGCTAGGCCAGTTTGCACCGATTAGTACCAACAGTTCTTCTGACCCAGGACATTGTGTACCCTTTACAAGGCATGCAACTAACAGTAGTTTTCCCAATGCACTCTCACTCTTCAATTCTCGGGCAAACATTTACACACACTCACTATCTCTCTCTCTTACTCCCTTATATGTCTCTCTGTCCACCTCTCTAACCCCCCACACACCCATGTCCCAAAAAGCTTGTGGGACATACAGAAATCCTACACTGACTGACACAAGTCTGCCTATACTTGATATAAACCCACAGACCTTTGAGTTCATGTAAACAGAATTCGATGCATTTTGGATGACACAAGCATGCAGTATGTGTAAAAACAACCAAAGACACATGGAGAGATTCCAGTGGACAGGAGAGACAGAGGTAGACAGACGCACCCTGTGACTTCCTGTCTCCATCTTACACACATGTACGCACACACACACGGTCACACACTCCCAGTAACCTTGACGACCACACCAGTGACTCCACATATAAGTTTCTTAGGCTATATTTAAACATAGCTGTGGTTAACTGGAGCCGGACCCCCACCCAAGGAGACTTAACGGAGTCACCACAGCGGGGGGGGACATGTCTCCTGTCTGTCTCTATGGCAGGCCCGGCCTTCTAGACATTCATGGCCATCACCCCCACTGACTCAAAGCTAAGTATAGCCACGCTGGCTAACCACACTGAGAAGCAGAGGGTTGGAACTGAAACAGACTCAACGGCTGCAACATTTTTATTTTTGTTTCAGTTGCACATAAACACACACTGCCGTTGGGCCAAAGCCGGCTATGTTAAGAGCTGAGCTAATTTTGAAAACTAACTCGATAACTCTAGTTGTATAAAATAAATATCCTTTTTCCCCCCCTTTTTAAGTACAGGCTAAAATAAATGCTTCAAAATACATAAAAATAATATGCCATGAAAGTTGTTATGAATGGTACATAAAAATTTATATCTAGACTTTTTTGTGGTTTCATCCAAGTGTCATGAATTGTCATGAAAGATCCCTTTCAAGCCTTTAAGTACATGTGAATCAGACAAAATGATCTGTACTGTTCAGTTTTGACACTGTAATCATTTTAACCTGGACTCTCACTCTTGCCCAGTCATACAAAACACACAACAGACATCCAACTAGATGTTACAGGCCTATCTGACTGTCTGCCTCACTTTGCCTTTAGTCACGCTCCCTCCCCCAGAGATAAGTGTGACTGAGAGTTCCAGTAATCCTAAACTTTAAGATCTTTGGCTGGAGTCCAACCAAACACTAGGAGAGCCCCCACTGGAAACACACTCTCTCACACACACAGACACACACGCACATACACACAAACACACACAAACACACTCTCCCCCCTGCTTTGCCCTGGAGCGTTGCGTTCAAGCTTGCAACTCTGGACTCTGTGCCAACCGCTCCTCCCATCCACTCATTTCTGCTGCTCCTGCACTCTCAGAGAGGCAGAGAGAGAGAGAGAAGAAGCTAGAAACGAGAGGGCGAACGACAAACAAATCATAAAAAAGAGAGAAAGCAAATAAGGCTTGTATAGTGCAAATGAGTGAACTGAGTCAAAAGAACAAAAGACTGGAGTAAAGAGAGAAGTTGCGTGAGCACTAGCCAGATGTAAGCAGAGGATCTGGCAGCTGTCCAGAATCCTACAGACTGATGTCTACTTATTAAAATAACTGATGCGGCCCTCAATCTTCACCCAGCAGAAGACTGGTTAACACGACAATAAATGTCGTCTGAAAGCGGAGAACTTCAGACCAATATATTTTCATTCAAGCATACTTTTTGAACATAGGGATTTATGAGATTGAATCTACAAAAAAATGGTTAGATCATGTTAGATTCAATCTCGTAGATAAAACTGAAACCAAATAGCTTTCTATATGTAACAGATACTTGACAGAAATAAGTCTGTCAAATGTTAATAAACAATAGTTCAAAATATCAAACTTAACAAACCATTTTTTACATGTTAGTTCCACACATGTCTATTGTGATAAAGTATTTCAGTGAGTCCAGTGGTTCTGCACTAAACCAAATGGTTTCATCCAGCATTAAATATAGAAACAACATTTCACTTCATATGTACGCATAAAAATTCCTCACAAATGTTACTGACAGCAAACGGTGACTGACACATTTGATAAAGCATATAAAGAAACAGAAATGAAATTACAGAAATGACTCATTCTGGCTTCAGCTGAAATACTGAAGGCCCACAAAAAAGGCTGCATAATTGCAGAGTAAGGATAGCCAGTCTGCTCCAGCCTGACTCCACACAGCCTGGAGACTGGAGGTCCAGACTGACTCCACACAGCCTGGAGACTGGAGGACCAGACTGACTCCACACAGCCTGGAGACTGGAGGTCCAGACTGACCCCACACGGCCTGGAGACTGGAGGTCCAGACTGACTCCCCACAGCCTGGAGAGTGGAGGACCAGACTGACCCCACACAGCCTGGAGAGTGGAGGACCAGACTGACCCCACACGGCCTGGAGACTGGAGGTCCAGACTGACCCCACACGGCCTGGAGACTGGAGGTCCAGACTGACTCCACACAGCCTGGAGACTGGAGGTCCAGACTGACCCCACACGTCCTGGAGACTGGAGGTCCAGACTGACTCCACACGGCCTGGAGACTGGAGGTCTAGACTGACAGACTGACAAAACGACAAGGCTGTGACTACAAAGGTGGTGATCCCTTCCCCTGAACGACCCTTTGGACTTGATTTAGCTGCTCTTCATCCCCTCCCATGGAGGGTTAGATAGGTAGCTATTCCCCCCCTCCCCCACGCTTCCCTCAAGAGGGCTGTAAAATCCACACACATCGGATTTACTTAAATAAAACATATATAACACCTTAAAACAACTGTATTTATTTACTTAGGGATTGGAGAGAAGTCTTGGGTGGCAACATTTGCTTTGAATGAAGTTGTTGTTTAAATGCTTGCCTTAAACTGCTTGCATAACTTGGCTTCTGTTCTCCTCTCATTAAATGAATTTGCTGAATTTGGGTCTATAAAAGCAGGCAATTGCTAACTTTAGGTTTTGGTTAGTGGTAAGTAATCTGGAGGTAGAAGCTATGGGGTGGTCTTAAATTTCAGCACTGTCATAGCATGAAACACAGCAGCCATGTCAAGAGTGTAGATTTAGCTATAGAACCTGATCTCATCGTGAATTAATTCTACAACCCTAATGCTGCACAAAAACAACAATTGCACATTCACGATCATTAAAAAAATAGTTTTTTTAAAGCTTTTATGTGAATTGTTTTATAAAAGCTGACAAATTGAGATGTTGTTCATGTCACTGATTTGAAGAAACGTTTGTGATCAAATGTTTTCGATCTTTTGCGATCTTGTGTGACTTTTGTGATAAAAATTACAATCAAAATGTGTTTGTAAAGCCTTTTTACTACATTTATTACATTTTTTAATAATTTGAGCAAGTTACACTCCATTCTAAATCCCTAAGCTTCTGCAGTTCATGCAAGCGACAAGCCTGAAATGGTCTGGGCCTTTTAAACAAAATTTGAACCTTTAACCATCTTTGCAGTTGGAGCCAAAATCAAGCTATGGAAAGAGGGAATGGACTTTCTGTGATCCAGGACGGGCTGTGCAGGTGGGAGGAGCTGGCAGACAGGCAAGAGTTCATCTACAGGACAGAGAGAGAGAGAGACCATCAGAAAGAGTGAGAAAGCCAGGGAGAGAGAAGAGAAAGGGAAAGAATAAATAAGAGAGAGAGACAGGGAAAGAGGAAATAACAGAGACAGGGTGAGACAGTATGAGTGCATCACAGACAGTGATAGGGAGAGTAACAGGGAGAAGTTCCAACCTTTTATAAATGAGATTCTGTAGCAGGAACAGGCAAATCTCAGGTCGGTTCACACAGCTTTGTTTCCATGTTAGCACAACCATGAAAATCCTAAAAAGCTAATGGCTACGACCACAGGGTGGGAAGTCAATCCAATGATTAGAATCAGAATCAGAATGGGGATTATTCGCTATGCAAGATTAACAAACGTAGAATTCACTGTGGCAGAAATGAGCAAATATAGAACATATATGTGGCATACTAATAAATAAATAAATAAATACAATGTAAAATAAACTACAGATATGATACATATAATAATATAATAATAATACAATAATAATACAATAATACAATTATACAATATAATAATACAAATTATACAAATGATACAAATAATACGATTACATATTATCTTATATTTTAGATACATAGTTACAATGTATTTACACTTGCAACCATTCCTTCAGGCACCCCACCAGTCAACCTGTCACCCTCAGTGGAGACTCATAGTCTAGATCAGGGATGGGCAACCCCGGTCCTAGAGAGACACTGTCCTGAAGATTTTAGATGTTTCCCTGCTCCAGCACACCTGAAACGAATGAAGAGTTGTTTCCACAGAGCTAGAGAACGACCCTTCATTAGAATCAGGTGTGTTGGAGCACGGAAACATCTCAGATCTTCAGGACGGCGGCTCCCTAGGACCAGGGTTGGCCGACCCCTGGCCTAGAAGAAGGCTGAGGGACCTCAGATGGGACGAACAGACAGGCAGGCAGAGCAGATTCACTGCAGCGAAGAACAGCAACGAAACCACAAGGCTGGAAGGGGTGGAGGGGGGGTGTGGGGTGGGGTGTAGAAAGATCACAGATCCAGACAAAGGCATCACCACAGGGCAGTGATACCCCGCACTATCACAGACACACACACACACGTTACCAGCCTTGTGTATTCCGATACAGTCGTCTGAGGAAAACCCACTTAAATGCATGCACACCAGCACCAGCCACACAAACTCACACATTCATCTTTCTGCAACACAATACTGACATGTTTTCCTGAGACACCGGGCACCCTGTCAAAGAATGATGTCACTGGCAGACGAAAGGAACACGGTTGCTTTTGTCGCGGCTCCTCTCCTCACTCTCTTCCACCTTTACATAATCCCCCTCTGAATAAAAGACCAGGACGCAGGACATCCGTCTTCGCTGGGCTCTCTATATGTGAAGCTCCCCTATATTCTTCACCTTGGGGCAAACAGGATTTGGTGCAACTGCTCCATTGTCCTGCCGAGAGGGAGGCCGGCTCCACAGGGACCCCTGGGTATCCAGTGTCCTTCTGGCTCAGGTGTCTTTTAGGGACACCCTGGTGTCTTTCAGCGCCAGTGACAAAGTCTGCCTCTCTGAGTGTGTTGGATAGAGTGTCAGACGGTCATGTCTAACCTGGGGAATGCGAGAGTGAGTGAACGTGTGTAAATTATTTATTTTTGCATTTTGGAAGGAATGAGTGATTATTGTGCTCCTCAATGCGATCTCCTCTTTCTAAGATTGATTTGCAGGATTTTTTTTTATACAAGCCCAATGTTCAGTATAGATAAAACACGTACTCCCAAATAAGCAGCTGTGTCCTTTCCATTGGTTTTGAAGAAAGGGGTATTATCTGGAGTCCTGTGAAAGTTGGATATAATCTCATAGGACTAGTAAATGGTGAAATCTAAGAAGAGCGTTAGTGTTACATAGGTTAATGCATCCCCCTGTATAGGGATGCAGTGAAAGAAAGGGGGAGCGAGACAAATGATTTCCCACAGGCAACAGTGAGGTCAGCTCCACAGGGACAGATACCTTCAACGTTCCCAAACACGTTGGGCTGTTTATTAAGAGACTTGGAGCAAGGAAGAAACAGAGAGAGAGAGGGGGAGAGGGGGAGAGAGGGGGGGGGCGAGAAAGAGAGAGAGAACAGGAGAGAAAGAGAGAGAGAACAGAGGGAGAACAGAGGGAGAGAGTGAGAGAACAGAGGGAGAGAACAGAGAGAGAACAGAGAGAGAACAGAGGGAGAACAGAGGGAGAGAGTGAGAGAACAGAGAGAGAACAGAGAGAGAACAGAGAGAGAACAGAGGGAGAGAGTAAGAGAACAGAGAGAGAACAGAGAGAGAACAGAGGGAGAACAGAGGGAGAGAGTGAGAGAACAGAGAGAGAACAGAGAGAGAACAGAGAGAGAACAGAGGGAGAACAGAGGGAGAGAGTGAGAGAACAGAGAGAGAACAGAGAGAGAACAGAGGGAGAGAGTGAGAGAACAGAGAGAGAACAGAGAGAGAACAGAGAGAGAACAGAGGGAGAGAGGGAGAGAACAGAGAGAGAACAGAGAGAGAACAGAGAGAGAACAGAGAGAGCACAGAGGAAGAGAGAACATAGAGAGAGAGAGAGAGAGAGAGAGAGAGAGAGAGAGAGAGAGAGAGAGAGAGAGCGAGAGAGAGAGATTGGGATAAACTCCCACCCAGAGTCTCACACTTTGATCATTCACAAGCAGGACACAAACAAATCCACCCTACCACCCCTGAAAAAATCGAACCCTAAAATCGTGAGCATTAACAGGGTGTTGGTCCCCACTTTGATGTTACAACTGAGGCCAGTTAGAGGGTTTTTCATGTAGGCGTGGAAACCTTCCATGTTGATGACCATATGGTGTATGGAACCATGTCATCCACACAGAAACTCCTACGCACATACACACACATTCAATCTCAGCACGTTGACCTGAGAATACAGTAACCCATCCCCAATCAGTCTTTGTGTCCTTCCCGGCAGGTGAGCAGCATTCCCCCACACACCCAAAGGAAACATCCATAATGGAAAAACAACACCCTTCAAAATACATTGTTCCCAGCTTTAGTGCTGCTTTTGTTAACCCGGAAAGATGCGAAGGCCAGCTGTGCTTCCCAAGGTGTTGTGATACCAATACTCTCCAACTCGTATGCTGGAGACCACAAGGATTATTGCATCCTGTATGAATAGGAACTGCATTTGATTGGGTGAAGTCGAACCAATGGGCTTCGAGGATCTGATCTGTGCCTTTGCCCAGCCACCAATCAAACTAAGATTTAAGATTTACTTACACTCACAAACTCATCTTATCTAGCAAAGCCACTACTACTACTAAGGTAAACACAGACAAGGCCTTAGAAACACACTCCTGGCATTGACCTGAGTGGCCCCATGATGTCCCAACTCCCCACCACCGACCCTCCTCTCCCCCCACTCTAACCTCACAGACAGCCCCTTGGCCACAGACACACGTGAAGTTTGCCTGGGTGACGAGGGTCCTTGATCTGTCCGATTCTGAGACCAAGACGTTAAGTCACATGGGGGTCTGAGGTTACGGAGCTGCTTCAGAAAGTGAAAACAACACGATGCGTTTCTCCGTGTTGTTTGGACATGAGCTTTAGAGGTGAATAGCTGTGTACACAGAAGAGCCGTTATATTTGTGTCTCGGTGAAAATGCGTCGCTTTGTTAAAGCGCTGATTGTTAGTCTGTTTGTTGAGAATCCAGGGCAGGTTGACAGGAAAGGCAGGAAAGAGAGAGAGAAAGAGAGAGAGAGAGAGAGAGAGAGAGAGAGAGAGTGGTGAGAGAGAGAGACAGAGACAGAATTGTTCTCAGTGTTAAGGCACAGACTCAATGTGAGACTCTTTTCAGCTATTCTGCAGATTCATTGGCTTTAGCACATTCCTTAAGGTGAATCAAACTCTTAAGACGTATACTCAAGACCAATTTAAATATGGCACCGCCTTGCTATAAAAATACATTTGAATTTCTTCAACTGAAAACCACAACAGCTTTCTCAGAGAAAGACAGATGTCAACAAAACAATCCCTGACACAAAAGACGACCTTAAACGTGTATCTGTGCGTGTCTACAAGCAGAAACCCACAAACAGTACTAATCACCCCAGCGGCTCCTAAATGACCACCCAGCTGGTGAGTCTTGTGTGAGTGTATGTGTGTGGCCTGTCAACTGGCATTGTGTCTTGTTGTTGTCCAGATACATTGTCTGTCAATTTGGCCCTCCTGAAACAACACCACCACCTGTGCTCCAGGACTACTTGTGGCTTTCTGAGCTCTGATAAAACACAGGCTTGAGGTTGAGATTGAGTTGAATCGTCAGCATTTAGCCGGAGACCAAGGAAGTTCGGAAGCCTGAAAGGTTTGAAACGGCACTAATCAAAGCATACAGTGCCACGGTCACAGGCTGCAGAGCGATAATGCTCACACATGGAGGGGTTGTGTTTTCAAACCCAATGAGGCCACTCACTCATCAGTTCACTGTGTGCTCTGTGATTCCCAACTTGACATATTTTCACACCAAAAAAATGAAACGGAAAAAACCCTTCAAAGGATCCAAGCATTCGGCACGCCTCACGGCACAAGTGCCTACTGTCAGTGCAAGTGTTGGACCGACAGAGGAAGTATCCTTCAGCATGCAGCAAGGGGTCAGCCTTGTAGACAGACTACAAACACACCCTGCACACCTGTGCAAACTCTCAGCTGGACACACACACACTCACTTCCTGTAGACACACTGCAGGGTCTGTTCTGTGGATGTAAGGCACTTGGTCAACGTGTACCCAGTGTGTACTATGCTGCCTGAGCCTGGCACACAAGCACATCCACAAACATGAGGTGGGAGGAAACATCCAGAG
Source organism: Neosalanx taihuensis (assembly GCA_030340665.1). Classification (NCBI taxonomy): domain Eukaryota; kingdom Metazoa; phylum Chordata; class Actinopteri; order Osmeriformes; family Salangidae; genus Neosalanx; species Neosalanx taihuensis. The sequence goes on from CM059290.1 coordinate 3,580,604, forward strand.
CCAGGGGCTGCAAACAGCAAAGGGGCCAACCAGCATACTTGTCCCCCTGACACACTCCTGAGCTGTGTGTCTTTAGCTCAGGAGTTGAAACGTGTGTATGTCGAAAATAAACATGTGTACGACACTTAAAACGAACCCCGCTTCGTTGTCACTATCATACTCAACAGTATTTTTGTTAATTTAAAAGTTAGGGAAATGGAACATGTGTGTGCTATTATCAGCTTGCTTTTCTTGTTTTTGTTTTTCTTTGTCCTGAAACTTTTTGGCAAAACTTGACGTTAAGATGACATTAACCACCGTGCAACTACGTAGCCAAACCTGTGGTAACAGTTTAACAGGAACATTCTGTAAGAACTGCTGTTCGGCCACACTTTATAACAGTGTAGCTGTAGAAGATGGAACACAGGTGAAACTTGTTACGGAGAAGTTAAATCTTTCCAGGGCTAAGTGGATTATTAGCAATGCCTTTCACTTCCCTTTTTTTAACATCCATTTCATTTATACTATATTTCATCTGTACCTACTTTTAAAGCAACTTAGACCTTCAACTGTTTTCATCCATTCCTGTGCCTCTACAATGTAGTTACCGTACTGTCTGCGTTGTTGCGTGGTGTTTTAATGTAACCTCAATGTGTTGTTGACTCGTCTCGTCTGTGTGTCTGTATACGGGTGACGGTCTTTGTTTGGTTAGAACTGCGGTGTAGACATGTAGAAAGTGTCACCTGGCTGAGAAAGACTGCGTTAAAAGCACACAATCCCCTCTAAGCTTCCATCGTGTGCTCTAGCCACAAGCATGCACGTACTGCATGAATTCTGCTTCGGTTATGCACTTGTTTTCACTTGTTGAAGTGAACTTTTCTTCTCTGATTGACATGGCAAACGCTTTACTTCCTTATTGTGACAAGGGTTAGATGGTATTCGTTACTGCTACGTTATGTGCTCCAGTGATAATGCTACATCATGTGGATCAACTCCTTGGCGGGACTGGATTAACAGCATTAAGTACATTTCACAGGTCCTTCAAAGCCTGAAACATGAGAAGGTGCTGACACACCTTCAGAGCCTGAAAGCAAACATTGTTTTTCTACAGGAGACTCATTTAAGAACACAAGACTACTTGTAAGGACGATGCTGGTCAACCATTCCTCTCTAGCGTTCATGGCTAAGCTAGAGATTGATTTTGGTGGATACTTTCTAGAACCTTCTTATCGCAATTTGTCTAGAAAACCTCGTAAGAGTTACTACGCATAACAAACATATCTTCACATCTAATCTACTCTCAAACGTTCTATTCCTTCAGAGTGGCCAAGCTAAAACGATCCCTTGACAAACAAGAGCTGCGGTTGGCTGTTTCCCGCCCTTTGCTGCTGCTCCCTCCATCAAAGCCAATGTTTAGACAGAGTATGATTGGTCAAGTAACTTATCCAATCTTTTATCGGTAGGCAAACAGGCAAATGGCTCCTCAAGGAGAACAGTTGCCATTGGCCCCAGTGGTTTTAGATTTATGACTGGAGGTCCTGTCTGACCATAGCTTCTTTACACTTCAGGCGCTGCCTGCTGGCATGGATGGCTTTGAGGTTCGGAGGAATAGACTGGAATTTCCATCAAAAGCCAATTTTGAAGAATGCACATAACAATCAACGGAAGGAAAATGTTCTTTGTCTTTTGCTGTCGTCTGGTAAACCCAGAACAATCATTCCTCGAACCCCATGAATCCTGTAAACTCTGAAAATGTGTGTAATTGCATATTGTAATGGTTGGCAGACAGCCTTTGAGAAAAGTTCTAGTCAAAGTAAAGTCAAAAGTTGAACAACCAGCATGACTTGGGGTCCTGTGACTCCAGTGGCCCAGATTCCTTTCTCCCCAGGGTGTTTATGCCAGTCTGATACACAAATCACTGAACACCAAAGGGGCCCATTATAACTGTCACACAGTATAGGGCTCTTCAGCCAGACTAGAGGCTGGAGTGATAAGCGGGGAGGGTCACGTAAAACAGGAAGTCAGCAGGGACAAACAGCCTTGACAGGAAGTCTTGGTGGGTGCATGATGTTTGTGTGTATGTCTGTTGTTGTTTTGCATGAGGAAGAAAAAAAGAGAGGGTTCCAGTCCGTTATGGTTTGATATTTTATAGCCTAATCTTTTTATTTTGTGTTGCATGTTTTATCATTGCAGAGGAAGACAGAGAGTGATACAGAGAGAGACAGAGAGAGACAGAGAGAGGAGACAGAGAGAGGAGACAGAGAGAAAGAGCGAGAACGAGGGAGAGGGGCGGGAGAGAAAGACAGTGAGGGGGGGGAGAGACAGAAAGACAGAGAAAGACTGAGACAAAAGAGTATAGCTATGTTTGATACATTCCCCTGCTCATGCTCATGAAAAAAAGATTGTGTGTGTGAGTATTTGTGTGTTGCCAAACTGAAAGAGCTGTGATTGGTTGGCCGTGCCATGGAGGGAAAGCGAGGAAACAAAAAAAAAAGAGACAGAATGAGAGATTGTGCTGACTCAGGCGAGTTTCCATTGTTCTCTGAGTCTGTAATACGACACCGCTCTGTCTCCTGCCAGCGCAGGATCTGCCTTGTGACTGCGGTCAGCCAGAACTGCTGGAGCCAAGGGACTGTGGTGCACAATACAAATATGTTAAACAGTTCTCTGTGGACAGTTACAAATCTTATCTTGTCCACCCCATTAGCTACACAGTGATAGAATTTGAAAATCACAATGGACACGGGGTGATTTAAATTAGGTTACTTAACAGGAGGTTATATATGAAATAATCTGCCTTTTTGCAGTTAGGCAAATGTATGTGAACAACTTTAATACTTTGGCTTGTATATTTAAATAATGAAAATTTAAATCCCAGGTTAGTTATAATTTTTTTTTTTTCTGTTACGACGCCGTTAATGCAAAAAAAGTTTATCTTTTCTTCTTAGAACTCACTTATTTTGTTTCTTGGTTGCATTTTTTAACATCATTTTCTTTTGTATGTTTTCATGTGTCGGTCTTTCCATATTTCTGTTGGCCCTGTCGTACCTGTTAAATGACAAATTAGTAAATGCCACTTCAGTTAATTTTTTTTCCAATCTCCTGGCCTTGTGACAACTGAAACCATTTCAGCAATGCTGCCTTGTTCCAGGTACAAAGATGTTTCCCATCAGCCTCGAATGAGAAAGGGTTTTTCCAGTAGACATTTGATTCTGAAGCCTGATAAACTCAATGGTGTTACCAGTAGGATTTTTTTCAACCTTAACAAAGCATCAATAGCTTGTTTATTGTTTCATCCATCACTTGACACTTGGCTACTTAATTCCGGAATCTGAAAAAATCTCTGTTTTATCAAATGCAATCAACATAAAAAGAGTCTAGTCTCTTGTTCAGGCCTCGCCATCTTCCACTATCGTTTACATCACAGTGAGTACAATTCCCATGCATACACACGCACACACACACACACGCACACATACACAAAGGTGCCCAATGAAAACCTCCTCCAGAGCCCCACAGAGAGAAGACATTGTTCACCCATGACACTAGACAATAAACTAGACATTTTTCCAATGTAAGGCAATTCTCCAAAGCCTACGTTGTTAAATTCCGCCCCAGTTGTATGAATATGGAGGAGACTGGGTTGGTGCGTGGGGACAATGCTCATGTTCTATGGCTCTGTAGTGACTGGAGGCTGACGGATTTTAGACCAGGTCTGACCGTGGGGAAAATCACTGGTGGCACAAGCACAGCAGAGCTGTTTTCATTGAGTATGGATGCTGCTTGACCTGTGCAGACTTAAACTGTAGAGAGATGTCTACAACCACAGACACACAGACTTACACTGTAGAGAGATGTCTACAACCACAGACACACAGACTTACACTGTAGAGTCGTCTACAACCACAGACACACAGACTTACACTGTAGAGACGTCTACAACCACAGACACACAGACTTACACTGTAGAGACGTCTACAACCACAGACACACAGACTTACACTGTAGAGACGTCTACAACCACAGACACACAGACTTACACTGTAGAGACGTCTACAACCACAGACACACAGACTTACACTGTAGAGACGTCTACAACCACAGACACACAGACTTACACTGTAGAGACTTCTACAACCACAGACACACAGACTTACACTGTAGAGACGTCTACAACCACAGACACACAGACTTACACTGTAGAGAGATGCCTACAACCACAGACACACAGACTTACACTGTAGGGGCGTCTACAACCACAGACACACAGACTTACACTGTAGAGACGTCTACAACCACAGACACACAGACTTACACTGTAGAGACGTCTACAACCACAGACACACAGACTTACACTGTACAGAGATGCCTACAACCACAGACACACAGACTTACACTGTAGAGACGCCTACAACCACAGACACACAGACTTACACTGTATCGTTAGAGATTGTTCTATTACCATTTATAAATCCAATTTAAAATGATTTTTATTGGCTTTCATTGAAACAAAGAATGGATCCAGCAGACACAAACTAAACACGTTGACCTTGTGAAAGCGGTTACAATTTCTGCCTCTAAGCTGTTGAGATCTGAGTCTGTGTACCCTCAGGATTAGAGTCATGTGGTGGTTGATTTCTGAGTTCATCTCTCCCTTTTTTATTCGTTGTCCTCCCTGCTCATCCTTCTGTCTCTCCGGTTTCCTCTGTCTTTAGTTGTTTGCCTTCAGCTGGATGTTGGGTCAACTTTTTGTTCCCAGTCCCTTCAAAGAGAGAGGAGCTTAAGGGTCTCTCTCGGACGGTGTTGAGTATCTTTATCAAAGTGCAGCTCTGCTTCTCCTTCCTTTCTTTAAACTTCACCTCCGATCTTCCTCCAAAGGCGTTTCCTGCTGGCTTGTCTTAAGAAGAGAGCTGGCGACATAGTTTCAGCTGTCACCTGCACAATGGCCGCCGGCTGGTAGACCGCTGTGCACCAGGCCGCTGTTTCCGCTCTGCGCTGGCTCACATGGGGGGGAAAGCAGAGACGCTGGCCAGGAGGTGGGGGGGGGGACAAAGGAAGAGGTGTGCAGTCAACTTTCTTGGTTATGATCTAGGAACTAGTGGGCAGGGAAGAGGGCTGGATCACATCAACACACGGATCGCTCAGAATCTCAGAAGTTTTTATTCGCCATGAAAGTTACACAAACACAGAATTTACTGTGGCAGGATGGAGCAAACATAGAACATTTATGGAACTTAAAGATGATAAGATATCAATATCTTATTTAGTTTATGCAGTGCTTAAGGGACACATACTCTACCCTGAATAAAATGCACAGATGTGTAAACGTCGGAAAGACACACCTAACATATTTCCTTTTACTCTTAGTAAGACAAGCGTAAATACCCACACTGCACCACCATCACTGATGATGACAAGATCTAATCACAAGATTCAATTGAACAATTAAACACAGTGGGGGGGGGGGAAACAGGTGCCGTCTAAAACTGAGATGCACAATGAGTGAATGTGGTGTTGAAGCAGTAAGGCATTAAACGTGGCTCAAAAACAGCCCAACTCAAAAACAGGTAGCAAGAGTTTAGCTTTTAGCACTCCCTAAAACAGCGCAACTCATTCTGAATCAACTGCACTAACTGTGATGTTGTCTCCCTCAGTAAGGGTCCAGGAAAACAAAACTGTCATTCCAAACTCCTGAGGTTCCAGAGTCACTCACACCTCCTGTCACTCAGACCGATTGTTGACGTGTGCAGAGCCCACAGGGACAATGCTGCTTTGTCTGAAGGAGACTGAGGAGACTGAAGAATGGCAGAGGAGGCTCTCCTGATGCCCTGTCTCCCCCCCCCACCCCCCGCCTCCCCCCCCCGCCCTGCCCCGCCTCTCAATGGTTCCCCCTCTCAAACTCTCTCTCCTTCTCTTTACCTGTTTTTTTCTTTCTTCCTGCTCTCCTCTGCTTCTCATTTTACCTCTTCACTGTTCATTCCTTTTCTCCACCCTCCTTTCCTCTCCTGCTCTTTACCTCCTCCTTCCTTTGTCTGTTCCAGCTCAGTGTCTGACCGCCGGAGCCACAGCCGTGTTTGCCTCCAGCCCTCTCCTTGGAGCGACTCATAGATACAAATGACACGAGCAGAATACCATAGTAATACCACAGTGCAACACGTGCCTGCAATGGGAGCTTCTGGAAGCTGGGCCCAGGCTGGATAAAGGCCGGTTTTGTCTTGTGCCAGCCATCAGTCAGACCGTGTGGGCATTATGAATCAATTCAAAGACGGTCCTGACATCATACACACATTTAGTACGTATTTCATGCTCCAAGGGGGTCAACATCATTCAGTGGGATTCTGAACAAGTTTTGTCTGTGTTTGCAGACTCTGTACACAGCCAGTATCATTTACTGTTCAGAGTGAGTGTTTGTGTGAAGTGTGTTTTGAAGTTTGCTCAGTGTTCTGGCATCACTGTTTGTAGGTGTGTCCTAAAAGTCACAGATATTTGCCATGTAGTAAGTGTATCCACAGCATTTCTCACCTCTCCCCTCCTCTCGTAAAGATATTTCTGCCAGAGGCGTGAGCAGTACTTTGTGGTTTCGTCAGCTCTCTTAAGTCAACAGCACAGGGTCAAAGGTGGCAGGAGATAGAAAGAGCAGTGGGGACACAGTTAACAGGAGTGGGGGAGGGGATGAAGCCGGAGGAGGAGAGGAGGGGGAGGGAGAGGAGGAGAGTGGACAGGGAGGGGGGAAAACAGGTTTTTGGCGGGAAAAGACAGCCCAGTGTCTGGAAAGTTTACCGTTGGTGTGAGTCAGTGGTTATTGCCTAGGCCCTCAATGTGAATCATGAACACACACATACACAGTCACACATTTCCACTCCCTCCAAATAACTCAGTTGAGGTGATGTAATGCCCAGTGTATCTCTTAAGTTCGTCATTACATGGTTTTTCAAGGCTGCAGAATGACTCATTTGCATGTGACTCTGTCGAGACAGTGTAGTTTACCTGCTGGGCAAAGTGGACAAGGAAAGCATTTCACAGAAATGCTTTCTCATGTTGGCTGGTACTAGATCTCTACACCGAATAATTCATTCAATCTAAATTAAAATAAATCAATCAATCAATCTAATTAAAATCAATCCCTAATTAAAATAGAATCTAAATAGAATCATCTAATGACTGATTATTGCTTCAAGATTTATATTTATGTAACCCTTTGGAAATAATCCTAGCCTTGCTAAATAGGATACTGCTGAAAGTAAATCAGAATCAGAATCCACTAGTAAATGAATTAATGGATGCATCTGCTTGGCAAGGATGTTCTAATATCTTTTATATGTACTAACATCGCTCCACATTCATCAGGAGGTGTTCCACTAAACACCCACCTCCACCACCTGCTTGCTATGTTGACACATCATGATGGACTTGTGCTCACATGATGTTCTCCAGACCCTGGTTCGACCAATCAGCAGACAAGAACCGGGATTTATCCAAACAATGTTTTTCCAGTCCTAGAGACCACTTTAGTAGACATTTTAGTTGCCTTTCAGCAAAAAAAATATAATTGAACTTCTACTCCATTATGCTTTACACTTAAATACACCTTGACATCCGTTGAATTACCCATTATGAATAAAGTATCATTAAACATTTCAAGAGGCTGCCTTTCTAAAAGGACACATGTGAACCGAGTTTACACTTTACACCTTAAAGCACAAAGGTTGCACAAAATTGTATGGAAGTGGTTAGAAGATAAAACCACACCGTATCCTCAGGTGTGATGTGGTGTTTCAGTCAGTTTCAATGGTGGATCATGTCTTCATTCTTATCAGTAGTTTTTTTGTTAAATGTATTTTTGGGACTAAGGCCCTTCAGGCAGTTTGAGTGAAGCTGGTATCGGGGTTTGAGTCTCGTGTGGAGGAGACATTGTTTTAGTTTTTTTTTACCAGAACAAGAGATACTCAGAAAGTCACACGGAGAAATGCATGTCGTATTTGTTGCTTGAATGGATTAAACCTGCAAGAAGGAATCCTGCTTGGAAAGTGAACTTTCTTTTTTGTTTGTATATATATTATATAATAACAATATATATATTGTTATACAATAATGATTTTAGAACTATAATAATGGAAGTATGCTAATGTGCTACTAATAATATGTGGGAAGATGAGCGATGCTGCTCACAGTGACTCACCAAATAGTGTCTCTGTCCTAGGCCAGTCATATATCTATAATAATATGATATATAAAGTACATTTAGTTGACAGTCCGGAAAGAGAGATAGGATGACAAGGATGTTGTGTAACACTGAGATTAGTCATAATTCCTGAAAGCATGGCACCTGATACATACAGTGGATGTGTGTGAACGTTAGTATGATTAATAGTACTCCAGGGGGTGGGGGAAATACAAGGTTTGTGTTTGTTTTTGTGTGTGTTGATGAGTGGCCATTGTATATCACACTTACAAATGGAAGTTGATATGTTAATAAGTACAAACTTATATATTCAAAATTCCCTTAAAATATCATTTGTTTGGAGTTGCCATGAGACAACTTAGCAGATATCAAAGACAATAACTTTCACAACAGGATAGAATCCTTAATAACTGACGCACGTTTAAAGTAAAAGGTTTGTTGTTTTGACAGACAAGGGTTGTCTTTGTTACTGATCTGATTGTATTGTGAAGTTTGAATCTTATATGTTGATAGCTGTTTGACATTTTGAACGCCTTTTGTGACGTATCTTATGAAAAGGATGACACAAGGTGAAGCTTTACAACTGATATAGAAAACAGTTGGGCCATACAGGAAATAAGATAAGGAGGAAAGTGAACCAGAAGACAAAAAAAAAGAATGTGGACAGGAGACAAAAAAAAAACACGACACATCTTAACACATTTTGGTAAATATATTATTCAGTGCTCAGAAATCCCCCCAGCCACAACCACTTGTTTAAGACCGAAACCTTCATTTTGCTTTTCACACCCCTTCCCCCCACTCTCACTATAGTTATCTCACCACAGATAACAGCACTGGCCCCTGAAGGAGGAGATAGGAAAAAATACACTTAATTCACTAAATTCAGATGCTTTTGGCCAACTGCATCCCAATGGTGGTGTTTGTGTGTAAGTGTGTGTTATCAGACATACACACACACACACACACACACAGGAAATGACCCACATTACATCTGCACTGCTCTCCAACCCTCTAAAACAAACAGCCACTGTTCAGAAAGAGTGGGCATTCCATTGTTCCTACTATGCCACTACTGTCAAACTGCCAGACAAAGATCTGTGGGGAGATGGGCGTGGCTGTAACCTGAAATGCCGGTATTAAGTCTGGGGCGCTCTTGTGAGGTGCGGTGGGCCGAAGCAGTGGTGGGCAAGCGGGTGACTGTGTGCGTGCTGGTTCCCTCTGGCAGAAGCTTATGAATCCAGAGACACCTGGCTGATCTAAAGGCTCTTAGAACAAGTACCAGAGGCTTTAAAGTGACCAGGGGAAAACACCCAGTTTGACCACCTTTTATGTACTGTTCAGACCATCATGACTTCTTAATGCTTGGTCTGAAAGAACATGAGTACCAAGATGCAGATAAATCTATTTTAACTGACAGGACACCATCGAAGGCTAAGAAAGAAGAGAAATCTGAAGTGAACTGGTGAAAGTTAACCAGGTTACATTACTAATGTTTAAGCAGAGAACAACTATGGCAAGACTGTCCCCTACTGGCCAATGATGTCATTGAAACAAAAAGGCAAGAAAAATGACTTGGGCTGGGTTTAAAGCTGCATTAGGGTAAACTATACATGGTAAACTAAAACAGCAAAGCTTTTGGGAGGGGACGAAAAACAGAGCATAGAGTCAAGCTTAAAAAACTGAAAGTGAGACAGGCTGTGAAAGCATTGTGCTTGTAACCAAAGGCTGACAAGCTTGATCCTATTAAAGTGCAACCTGAACTCCAGTGCTAAAGCTAACCCAAACCACATGATTTTTAAAACTGAAGTATAACCCTGCACATGGCAAAAGACTTTGTCAGCCTGACCATATTAAATGAAATATATTAACCGATTTTTTTGAGAACCAGGATGAAATTGTAAGGTGCTGACATCACAGGAAGACCTTTGTCGATGAAAACCTGTCTAGAGATATAAAGGATATCGGTAAATTCCAGAATCGAGAGAGTTCTCTCACAGTACAGGCAGATAGAGCGCTGGATGATAGAGCTCGGTCATGTGACGAGAGAAGACACCTGACACACTGGAAGAGAAGGATGTGTCCTGCGGGAAATAAACCCTCAAAAAGATTTCATGCATTTAATGATTCAGAAAACAAACCCTAGCATACATGAATGACTTATAAACTGTTTACTGACAACCTAAATTTAGTGTTTATTTTTCTAGTAGGCATTGTGCAAGACATTTGTTACATTACATTAATAAGTAGTCCTTCGGAAAAGCTTATGATAAGATTTAATCACAGTGAAGGCTTTGGAAACTGATTATAGCATTGGATGATATTCCAGAAATGCTGCTTTTCAATTTATGTACAACAAACATTAACATAATGCTTTCAAGCACTTTATAATGACTGGCTTGCTGGACACAGGGTTTCGGTTGATTGAGGGGCAGTTCTATGGGCGTATGCGAAGCCCTCTGTGACATTGCTTGTAAAAAGGGCTATAGAAATACATTTGGATTGATTGACATAGAGCATTAGGTTGACACTAGACTGTCATTATTCATTGTGCATTTGCTAATAAAGTAACATGTCTGTTGACTTTAAATGGCAAATCAGGAACATGTCCTGACCAATCATCACCTCTCAGTTATAGCGTGTCAGAAGCTCAGCAGCCTAAACCATATGGAATATTAACTCATACAATATGCTCGGCGTGATCCATGTTTTACAGTTATCTATGCATACATGACAACAGCTACCCATAGAACCTGTGTTCCTGTCATTCAGCTGCCACCTATTGTTCTATTTAATCCCACAAGCAACGAAGGAAGAATGATGAGAATAATCAATTAATCAATGGGGAAAAAATGGCCTGAGGCAATTAAACCACATCTGAATGGTTGATTAACCTTCATTAGCATTTAAGCCATTTCTGAGGTCAGTAGTGTGTCAATAGTTAGCCTGACCTTTACATTGGAGCAGATGTCTTCGACCACTTAGCAGAAACTGAAGATGGGTGACAGTACAAATGAACTGATGACGCTTCATTTTTCCCAGCAGATGGACAGATATTCCCTCGACAACGCCCCCCCCCCCCTTTCTCCTCCTCCACTCCACAAACAGTTATTTCAACAAACCAGAGACTCAATGAAACCCCCCTCCCCACAGTCATTGGTCATAACCCTCTAAAAAAAAAAACTTTAAGACCAACAGTTTCTCAAGTTGACGTGTCACTATTTCAACATCCTCGAAACACGACTGAGCAGGAGAACATTAGTTCCCCCTTGAGACGGTCTCCATGGCTCGCACTGGAATCTAATCAGAACGTTGTGGCCAGACATCATGTTGAGGACCCCCAACCCCCCTCACCACTTGAACAGGCTGACTTGTGAGGACAAAGGAACCATGGCTTTGACTCCCCACCCTCTTTCTCTTTGTCTCCCCCTCGACTTCTGCTCGTTTAAACTGATAACCCCCCCCCCCACCACCACCACCACTACCGCCATATCCCCATTCCAACTCCCCTCTCCATGCCTGGCCTACTTTTAATTAACACAGGAGCCTGAAATGGCTGGTTATCCCCACATGAAACGTTTCGCCCAAGTTATGCCCAATGAAGCCTTGTTTCTCTGATGAATAGTAAACCTTGACCAGCGTGTTATTACTACTACTCACTACCAGCACACCAGCCACAGAGATTTCATCAAGTTTCTTCTGTCTGAATTTTTCTCAATTCCAATTAAGGCACACAAAAAAAATTCCCTGATGTTTAAAGCTTTGATAGTCTAAATCTAAATCCATCCATTATTGCACCATATCAGCATATGAAAACATCATTGTTTTGTCTTGTCATCCATCATCTGTAGATAGGTCACTAAACTGTGTTCACCCAGGCCAGCATTAGTTCCAGCATCATCCGTTACCTTCGTAAAATCTTCCTCATAACCCTCTGCCTCCACGTTGGTGTGTGATGCAAAATGTACTGGGGCTTCCCTCTGCCCTGTCACCACAGTGATGTCATTTCCTGTACAAGGTCAGTGTGAAGCAAAAGCCCCAGCAGCACTGACCAGCTGTCCTCCCCTGTCCCCCCCACCCGCTCCCAGCTGATGGTAGCTGCAGGGCAGTGGAGCATATGTAAGACCCTCCTGAGTCCACAGAACCAGGGTCTTTCCCAGCCACCCAGACGGACATAGCACCAGCTGTCCAGCTCTCTCACGCAGCAGTGGCTATGGGGAGGAGTGGGAGAGGAGGGGGGGCTGGGGCTGATGGGAGAGGGGGTGTGTGATTGGATAAGTGGGGGGGGGGGGTTATGCCGTCTCACTGTGGACACTAAATTATTCAGTCTGACCACAGACCAAACACATAGCTAGCTCAGGCTTGAAAAATAGACAATATCCCCTTTTTAACTTTGCATGACACAATGTCTAGTTGCCATGTGCTTCTATGAACTTCTTCAGGCAATCCTCATCACCTTCCAGTAACATTTGACAGACACAAACCCTATCTCTCTGCCAAACACACACGAAAACAATTCTTAACGTGACAATCTTTCTTCAGACTCTATTGCTAGGTGTTGTTCATTAAGCTTCCACCTACTATTGCACTGATGTGAAAAAGAGAGAAAAAAGATGAGGCAATCTGTCTTGTCTGTGGCATTGCGTAAATTGCCAGACAAACCACACGTTTGTCACGCTCAGCATTACATGATGTTCTTCTGGGGTGGTGATGTGAGGGAGGGAGGGAGGGAGGGAGGGAGGGAGGGAGGGAGGGAGGGAGGGAGGGAGGGAGGGAGGGAGGGAGGGAGGGAGGGAGGGAGGGAGGGAGGGAGGGAGGGAGGGGAGGGAGGGAGGGAGGGAGTGGGGGGGGGGCGCTCCTAAACAAACAGTGACTCCTGGGAAAGGTGATCTGCGCTCTCATTCTGTCACCTGTCGTCTACCGCACTCGACCGTCCGCAATCAGAAATGCCCTGGATGGCAGCTGGCATGTGTGTGTGCGTGTGTGTGCCTGTGTGAGCGCGTGTGTGTGTGTGTTTGCGCCTTGGGGGTTGGACCATGGGTCCGCATAACTAACAGTAAAGTAAAGTTTTTTACCTAAGGGTACTGTTGAACGCAACAGAAACACAAATGGCCGGTATAATTACCAGGTTTTCTGGTGACCGAGCACAAACAAAAAGGGGATGGTTATCAGTTTAATTGTTTGATTCAGCTTGACTGATCAAAAGGTTTCCAACCTAAAGTTGGAAAGTTCATCCATTTAGCAATTCCACTGATGTCAAACTGTCACAGTTCTTTTTTTCGTAAGAGAGTAGAAAACTCTATTCAGTATTAGAAGTATTTTTCTCTCATTCATGGTAAGTGAATAACTGCCAGGCAGGTCCTTTTCTGATGTCCACATTCAGAGTTTAATTCAGTTGGATCTCTAATATTACCATGGGTTCAAATCACTAACTTGTTCAACACTTTTCATATACAAATAATTGTTAATTTAGTCAACATAAATAAACTCATAGATTTTTGTCTTATTCTGGAGTGCAATTCATCTCCATAAGACCAACAAAGACACTAAAGATAAAGTTATCTAAACATAAATTATAACCAACTCAAACCAGAATCCTAAATAATCCCAACCCCTCAATACATGTTTCAGGATCTGTAAATATTGACATTTTTGACAATATTGACATTGACAAATTCTACTTAATGTGGTGTAACTGAGCACATGACAGCCACCCCTTGCCCACCCATCTATCTAAGTGAAACAGTATTCAATGGTGTTCTTTACTAACAGGACCCAGCAGGACTCTATCACCTTTCCAAAGGGATCTCCTAGTCCTGGGTGTGCGAGGACAACGTCCTGCCAACACCTCCTGGAAGTGTCATCGACCATAATCAGGTGACATTTCCACAACACCCTCACCTCATTACTTCTTGGTGGCCTTTGACAAAAGTCCCTTTTTACAGTTGTATCTTCTTTCTTCAACAAGCATACACAAGTGCATGATCTCCAATGGACACAGGTTTTTTTTTTTTAGAGGATGTGTTGTTGGTCAAAAGTGCCTTATAAATCTAGTATTTCAGTATTGTAAAGATGACATGGGATTAAACTGCGTCAGGGTTAGGGTTAGTGGGTTATTAAGTGAAAGAGCAATCAAGATCAAATAATAGGTATCACGCCAATAAACTAGAAAAGAAGGGAAGCGATAAAATAACCCTGATTAGAATATAAAGGTATCAAAGTCCACTTAGCAGAACAACAGCTGCATAAGTGTGATTGGAACCTCACACACACTTAAAAAGATTGCCAAGCACAAAGATAGGGGTCGTTACCTCTGTTAAGGCCAAGACAATCAACAGAGAGACAGTGCCTTGCTTGGTTTGTGGCAGGACTGCAACATGCTTACCAACAGGTTGGACGCACTGATAGGTGGTCTTTCCTGTTGTCACTAAACGCACTGCTAAATGAGAATGAGTCATTCTTATACACAGACCACAGCACGGCAACAATTTTGAAGGGCTTTGGATAAATTTGCCTGCTAAATTAATGAAGATACTGTTTACAGATTTCCAAAGGATGCATGTATTACAAAGTAGGATTTTTATTTTAGGTATTTTATTTGATCTAGATTTGGAGAGAGCCAGAACAAGCTTGGTGATTGATTCCGTGGATGGGTAAAAAGGGTGACAGTAAAATAAAATGAGGATGAAGTTAAAACAATGATCCAAGTTCTCAAAGTAGGACAGCTGTGTAAGTGGCCATTTGTACCTCCACACACTAACAAAAGCAGCGACACCTGGCCTGGTGGTCGTCTCCAGTGTTCAGACCTGCGGTCAGCCCCTTGGTAAGATGTGTGTGGTCTTCCCAGGGATTCTGAAGCCTGACTGACTATGATAGAGGGACAGAAGGCCTAAAGCTCGTGTCCAGGGACGTCCCATACAGCTTTCTGAGTCTGTGATGTTTCGCACCCTGGCCTGGCCACCTTCCTGTGTGAGCAAATCTCAGCATCCTGCATCCAGTCTGGATGTGGGAAATCGCACACTCTCCACACTCTCATTGCACGCACACATACAGTACCCTTCCCCCCCTATCCCCCTATGCGCCCCCCTTCTCCTACCCCCCTTCCCCCCCCACTCCCCCCTCTCTCCAGACGCACACACTCAGCCGATCACTTCCCCTCTGTGGCACAAAGGACACCTGGCTCTGGCCTGCACCCCTGCTTTCTGCTTTAGAAGAACCTCTCTAATACATGCTGGGGCCCAAAGCCAACATACAAGCAGATTAACACCCCCGCCCCCCCTCCCAGCCAACACACACGCATGCACCCTCACACACACACACACCCGTAGACACACTCGCTCACTCACATGCACCAGGCCGCTTCGTGTCCCCCTAATGAGCATACAGAATCAGACCCTAATCCTTTGATACGCCAACTCGCCCCTGGTCGCTGCATTAGCTGTCACACTTCTTCCTCTCAAAGGGCTTGTCCTAATCTCCACGCATACCTCGTCCTTCCACACATTGGCCTTTCGCCTCCTCCGACTCGAGCTGCATTGATCTTTTGATTTCTTTTCTTTTGTTTTTGCCAGGCCGAGTGCAAATGGTACGTCCAGGGCCCAGAGCCAGAGCGCTTTCTGGGGGAAATTAGAGGCTCCTAGCATCTGTCTCTTCTGGTCATCGTCCCTTTCTCACTCTCTTTAGCCGGCTAGTTTGACTGAAATGCAACATACCGAGAAAATAATGGCTGTTTGGAGGGTAATCACAAACACATACACACAAACTGTTGTTCCTATTCTTGTTCAGTTATAATTAGAATGTTTAGAGCAGTAGAACTGCAGTACAATGCTCACACTCACAATGAGAGTGTGTGTGCTGTAAGTGCTTTAGGATAGAATAGGGTCTGACAGATCAAAATAGTAACCTTTCTCTCTGTATCCCCATTAAAGTGATGCATCATTTTAAACAAATAATACACACTGTGAAAATAGGTTAGAGTCACAATGGCTCAACCAATGTGTACATTATTTGTTTCCAACTACCAATACTACTAATACTACTCATCTAACTAACTGTAGATGAGTAAGACACCAAAATATCACTAAAAGATTAAATATTAACAAAAACGATTAACAAATCAGCTGATTCACCAATGAGGAATGTTTATTTCTACTAATACATATTTCACCACCACTAAGGAGGTGTAGGTGTAGTAGGAGAACCCAAAGGACTGAAAGACACAGTTTACCCTAAACCCCCTTCAACACTGTCTCACTAATCTGTCTGATCAGGTGTCGCCCCCTAGTGTCCAGGCCTTGTCCTATCTGCTGCTCACATAGATTTTTATAGGATTTATATTATATTATATATCTGTACATGCGAAGGAAATAAAACGTAGCTAAGTGTTTGATGATTTGAAAAGCAATTTTATGTATGTCTTCATAAACTATAAAACAACACACGTTAACTTAAGTCCATATTTTTATTTGACAATAATACATGCACAGTAAGATGGAATGCACTCTGAAACTGCAAAACTTTTATTGTCAATTTTATTTCAAAAAAGTGTCTTTCAAAATGGTGCTGTTCAGAAAGATAAACACTATAATTAATAATATCCCTTTCACAAAACACAAACGCATGGTAAAATGTGTTTAGCATTATTAATCCATAAAGAAAATGGTTCTTGAGTTTATAAATGTTTGCGTGGATGAATAGAGCACACCAACTTTGGTCAAGCAATCATAGCTGACAAAATGTACCGACTCACTTGTACTGTGCTCTTTTCCATGGTTTTCTAAGCTGGTGGTCGTGTTGAAATAATGTTTTCTTTCCCACAACACATTTGACAGATTAGTTATCAGAGATGATCTGATCACATGGCAAAAGAGGTTCTACTTTGATTTTCTTTGCACAATCATTCTGAAAAAAAGGAAACTGTTTAGTCAGTAATGTTTTCTTTTACTTGCAATTGAAATGTAAATCGTGAAAAGTTTGAAAGTAGGAAAGGAAGAGTGATTGAAACAGAAAAATAAACACGATTTTCTTTACACTAAATAACTTCATCTTAGCCACTGAGTTCTAAAATATAATGACTGTGAGCAGAGTGAAGAGAGAGAGGAGTAAGAGTGAAGAGTGAGATTAGGAACATGGATCCGTGAGCGTCCGTACCATGAATCTGACCACGTTAATGTGGTATGGAATCCCACCCAGCTCTTCACACTTCCTGATGTGGATTCTCTCTGGGTCCCCTGGGGTGACGACCACCATGCCTGGCTCAGCCTTACTCACAACAAACATCCACATTACAAAGTCACATTCACAGCAGGAGGGCTGTATTTCTACTGTGGTAAAAAAAACTGTTTTCTTAGAAGTTAATTTGAGTTTAAAATAAATGAATGTATATTTTAGCTCATTGTTATAAGACAACATTTGCTTGGCTTATTGATACAAATATGAGTGTAATTCTTTTGAAATATAATTCAAATGCTTACAGTCTACAGTATTGTTGGTTGACTGAGAAATTTAATACACTGTTTACAGTATCTTGACATATCAATAAAGTCAGAAAGAATCACATATAACAGCAAATATAAATATATGTGTCACATGTCATGTAATGTCCTACTCACTGGCTCTAGTTTCCTGTGCAGGGAAAGCATATCAGACAGTCTGCTGTTGAACCCTGGAGCAAAGTTTGCTGGGTTTATCGCTACGAAACATTGACCCTGAGGGAACGGTTACAAAAAAAACATGAACTGCAACAAGGGTCAAACTTGGTTTGCTTTAACTTGACTCAGTGAACTGAAAGGTAACATAACCTAACTTTTCAAAAAGAAATATGAACATCCAGAAGACTAGTGTGTCTATTCCCAATCTTATACACTTTCCTCAAACACCATGTG
Source organism: Neosalanx taihuensis (assembly GCA_030340665.1). Classification (NCBI taxonomy): domain Eukaryota; kingdom Metazoa; phylum Chordata; class Actinopteri; order Osmeriformes; family Salangidae; genus Neosalanx; species Neosalanx taihuensis. Next base: position 3,598,649 of record CM059290.1, read on the forward strand.
TAACAAAGACTAAAAGGTTTCCCTCCACAGTTACTCCACAGTGTGGAATGATGATCCAGCTTGGTGGCTTGGTCAAACCTACCAGGTCTGCTATTCGGTCAGTAACCTTCCATGTGCGAATGTGTCTGCTATACTGAGAACCTGCCAGCATACCGCAGAACACCTCAACCATCATTCCCAGACCAAAGCCCTTGTAACCACCTGGGAGAAAATCAAACCCCAAATAAGCAGTTATACAGTCTATTTGGATAGTCTTTAAATCCCTTTAGCAACTTAAACATTCTTTCATTATCTACCACTTATTAGTGGTGCTGCTTGTTCCTGTTAGGTGTCATTGGATGACTGGTGCCCATCCCAGGCTTTAGGCCTGGTACACCCTGGACTGGAGCCAGCTAGTCGCAGGGCTTTTACTAAACATTTTACTCTCAAATAAATTTGGGTTTTGGCAAATAAATGTACCTTTCTTACGACACTTCAAATCGAACTAAGGTTTGGAGAACAGTGTACAGTACATACATGTACCATTCACAGAGAGAAGAGGATAATCTGACCTGTGGCCTCGCATCCCCCAACAGGTACCAGTCCCCCTCCATCGAGCACCTTTCCTGGATCTGTACTCAGCTTGCCCTGGGCGTCACAGCCCCAGCCTTCTGGTATGATGTCACCACGCCTGTCATGAAGCTCAATCTGGAGGTAACAATACAACAATACAACACCAACTCATGTAAATGCAGGTTATTTACAAATTCATTACCATGGCCAATGTATTTGGTTTGATATTTTTGTGTCGAAAACATTTCCTGTGTGCAACTTATCGACATCCCCCATCAAACTGAACTGTAGTATAAGCTTGAACAGGGACAGTAAATGCATGACGTGTACAAAAAAGCTGACGTAGCATATTCATTGAGTTTACTACAGGGTTAAATAGGGGACTAATAACTTAATAAAGACAATTTCTCCCCCCCCCCCCCCCCCCCCCAGTTTACCTTTCCTAGAGCAACTGCCGATGTTGCCATGTCCAAGACGAAGCTGTCTCCATCATGGGCTGGAGCTGCAACACTGATGGGATTGGTGCCCAGCGTACGCTAGGTAACAAGAGTACAACCGTTAGATACTGCAGAGCAAAGCAACATACGCTCTAAAAGGACCTTCACATAAGTGCTTGATTCAATTACATCTCACTGTAACATTGTAACTGTCTCATAATAGCTGCACTGCACAACATTGCCACTGCTTAAATCCCAAACACAGTAAAACTGAAATAGGTTGAGAAGCACTAAAGTCTTCATGAAGCCATTTGATTTGAGGGAAATTAAAAATCAAGGAAATAATAAATATATGTGTAAATATTATGTTAAGAATAAATGCACTATACAAAATAGATAAATACAAAGCAGTTGTAAGGCAGCGTTCCTTCCTGTTACCTCTTTAGCGCGTGTGGGTACCACCAGTGGGGAGGTATTTGTAAAAGACATACCCTGTGAAGGATAAGAAGGTATTTTATTGATATACGACTGATCCAATACGAACTACGACTTGAGCTCAATACATTAGTAATTCTGAACACATTTACTACACAAATTCAAATCAAAGATCATGACTCACAATCATGTTTTCTCTTAGCGCTTGCATTGAGTAATAGGCAGCAATACCATAATGGTTCGACCCTGAAAACAAAAAGGATATTCCAGAACAGTTATGTGCTTTATGAGAAGCAAGTAGCTCACAGTTTGTGTATAGTGGTTGTTCCAGCCAGGCGTTAGTACATTTAAACACACAGACCTTGATGACTGATATGTAAATCAAATAATCAGTTATCCTTGTATTTTCTGGAATATCAGGAAAGCTATACTGGAATGATAATAAAAATGATTTGATCACACAAAAAAGGATCTACATTCTTTTCAACCACAAAAAAACGTATGTCAAGCGCGAATGCAGTCTCCTCCAGACCAGGCAAAAGCAGTGGACTTGCCATGTGCCACTACCCATCCGATGCCCACGTCGTGGGCCTTCTTGATGGCTAGGTCCATGCAGAAGTTACCAACCACGGGCCCCAGCAAATTACTTCCGTTCACAAGGGCTGTAGCAACAGTCTCCTTTTCGACCACGGGCTCTCCTTCCTTGGCACAGATCCCTGTCTGGAGGTCCTTTACATATACGTCTGGATGGATGAAGGATACAGGATTCATGTTAGCAGTCCAGTAAGAGCCTGGGAAGCTTGGTGGATTCATTGGATGTATTTAGGGTACTGGAATGGATGTTTGTTCAATAGGTGGCATGTTTACATCAATGAACAATTAAATTATGCAGATTGGGGCCTGTTGTCTGGATATATTTTGTACTATGTGAGTGTATGGCAGTCTGACCCATCCTATTAAGGCCATGGCTGTAGTGTCCTCTCCTGTCTCCCTCCACCAGCACCTCTGCCAGGCTCCGGGCATGGCTTGGCTTGGAACCCACTGCTACCATACAGCGTTCGATGAAGGCTAGCACCTCTGCTTGGGCAATCAGACACCTGGAGGAAGGGACGAGGATCCATATATAATCTGACAGACTGGATAACATCTAACTGTTTCTTTCTTCGTCTATTTTAGCAAAGTCCATGATGTACAACCCTTTAATCATACAAATGATTACTTCCATTATGAAAACACGCATGACAGAGTTCCACTACAACATGCCCAGCTGGTTGATTATCACTGCCTGCCATTTCCCAACAGGCTTCAATAACAAGCTATTCTAATGTACTTTATTCTAGAGATAGTCCTTCTACTTAATAGACCACAACATTTAAAAGGCACATTTATATGTTTGATATTTTACCATTAAAACATACAAGAATGCAAAGAAACAAGAATGGGACTTGTGCTGTAGGCCTCAGCAGTGGGTATTAAAGATATATTAGTCAATGTGAAAATGTTGACATTTTAGCAACTTCATTTATAATTCCACAACGTTTCTCGTTTAACGTGTTTAAATTTTAAACGTATGCCACACCTTTTGATACACTCAGTTACAAGGCACAATACTGTCACCTTATAATAAGATATAGGTTCAAATGTAGGTTTTAAACATAATTAAAAATCCTAAAAATATATATCTAAAAACAAGCATCAAAGTTATAATTTCATCGTGAAGCTGAATTGATAATTCATTCATGAATCTGATCTACTCTTGCCTACCTCATCGTGCTCTTGCTAGTGTTCTGTCTCTTTCCCAGGTAAACGCGAAGTTGTGGTCTATGATCATGCCGTTCACCTGGTTCAGTAGGGAAGCATCTAGTTCAGTCTGTCTGCCATCCAGACTCTCTGCTTGTTACAGAGAGGCCCTTGTTAAAACTGACCGACAGGCCTGTACTCTGCTATACTCCGTATATTCCGGAATGACGAGGTCACAAGGTCAGCATTATGTCAACTTTGTTTTGTTACATCAATATTTGTCGTGACTTTGACCACCTTTGGTCATTAGGGGGTTAGTCGACTGGCTTAACGTTTGGTGATGTCGGTTATTATTTGAACATAAGGCGGATGAAAAAAGAAAACCTTGACAAATGCTTTTACAGACCGGTATGTAGCCTACTGCACTAACTACTGAACGTAGATTACACTTTGATTCTAGCGCCGTTAAGCTTGGGTATTGGGCTGTATCCTAATATGTGGCACGTAGTTATGTCTACAATTATACTGTATTTAAATGCCAAACCAGTGTGTTGGGTGACGTGAGTCACCGCGCAGGGTACAAAATATAGATTTTATTATAAGGCTCAGTAGTATATCGGGTATTTAACAACAGCGTTTAACAGCTCCAGGAAACAGTGACATAAAGACCACATCTAGGAAACAAACAATTTGAAATAAGACAAGGCAACAATACAGCACATATAACAACCATACATAATTAAAATCATTATAGGGAAACACATATCCTAAAACACTGAAAGCCAGTAAGGCGACACCATCAGCTTCCAGACATTCTGCAATCAGCCCCGGCTACAAAAAACCCAATCACCAGTATACAACATGTACATGCGCAGTCTTGCATGCATTTGATGGCTGACACAACATTTTTAAGACACGTCAAAAAGACTCAAAGTTAAATGAGAAACAATGCTGCCGGTGTGCACCTCAAGTACAGATGTGACCCTACAAGCTCACACCCAGTTATATTGGCACGAGCCTTAGGTGTGGCCTCACACCCTCTGGACCCACACCCATACCACACTAGCATGGTGCCTCTTCAGCAATCCCATTCATTACACCACTCGTAGACGTAGATATATTCCAAAGTCTATACGTCTGCTCCTCTTCTTGCCTCTTTCCCTCCTAATCTTAGCTACCTATCCAGATCCCCCCCACTTGCCATCTCTTTCCATAGGGCTCTGGAACTGTCAGGCTGCAGTGAACAAGGCAGACTTCATCCCGTTTGCATCCCAGGCGTCTCTCCATGCCCCTGACAGAGACGTGGATCAGCAAGCTGTTTTCTGTGACACAATTGGTTGTTGCAGACTTCAGTAAGAGGTTAGTTGCTGGATCCACTGTGGTCATCGGGCCTGTGGTTTGTCTACACATGGTCACAGCCAGCATTTGTAGTATGGGTGTGCACACAACTATAGTTCTGGAGCAATTGGTTAGTCTTTGTAAGCTTGGCCTGTTGATTTGTGTATAAATGTTTGCGTAGGGCCTATAATGTCTGTAAATCTAGCAGCTAGATGCATATATACTCCACTGCTCTCAGGCACCAGATAACTGTTTTTCAATAACACGGTGCAGCAGTTTCCAAAGGGAGGGAAGGGAGGGGCTGTTATATTTAGACTAGCTTTCAAACCATGCAGTCCCAATTCTAGTCTCTAATTCACCATGAGACACACATCTGGAAACGCAATGTGAGGAAGGATAAAATAGAAAGTTGGCCTGTAGGCCTGTTATTTGTATTTGTATTTATACATCATAGCTAGTGCTTGAGATTACTGTCATGGCAGAGACAAAGGGTGTGAGGACAAGATGGAGATGCATATGGATGATCAAAGAGGACAACAAGACTGAAGCTTAGACAATGGTCTGAAACTATCTGGATGGACTGAGTCAGAGGACGTGAGATGTTTGTGGGTGGAAAGAAGTCCCAAAAAGTAAGTTTAGGATATATCATGTAAGATTATTTTTGATGAAAATGTAACTGCATCAAATGAAAACCCTCAGATGGGACTGAAACACATTTAGATACACGTCTGTGAACTCTCCAGTGGTTATGTCAAACAGTGTAAATATATCTTAACTTCAGCTATGTGGAGTTGTTTGTCTACATATCCAAATGTGAAGGATTGTGGTGGTACAAAAAGCTGTAAACATATTTCTGGACAATATCTAACAGTGGACTAAAATATACATTTTATTTGCAGTATGCTTGCTTATGATTACACAAGTATGGAAATTTAAGTAGCAAATATGCTTAGCCAATCAAAGGACACTAACCAAAAACTGTTTATATCGGATTTAAACAACTATTTTGTGTTTTAACTGATGGTATTTTAATGAACCATGCATTAATAATGAGTGATGGAAGGTTATACAGAGGAATCTCAGAAATCTTTCTGGTAAAACTTTTATACAGCATGCTGAATGGCACAGTATCTGACCCTTAAGGAAACATTAGTGTTTTTAACCATTACATTTTCCAGAACTGACAGAAAACGACGTACAATACTACTATGTCAACAGAAGTAAAAGACACTGACATTATCATAAAAATGTATGTCGTACTCATTAAAGTGAACAAAGAGCAGTTGTAATAAAATTAATAAAATTAAACAGAACAAATGTGACAATTTTATATACTTTTAGGTTTTGTCCTGAATAAGGAAGGAGAAGGATCTCTTGATCCTCCTCCTTCTCCACACCTCCCTTCTCACACCCTCCAAATTGATGTCAATGTTGAAATATTCTTCACCTCCTCCCCACCTTCTTCCTCCTTTCTTTCTTTCTTTCCTTCTTTCTTACACTCCGACTCTCGCTCTGTCCACCTTCTCTATGCCTTCTCTTGTGTCCTGTCTATCTGCTAAAAAGCTTCATAAAGCTCTGAAAGCCATCTTCTCCAAAGAAGTCAAAGGAGCCCTGAGAAGTTCCCAGGTGGACCAGCAGCAGAACCAGAAGCACCACCACCAGCAGGGGCACCAGCAGGTTCCAGCCTGCTGCCAGGATGTTGTACCATTTGGCCTTGTCTGAACACTCCTGGGCAGCCTGCAGGTTTCCCATTGTCTTCTGGTCTCTAGCCTGAACTCAGAGTGAATAGGTGGAGGGAGAGAAAGGAGGAAACAAAAAAAGGTTGAGATCGATCATGAGAATTGCAAGTGCAACGTTTCACTTGTCAAACAATTTGTGTATTTGGTTGGCAGTTGTCTAGGACTCCATCTATTGGCTACAACTATATCCTACAATACAGTTAATAACTGTCAGTTATTACTTATGTAGTCACATAGTTTTTTATTGCACTTCAAATTAAACACACTCCATGCTTGGCCATTGAGAGCCTGTGGTGGTCTATGTCGGCACTGGGTGGTCCAGACATACACTCTTTAATTACCAGTGCGCTTTTTCATTTGACATGAGCACTTGCTTATTAAGAAGATGCCAATTACATCAATTTAAATGTCCAAACAGTCAGTCTGGCTTTAGCAGCTCTAATTGGCACTTGTGACTCCATTTCACCACAAAGGGTGTGTTCGATTTGTATTCATATATTGTAAATATAATATAATAATATATATAATACAGGCTGATGGATATAATGGAGAAAAAAAATATGAAAAGTATAAAACATCCACTTTTAGATTACAGGTATTGTCTTTTCTCAATGTCGATTAGTTAAATTTTACTCATGAAAACTAAATGATGAAGTTAGTTAGGATTAGGTTATTGGTTATAATAGAGGACAAGTGGTATATTAAAATTTCCTGTAGCAAAGAGGTCAAATACTGTCCCATTTCCAGTGTGATCAGAATGTTTTACATGTTGCAGTTCTTGGCAGCAATATCAGACTTCCTCCATATTATTTTGTCAATCTGGCAAGTTTGTTAAGGCTTCATGTTTTGGTAGTGCTGTCATTGCAGCAGTCATAGAACATATAAGAACCAAATCAAAAACATGTAAAACTCACCTTGATAGAGTAGATTAGAGCCATGAACCCCAGACAGCAGAAGTTGACATAAAGAGTGTTACACAAAGACCAGACCAGGTAGTCGTTGGGTGGCTTTTTCCCATCTGCACCCATGTTCACTACTGTAGAACCTGCAGTCTTACGGCCAGACTTGCAGTTGGTAAGTGGGGTGCAGTCAGACGGATAGTTGTATGCATGGTTGTCCATTTTAGGTATTTTGAACAAATCTCCCTGGTTTGGTGGAAAAGAACGCAGCTGTGATCCCTCCTGCACCCACACTGTGCAAGGGTGTATATGTTACCAACAAGGTCTTAAATGGTCCCAAAAGGGTGGAGGATAGAGAGGGTGGAAACTGGCAGAGACATGGGCAGGAACTGTTCAGGTCTGTCATTATGCGGTGCGAGATGAAGAGAGGGAGAGAGTGACTGGGTGGGACACAGCAGAACATGGAGCGGTATAATTGGAAGGATGGGAAGATGAATACAGGAATGCAAATAGAGACTAAATGTACTGTTGTACATGAAGAAACTGTGCAGTGGGTGTTTCGAAACATCATAGTTGTTTCTGAATACTATAAAAGCTTGTAAAGTTTTCTTTGTCCATGAGTTTAAACAATAACTGCTTTCCTTACACCATCTACCAGTAATACAGTGCGGTTAAGAATATGTAAACATACCCTTTTTACAGCATGAACCAACCCTATGCTAAACCAGGTCATGTAACTGACACTTAAAGTTTTCTTTTACATTTTTGTTTTTCTATCTGTAACTGTGTTTCTTATGCTGCTGCCTGTCTTGGAAACGTCCCCCTTGAAAATAGTTGTTTTTAACTTAAAATAAAAAATACTCTGGTTAAAAATACTCTGGCATTCTCCTGACTTTGTAGTCGTAGTCCTGAAAGGTTTTTATTCAGGACTGCTGTTCAGTCTTTGCCTCCATCCCATTCTCTCTAGTTTAGAAACTTCATTGAGCTTCAAGGCTGTTTTTAACACTTCTTGGGACTAAGAGTGTTTCTGTCCAGGACATTTGAGCAGGATGTTGGGAAACTGCATATTTAAGGAGACTGAACTAACTGGAGGTCACTGTGTTATCTCTGGCATATACAGTGCTCAGTGTGAATTTGTCTCAGAGGAATTTGTTGTTGACTATGTCATATTCAGCGTCCGTGAACATATCTGGAATCCAGGTTTCCTTTTTTCCTTCCCCCTAGTGAAACACAGATGAGGACAAGAACACACCACGTCTGATGTGGTGTCATGGTGACACTGTGGAGAAGTTTCCTCTAGTGAGATTCCCTAACACGTGGCTCAAACAATATGGGTAATATAACGTACAGTACGTTACCTCTCGTTTTCCTCAAGATCTAACTTTTGACCTTTAGATTAGATGAATAACAACTCATTTGCTGTCTGATAACCACAATGGAGCAACAATAAAAAAGTACAAAAGAAAAACCTTTATTTAATAATTACAGTTAGGTCATGCATCGCCAAATAAAAAAATCGATCGCGTTTAACCCTTGAAATATGATTCCTTAAGCTGTGTTCTGCTTAAGGTTGGAATCGTCATGGAGATGATCACACTGGACAGTCATAGACGTGGATGGCACGGTCGTCACCTGCAGATACAATCTTGGATCCATTGGTGTTGTATTTCACACTCCAAACCTGAAGGGGGAAAAACATATTAAAGATAATGAGTCTTAACATTACACTGCACCAATTTTGGGTATCACATACAAATAGAATGTGAATTATTATATTATATATTATTTAAATTCTTGTAAACAATATTATATTCATATAAAGATTATAAACCAATATTATAAAGAAACAACTTTTGTTTTAAAAGATTCTAAATAGAGATACGGTGTGTGTGTAATTTCTCACCTGGTCCTGATGGTCAAAGAATGTGTTAACACAAGCCCTTGAGGCAGCGTCCCAAACTTTGACACTTTTATCTGAAGAACTGAGGAGGAAGGTGAAAAAGCACAATAACTGAAACCATCAACAATCAGACGCAACTAATTAGCTTCATGCAGTTTTTCAGGGACATTACTTGTAATGCAAACCAAATTCAATACTTCTTGTGTCATGTCAACAGTCTTATTTCTACAACATACATATCGTGTGAGGGGGGACCTAAAGGTCTGGGCATATGTATTACATGGATTATTCATTGGCCATTTTAAATGTGTATTTTAATGTAGCTGTGATATGTGTTACCTGGAGACAAAATGCGTGTCATCTGGTGAGAAAGCGACACTCAGTACCCAGGATGCGTGGCCGCTTAAAGTACCTGCCAAATTAGCATGTTGCCTGTAAAACAATAACAATGGATCATTTTAGTAACATAATCCTTTGCTTCCTAAAAATGTAATGCATTTGTATGTGAAAAATAATTAATTACACTAATATTTTTATTTGCACTTACACGTCATAGATTTTAATGTAGCCGTCATCTGATGCAGTTACCAAGAGCTGGGAGTCTGGGGAAAAGGTCAGTGATCTGATAGGCATGGCGTGACCTTGAGGGGTTGAGGAAAAAGAGACAGGCCAGGTGTCAATACATCCAGGACAGAGACATGCCAACACAATATTAGCATATAATACACCACAGTATCCTAATCTACTTGTAATTGTAATACCTCCATGTAAAAATCAACATACCTTCTAGCGTATGCAGTAGTTTTCCTGTGGCAATGTCAAAGATATTGATGATTCCATCGATAGCGCCACTGGCCAAGTACTTTCCATCTGGACTCTGGAGAATTTAACAGGAATTTAGTCTAACTTGGAACTGTTCAACCAAAGAAAAGAAAGTGTTTTTAAATGCACTTAATTTTCAGTCATTTTGGGGAGTGTTGTGTATGTGCATAACCATATTTCTTGACCATTTATGTTATCTTACATATGCTATGCTAAGAATGAATTTCCCTCTGGTATCCAAGGAGTACTCTTTCTTGCCGCTTTCCACCCCAAATATGTTGACTTTTCCAAGATGGCTGCCTGTGGCGATATATTTGGAGTCTGGAGAGAAGGCCACTGTCCAAGCATCAACTATAACAGCAAAAACACACAGCCGTCAACCTTTCAATACAAATATGTAAGTCATCGAGAATAACCCTGACTATAGTTCTCAAACAAGTTCGAGGTTGATCCAATTGTTATTAATTATTAATACATAAATAATGAATTATGTGGCTATTACTGTCCAATCTCCAGATCCAAATATTCTCCTCAAATTTAAACAGAAACTACTACATGCAATGTTTTTGTGCAGAAACCCTGGTCTCGTTTGTAAATTTTTCATTAATGAGAAGTACTTTAGTGGAGATTTTACCTGGCCCAGCATCCATAGACTTGATCTGCTTGCCCGACTCCAGGTCCCAGAGGCGGATGTGAGCATCCAGGGAGCTGGAGGCAGCGATGGATCCGTTGTGACTGATATCCACAGACACCACGCCCAGCTGGTGGCCCTCCAAACTCCACTGCAGCTCTAGCTTCTCATCTGACCTGGATGGACATAAACACAGAGCTAAGACAACTTAATCGGATAATACAGATCTTGCTGATTGAATATTTTGAACAACCCTTACTTCCTGCTTAATTCACAGAGAGGCGAAAGTTAACAAGAAGCTATACATGTCATGGTATATGCAAGATTAGGGTTTCCCTGAAATAGCCCATTATCAGCAATCTTTGCATTACATTGACACTACAGTTATCTTAATCTCAAATTACCATTTCCAGACTTTCACCATGTCGTCCAGAGAGCCTGTGACCAGAGTTTCAGACCCGTCCTTCTCACTTCTACCCCAAGCAGCAGTCCAGATTGCATCATCGTGGGCTGTCATAAGAAAAAAAACATGCATGCAGAAACTCTGATATTTATATCCTTGTACCTACCTACCTGGATGTATACAAGTGTATTAGTATATTTAGTTAGATGTATCAATGAAGAGGAATACTGCCTTTATTAAGTTAAATATTAAACACTCCAGATATCTTGTAAACCACCAAGAGGAAGACAGTTTTGGGGTGCTGTGTTATTCTTACTCACCATGCTCTTGCTTAAATAGAATGCTGTACTGAAATTACAAGAAAACATTGCTGAAATTAATAACTAATTGTCAGCCAGAAGATACATATTCATCATATTGCCACACCACAGTCAATCTTACTTGAGTGCTCATTGTCGACCTTCCGAGACGTTGTTGAGTAGACGTAGCCTATACACTAAAAACATAAAGGGGACAGTGGTTCAGTCATGGAATGTGACTGGGTCTCCTCATGTAAAGAGACAAGGCATCTCGAAATGGTTCCGGCTCTCCTGACTCTGTACTGATTAGTTAACAAGCTTTGCTATCTAGTACTGTTGCATAGCGAGGACAACAGAATTCATACATACACTAAGCTGTGGCAAAATAACTAACTGTGCCTGGTCTCCCTTGCTAGAGTCCTTGAGACCTAATATGTTTAATTCATTGACGACACCAAAGTCTTCCAACCAAAGCACAAGTTGTCAGTTGTTTAGTGGAAGAGAATGGTGTCACCTGAAAAGATCCACTTAGAAAACTAATTTGATAAAGATCCTGAACCCAGGATTCGATACGTTTGGTATTACCCATTAGATTCAGTTCTATTGCTGTTAGTCAGTTTTGATGTATATATTTGTGCTGTCTTACACTTACAGTGCAATGAGTGAGTAGCAAGCTAGCTACTTTGCTAGTTGTATTGACTACTTCTAGCTAGCTTTACTAATTAAATACAACTCAGTCAAATCGATTTTTATATTTTGTTATAAATATTTCCGTACCTTAATTCATGTGAAATATATTAGAGAGACGTATGAAGAAAACGAAGCATTGGAGATTGTGTCGCAAAATGTATAAACAGGTTTGTAAAGGGATTGTGTCGCTTGACTGATGACGTTACATGCTCGGAGTTTCGGCGCTGATGTTATTTCCACTCCAGCACACAAAGCACACACACACACACGCACACACAAAACACACACACAATCATTTATCCTTCGTTTGAGCCAACTGGCTTATAAACCCACAGTGCTGCAGAGTTGTCTGCAAAAAAAAAAACGTAATGGGCGACTATCCTATTAAAATTTGGTATGGCTTCCCAAACACCGCCGGCATGCACAGGGAGATAAATCGGAACACTTTAGAGCCTGTGGAATATATAACAAATAAACACCAGCGCAACTTGACCAGAGTATGAGAACAGCGGAATAAGAATTAGTTTTTATTCGCCATGCAATCATCAAAATATAGACTACAAGAGTAACGTTCAGGTTAATCTTCTCATGGCTCTAAACAATGAATCAAATCATCTAACATTGGGTGGCAAAGGCAACGAGTTACAAAAAATAGTTCCCTGTTCTATTGACGATAATGGAGACAAGTAACAAGTTATTAAGGAGATTGCATCTGCTATGACGCTCCGCACAGGATCTGCCTGTGGGTAAGGCTAGAAGTCACATGCATGGGAATATCTCGTGTGTCGAGATTTTAAACGGTGGATTCACTTATTTTCGGCGTAAAATGTGATAATAGAAGAAGAATATCGCAACATGTCCAAGAGATGTGAATTTAGCTGGACGGTGATAGTTTTGACTTGTCAACACAAAGACAGCGTCTATGCTTTTCAAAGAGGTGAGCTCATAATAGATTTTCTTATGAATACGAAATAATGAATGAACGTTTGTGTTAGTATTACAACATATCATTATTACAACATTATTAGAAATTACAATCATTATTAGCATTACATTATCTAAAGCCAAGAGCTATATAGGATCGTCCAGTTGTTTGTTATTGTAGTTTATGTGTAATATTAGTGAATCCTTACATTTACAAACACGTCGTGTGAATGAATGTGTGTGTGTGTGTGTGTGTGTGTGTGTGTGTGTGTGTGTGTGTGTGTGTGTGTGTGTGTGTGTGTGTGTGTGTGTGTGTGTGTGTGTGTGTGTGTGTGTGTGTTTTCTCAGAGCTGGAGTTGAGGCAGCAGCGTGGACGTATTCCAAAGCAGACCCTGCTGCTGACTGTGTCAGATCCTCTGCAGCGCCTGGGGAGCGGAGGGGCCACTTTCAACGCACTGCTGGTGGCTGCAGAACATCTAAGCTCCAGAGCTGGATACACTGTGAGAGACATCACACACTTCCCCAAAACAGTGTTTTGAGCAGTAAAAAAAAACATGCTAAAATACAGAATTCTGAAGGGGATTTTTTTAAATGGGCACAAACAGTGTTTAATCAACCATAAGTTTGTCAGTGTTAGTGAGTGGAGAAAAAAATCTTCTGCTTTAAATGCATGTTTAGGATTCTGTTAGCAAGAGATCCAAGGCTGATGATGGTGTGTTCAATTAAACTGTAGTAAACTAATAGTTATTTCTTTGTTTATAGGTTGTTACTGCAGACGTGCTTGATGAAGCTCACATCCTTATCCTGCACACGGTGAGACCAGCAGAAGAGGGAATTCTTGAACAGAGGCTAGCTGTTTTATAGGAAGTGTTTTTCACACTACATAGGAGGCACAGCATCTGTTACCCCTAAAATTTCTAGCTTCTCCTCTCTCTTGCTGTCTGTCCATCTTTCTACAGGGACGGGACTTTCCCTTTGACAGCTGTGGAAGAACTTTCTGTTGGATGGCTATCGAAAAGCCATGTCAGATTGTACAAGGTCCTATCTGCTGTTTGGACCTGTTGCTGGACACTCTTTCCAACCAGGTCTGCTATTATTCACATTTTGGTTTCCTGGGGAATTACTTTCCTCAGACTAGAATCGGGCTAGTAATCAGAAGGTTGCGGGTTCGAACCCTGGCCATGCCAACATGACGATCTGTCCTTGAGCAAAGCCTTTCACCTGCTATACCTGCTATAACTGCTATACCTGCTATAAGTCGATCTGGATAAGAGTGTCTGATAAATGACTAAATGTAAATGTGAAAGTCAACATATCCGTACTTCAAATCTCACTTCAATATCTTATTTTTGTAGCTATTATATGTTGATCTATAATCAGTGTTTAACAAGTTTTTACTGGGGACATGAATTAAGAAAGGTTAAGGTTCTTGCAATTGCGAAATGTTTGTTATTGCTCTAACTGATATTTGTTCTGTGTTTCTTCCAGGTGTGTCCTGGTTCCCCTCCAGGTGTCTGGGTTTGCAGCACAGACATGATCCTGACCATTCCTTCTGCCCATGGTTAGATATTATTAGTGTTTACTTCATATTGATCATGTTTCGATCAAGTCAAGTGGCTTTTGTTGTCGTTCTGTTGTATACATGGTACAGTACACAATTAAATTAAACATCTTAGATACACGCCTTTTAAAACAGCCCAGAAATAAACAAGACTACCGGTACATGCATCTGAACCATACAGAATGAAACAGGATCTTCACCTCTAGTGAAACTGCTTGCACAAAGAAATGTAACCGGTCCAACAAGTAGAACGTAATAATTATCTTTGACTTCCTTCTCAGAGATGACATGGGAGGACTTTACCGGTGTTAGAGTGCTGGCGTTGCCTGGAGATGTATCTTATGCCTCTAACCATGGAGTCTACCTTGCTAATGAACAGGTAGGACATTTGTACAGTTGTACAAAATGACCTGGTTCAGTAGAAGTCCTATGTTTATTACATGGCTGAAATAAATTACATGAGTGGACTTCTGTTGTATTCACAGGGTCGAGTGTGTGATATCATCTACAGAGGAACGAAAGACCAAATTCACCAAGCCACACAACCTGATGGAAAGGTACCGCTGGTAAGTGTTCTGTCCCATCATGTGCTGGTACACTTCCCAGTCAAGGTCTCCACTTCTACGGTACCTTGGAAGGTGGTCAGACCTCCTCACCTTTTCCACATTTTGTATTGTTGTAAAACACATTGGAAGTGGATTCAACAGTTTCCACAAAACCAAAGGTTTCAGGGCCAGTGTTCTTCAGCAAGGAAGTGTCTGAGCGACTGTTGCAGACTCACGTGACCCCTCCCCTGGATGGGTGCACCTACATGGGCATGGATTCTGGTGCTCCACCCCTTCAGGTACTGTGGCTGCTCCGGAAAAAATAGAGCCATATAATTCTTTTTTAGATAGTAGGTAGGTAGTAGGTAGGTTGTATGAGTAAGTAATAGGTAGGTAGTAGGTAGGTAGTATGAGTATGTAGGTAGGTAATATGAGTAGGTAGGTAGTAGGTAGGTAGTATGAGTAGGTTGTAGGTAGGTAGTATGAAAAGGTAGTATGAAGGTGAACTGGATTTAATTCCACTCACTACTTTGCTATAGTCTGCAGCCATCACGCTTTTCTTCACCTTTTTTTATATAATTATAACTATATGCTATATATCTTTAGTTTATTGTTTGTCTGAGTGCTGTACTTTACCTGCCTGTTGCAGCTTATCTTATCTTAAATACGTTTGAAAGATACCATGCTTATCTGTCAGTCTTTTTGAACTATTGTACTTCCTTTGTATGTTTTATATTTATTAAAGAACACCACTTTATTGGTAGTTTTTTTTCTCTTCTTCACACCTCTAGATCTCACTCTTCTTGGATGTGTTGATGTGTCTGTGCTCAAACCTGACGGAGTCTGACTTCATAAATGGAGAGAGGCTTGGCTGCAGCTCCCCGCTTGGCCCACAGGGGGCAACAGTCACAAGCGCAAGAGCAGTACTGTGGAAGATGCTGAGAGGAATCCCTCTTACAATGGGTATATCCTCCACTCTTCACAACATCTTTATATGAATTTATCCATAGTTCTTGGGTTTTGACACATGATTAATTTGTTTTGGATGGCTTGTTGTCAGTTTACATCCCAGGAGGTTGCTATGACTACCTGACTCTGTCAGGACAAGCGCATATCGATCGTCTGACAAAGGCAGGGACAGAGAGAGACACCCTTTCACACATAGAGGTAAACTTTGTAGTTATTAGTAAAGTCTCCTTAGTTTAGGAGAGAAGAGATACAGGCAGAGAAGTGTTTGTGTGGGTTAGAGATGCATGAAGTCAGTGTAGGATAGGAGAATAAAGCCTTCATCAATGATCAATGGGATCACAGCCATGACAGCAGGTTAAAGGTGGTCAGTACACAAAGTAAAGTATCAGGTATTTTCTTATGCAAAGAAATCTAATGTTACCAATGGAAATAGAGAGTCAGGTGGCTGAGCGGTTAGGGGATCAGGCTAGTAATCAAAATGTTGCCGGTTCGATTCCCAGCCGTGCAAATTGATGTTGTGTCCTTGGGCAAGGCACTTCACCCTACTTGCCTTGGGGGAATGTCCTTGTACTGTGTAAGTACAGGGACAGAGTGTAAGTCACTCTGGATAAGAGCATCTGCTAAATGACTTCATGTAAATGTAAAGTGCATGTGTGTATGTTTTCCTCTCTCTATTGTCCAGAATGGCGAGTGTGTGAGTCAGGGCGGCAGGTTGATCAACTGTGTTCTAGAGGGGGATGTTGGCGTAGCATCCAGAGCAGTGATCCAGCACTGTCACCTACAGGTAGGGCAGCACACCTACATATAGATGTGTTGGATTTTTATATCTTCCAATACTTCAACGCTTGGTGGTGATTTGCCACAGTGCTAAATTAAGTTGCTATACCACTGTACCTGTGCTCTACAGGGCCCTATGGAAGTCCAGTCTGGATGTTTACTATCAGGCCTCAAGTTGACTTCATCACAAGCTCGTCATCTAGTGCTAAACAGTGACATCATCATTCAGGGACACCGCATAAAGCTGGCAGAGTTAAAGCTCACTGTTTATACTGTGTTTGGGGCTCAAGATGACCTGGAGGTTAGTGTGTTTGTTTTGTCATTTTCCTCATCCTCCAGCACACCTTACAACAACATGCCTGTAACCTTTCACACCTGGAATCCATTGAATGGAAAGAACATTTTGAAAAAAATTATCTGACGGTGTGATTTGGCCCCTCCTTCTTCTCAGTCTGTCTATCCCTCTCGCCCCATGCCTTTCCCTCCCCCAGTTATCCTCTGACGACAGAACGGCCTCCTTCCTCAACCAATCCTGGAGCAGCTTCTTCCATCGCACTGGGATACAGTAAGACTAACTCCTTCCTGCCAGGGATGACAATCCTTCAGTACTTTCTGGATCTTTCTTTCTTTCCTGCTCTTGCACATATCTTTGAAAAGGATATCTGCAGGTAGAACTGACTATTTCTCCTCAGACCAGAGGAGCTGTGGATGTCCGGTGACCGCCGTTCCCTGCTGGAGGCTCGTCTGTTCCCAGTCTTCCAACCCAAAGGGGGCGCTGTGGGCCTGGAAGGGGGTGCCTGCTGGCTGCTGGGTGGCCTGGGGTCACTAGAGCAATGGAGGGCAGCGTGGAAGCTGTCTCTCAAGGAGGTGCTGTCTCTGACCGACCAGGAAGCAGAGCTCGGCTGGAGGGAACAGTTGTTTTTTCTGGCGGGCAGGAGAAGGGTGAGCGACATGCTGAAGGGTCGTAGTGACTGCAGTCTGCTGCCTAGCTTCAGGGCTATGGCGCTGGGAGGCCAACAGGGGGAGCTGTTGAGCACACTCGATGCCAGTAAGTAGGGTTATTATCAGACATTTTCCCAACATTACCTTTATTGTTTCTGTTCATCTAAGCTCAGGCATCTGAGCTTTAATGGCTCATGGGAAATTATTTGGTCTATGGTGCCCATGCAGCATTCAGCATAAACTTACAATGGAATATACTCTTCATTCTCACTGGTGTTGCTGGATACTTTTATGGCCAGTGTAGACTGTTGTACTACTGTAGTGTCAAACATGTACGTGAACATTAATGTTCTCGCCAAAACACCTAAAAGTATGTTTCTGCTGTATTGACAAGTCCACAAGTGCGCTAAGAACTGTGATACATGAATACTTCTGATGCTTTCCATGTCCATATCCTTCCTTCCACTACAGTTGCAGCGAGCAGTACAGGGAACTTGGGTGTAGCCTCCAGATGCCTGGCCAATATAGCCGACGTTCTGGGCTGCCTGGCCGGGGAGGGCCGGGGTGGGCTGAGGAGTGGGCCAGCAGCTAACCCTGCCTGGGGTCCTGCCTTCTCCCTCCTGGAACAAGGAGACTTGGCAGCTGGTGTCCAGGCCATGGCCACTGAGAGATGTAACTGGCTGAGCAGGTCAGTTTTGGGCGGTTGTTGGAAGCAGTAGGAGGGTTTAGTATACAAGATGATACCTTAAGGAGGTACGTCATCTTCTGCAAGTGCCACTGCTACAACCAACCAACAGAGGGCAGTACAACAGTACTTATTCATGTATTGGCTGGGCAGCTTTCCTGAGGTCACATCAACAGCACCATTACAAACTGCTATGTATTACTGCTGAATCCATCCATCAACCTCTGTAACCTCTGTGCCGACTGTCCCTCACAGGCCTGACCTGCTGGTACGAGCTGCACGGCACTACGAGGGAGCAGGACAGATCCTGTTAAGGCAAGCGGTGAAGTCAGCTCAGGCTTTTGTATCCATCGGTCATGGAGAGCTGCCACCTGTGGGGGAGTGGCTGGAGGTGGAGTGTCCTGCCAGATTGGACCTTGCAGGTATGTCAAGGATAATTCCCTCTGAAGGGAATTATCTCCAGTTCTACACTACTAGTCTACATTTTTGGGGCAAAACAAACCTGCAATCACAGTGTGGCTAAAAGTGTACAATCTACAAAGTTTCCTAATTTCCTGTTAAGATCAAATGCCCAACGGGCACTATATCGTATGTTTACCGTATTTTCCGGACTATAAGTAAGTCGCAGGACCAGCCAAACCATGGAAAAAAAGTGTGACTTATAGTCCGAAAAATACGGTAAGTGTATATCTTGATTATTATCTTGTCATTTAGCTGATCGCAGTTCTTTTGGCAGCCCTTTCTCATATTAAAGACATGTTTGCATACTTCTCCCTATCCTACCATGTTCTCCCCAGGTGGCTGGAGTGACACGCCTCCCATAGCCTTCGAGCATGGCGGTTCTGTGGTGAATGTGGCTGTGAAGGTCGATGGCAAACGGCCCATCGGTGCCAGGGCCCGTCGAATCGCAGAGCCCCGCCTGGTACTGGTCAGCTCCAGCGGAGGGCAGGACTGCGGGGTTGCCACGGAGACCGTTTGCGAGAATCTGGAGGATTTAAAGGACCACTGCCAACCTAACGCGCCTGGTAAGATTCAGATTGGCAGCCGCGTATGAAGGCGTCATGCTAATAACCCAACCATATGGAACATAAATGATCACACTTATGAATCTATGTCATGTATGGTAGATGTGTTCATGCATTGAAAATGAATGAAATCTGTTTCAAGTCGAGGTGTGATGGTAAATATCTAATGCCAGGTGCCAGTGATTGGTCTGTGGTGGACTCATATCGTTAGTGTGTGCCCGTGTCCTTCATGGGGATGTTGTGGTGTTTCTCAGGTGCCCTGCTGAAGTCCGTGTGTCTGTGCAGTGGCCTGGTCACCCTCCCATCCCCCCAGACCTTGGGGGAGCAGCTTCTACAGCGCTGGGGTGGAGGGGTGGAGGTCCACAGCTGGTCCCGGCTGCCTCATGGCTCAGGTCTAGGTAAGACTGACACTATGGCCTCTGGCTTTCTCGCAAGTGTGTCAGGTGGTTTATGATTTTCACAGATACTGTGCCATATTGTAGCCGTATAGTAAGCTGAGGTGTGTTTAGAAGTCTTAAAAAGTGTCCATAATAAGTTTTTACCTTTGTTATCTGTATCATAACGCTGTACTGTAAGAATGTACTGTATGCATCCAGTTGTAAAACATTTTTCTCTCTTGTAGGCACCAGTAGTATCCTGGCAGGGGCGGTGTTTGCAGCAGTGTATCAATGCACTGGACGCACATACGACACAGACTCCCTCATTCACGCTGTGCTGCACCTGGAGCAGATGCTAACCACAGGTCTGAAAGTGATACTGAAGAGAAACACACACTCCTGTTTACTCTACGGTGGATGAAAGTCCAGAATATTGTCTCTCTTAACAGCATAACTCTCCCTTTTATTCACTTGCCTTCATCTTGTCTCAGGTGGTGGCTGGCAAGACCAAGTTGGAGGTTTAGTGGGAGGAGTTAAGTTGGCGCGCTCCAAAGCACGCCTGCCACTCCGTGTGGAAGTAGAGCGTCTTCCTGTCTCCCAGGACTTCCTGGTTTCGCTGAACCAACATCTCCTATTGGTTTACACAGGCAAAACACGGCTAGCAAGAAACCTGCTGCAGGTAAGCCAATCACCTCATTATCTTGACTCCAGATCAGACTAGTAGAATACTAAATAGGAGCATCTGTATATTTTCCAATGGTTGCTTCACATTTGTCATGTAACTTAATTTGTCCATCAGTGAAGGAATTACTGCTTCTGCATATGAACACAGATATTGCCCACATCAAGGAGTCAAACCTAATAACTCATAAATGAAAAGAATAGCAATGTTCCAAGCGCTTTAAAGTTCAAAGTTTCGCAACAGAACACAAAATATTTTTTGAAGCAAGTGTTTAATACTCCCAATGGTGTGATAGTGCAGGTGTCGTTCCTAACATTGGGAGGCCTGTGTGCATAACAATGGCTTCTCCTCTCCTTTGATGTTTTCCTGGTGCATCTGTAAAAACAGGAAATTCACGTAACTAACAGCAGCAACTAAAAGGCTGTGCAAACAAAAGTTTTCACTTTTTTTCTACTTTCGATGGCGTAACTGAAATGAGGCAAGATATCTGTATAGCTCACAGATGTCAGTGTTGTGACAGTGGTGTTTGTTATTGGGCAGGATGTGGTGCGGAGCTGGTACAGTCGTCTGCCCATGATAGTGAAGAATGCTGAGCAGTTAGTGAACAATGCTGAGGAGTGTGCTTGTGCGTGCACAGCTGGTGAGCACAGAGATCCAGTTCTATTTCCAAGTGTCCAGTTCTCCACCTACTCACACTTCTGAAAATGTACATTAGCCACTATTCTGCCAAATCACATTGTCTTCTGACAGCTTGTACATGCAAAATTCCAACAGGACTGGTAAGTCCGTGGATGGTACAAGTGCTGACTCACTCTCTCTTTTTCTCTCTCTCACTCTCTTTCTCTCTCTCTCACACACACACGCAAGGCTCTCTGGACAGACTGGGGCTGTGTCTGGAACGCTCGTGGCAGCAGAAGAAGGTGATGGCGCCTGGATGTGAGCCGGCCGCAGTTCGTACCATGATGGATGCCTTGCGCCCCCTGGTGTTGGGGCAGAGCCTTGCAGGGGCTGGCGGAGGGGGCTTCCTCTACCTGCTCACTCGCCAGCCTCTGCAGAGCGAGAGAGTGAGACACGTCCTCAACAATACCCCAGTGAGTAGAAACTAAAAGTTATTCTTTTTAAAATAACAATCCTTTTATTGGTAGGAAAGTGATCTTTAGATAATTATTCAAAATACCTCACTGCTCATCGGTCAGTGACATATATTTAAAATACATGTTTGATATGTCAGGAAATTTTATTATGTTAAGCAGCAATAGAGATACTCTGATAAGATGGTATTCATCTATGAGTTGATTAGTCTTTTTCCAGACAGTTGTGCTGACAGATTTACTGTGCCACAGGGTCTTGGAGACTTTAGTGTCCACTCAGTAGAGCTGGACATGGATGGGATATCACTGCTGAAGCAATGCTGAACCCAAGACACCAACTTACTGAAGGAGGAACTCTAATAGGTTCTTCTACTTTTTACAGCTAACTGTAACCAAGTGCAGTTTTTTATGGGACACAAGAGTCTAATTGTTTATTGTATGTCATATTTGATGTAAACGCACCATTTAGGAGAAATAATTGCTCCCTGTGACAGATTTATGTTGGGCAAACAGTTGGTTCTTGTGTTTAACTCTTGTGTGCTCTTCAGGGGCCAGAATGAAAAGAAACTATGTTTAATGCACAGACACGCACAAATAAATCAAATCTTTCTGATTCATGTGCAGCATTGAAGATGGGGGGGGGCTTATGACAGGGGGAGTTGCAGAATGTGAAATTGACAAATTAAGGCAGTTTTTAACACTTACTTATAAGTATTTGAAATAAGTTGCAGTCTTTTTCCCACTAACACAAGCACGTATAGCCTTGGATATCTGTATTGTACTGATTACAAGAGTCAAAAAACATGATTGTATTTCCAAAAGAAACTATTTTATACATGACGGTATGAATATACAAAGGTACAATATTCACAAAGATTTTGACAAAATATTGTTTTAATAAAACCTAACAATGTATTGACATGAATAAGCAATTGTAAGCATAAAGGCCATCTGTAAATTAGACAGTAAATAACAGTAAGGGGGTGAAGTGATATTAATGTCTTGGACAGCGAACATGTTGGCCAAACAAGTACAACGCTTTGCCAAGTGTTAATGTGACTACATGGTCAGTACATTATATACACTGCATAACGTCATAGCGTCCTGTTAACGTCAATCAAATGACATGTTTTCAATAGACAACACATTTAGACAACTGCAAAATAACAGTGATGAAAGGGAGACAGGAAAATGTGTTCTTTACTTGCTCTCTTGAACTGAACGTTATTGCAGAGTATAGAAAACTTGAACAAGTTACTGAAATGGTTTTCATAATGTTAAAATGTTCCTTGATTGGAGTCAGATCTGTCGGTACTTGGGCCCTCCTGAGGCCTCAGGGCAGGAATGTTCTCACTTGGCAGCCACCACTGACAGCTGATCCCGGATGCGTCCCAGTCCGTCTAGCATGGTGTCCAGGGTTTCTCTGCTCAACTCCACCGTCACCGAGGACAGAGTGTCACTGTCAGCAAGCTTGTCCTCCATCTGTAATACCAACAACACTTTATGATAATGTTCCAAATGTAAAGTAACTATTAATTAACAAAAAAAATGTGCATCCTAGATGAAATTCAAAATATTTACACGTACACATATAGGCTCAATTGTGACCTACAATCAGGCAAGTTGTCATTATCCATACAAAGCAGTAACAGTGGTGTACTGGCTTAATACTATGTTGCTACTGCAGAACCCTGGTGACTTTCAGACGTAGAAAATAATAATTATATACTGTCCCAAAATAATTATGGGCAGTCTGGTTGAAATTCTGGAGGTTTGTAGTGTTAGTTTGGAAGTATGACTGAGAAATGGGCATAACCCAACTGCTTATCAGACTCCAGGAGGTCTGTGTATGTTAGAAAT
Source organism: Neosalanx taihuensis (assembly GCA_030340665.1). Lineage (NCBI taxonomy): Eukaryota > Metazoa > Chordata > Actinopteri > Osmeriformes > Salangidae > Neosalanx > Neosalanx taihuensis. The sequence goes on from CM059290.1 coordinate 3,621,972, forward strand.
GTTTATTCATTGATGGTACTGTATGTGTCAGTGGGAAACATAATGGACAGATGGATTATATTGTGCAGTACCTTCATATGGACCAAACACGTGGGAACAGCCATGCGACTCACAGAGTCAGAGGCCGTCTTTATGTCAACTCTCCAGTCCATCTCTACCAGCTGGGGTAGTGAGACTGAAAAAGACAAACAACTAATGTACCTAACAGCTCTGCTGTGGCTAATAAAGAACACTGAAGAAGCATCGTCAGACAATCTCAGAGAGGCAAAAGAAAGGGTGACTTAACAAAAACAATAAAAGAGGTATCTTTCTAGTTGATAGCATAACATCCTTCTAGGTTATTGGGGGGGGGCAGGTGGGTGAGCGGTTAGGGAATCGGGCTGGTAATCAGAAGGTTGCCGATCGATTCCTGGCCGTGCAAAAAATAATGTTGTGTCCTTGGGAAAGGCACTATATCCTGCTTGTCCCAGGGGAATGTCCCTGTACTTGCTGCAAGTTGCTCTGGATCAGAATGTCTGCTAAATGACTAAATGTAAATGTTATGTACCTGGCTGGTGTAATCTAGTTGTATTCCCTAAAGAAATGTTGTCACACCAAAACCACTGCATGTTGACTCCTTTAGTACAAAAACATGTAAATTGCATTAGAATATTATAGATCTAGTTAACCAAGAAAGCTAACTTACTTTGATTGGAAAGAGCTTCATTTCTCCATGTGGGGCTGAAAGAAAATATGCAAACCATTTCAGTGATCAACTTATTTTGAGAGGTAAATTCTGCAACAGGTCACTCCCAAAACCAACAAGATGACAATTGTCAGATAGATAAACTTAAGTGTACCCTTAAAACCCCAATCAAACAGTCCGAAAGTGATTTTTAACATAATTGTATGTGTATGATGAGGGCTTGAGGTGGAGTTGGCCAACAAACCTGAGTTCCAGTACAATCTTTGTAATGAGGTTCTTGAGGCTGGAGTGGAAGGACTCTGGAAACAGTGCAAGGATTTCCTCAGGTGACGTCAGGTGGTGGAACAGGATATAGTGAGACAGAGTGTGAAGGGCAACGAGAAGCTGGAACCACAAACAGAAAAGGTAGAGATATTCCACTCTGTCAGTATTCCAAAATAAGGTTCTTGATACTCAAAACAGGCCTTTCACTTACAACTATACTTCAAAGACACTACATATGGTGCCTTGCCTGTTTTGCCTTTGAAAGCCACTCTTACATAATTCATGTCTTAATTGGGTATGGCCAAAATAATCTGAATGTTAGATAAAAATATTGAGTATTTCAACACAATTTTAGTAGCCAACATTCAGTATTAGTAAATTAAATTTAACAATAGTCCGTGTATTTAATATAATATTTCAAATTCAAACGAATGTCTAAACTGAATGGTAGCCTGCCAGTCTTGCCGCACAAGATGAGCCTATTTTCCAACCCCAGTTAACTGATGGAGTTTCTCGGTAACTTGGACATCTGACTCCCTGGAAGAGGGTAATTTCCAAATTAGATCAAATGAGTGAGTTCATCCCGAAACTAAATTGTGTTAAGTCAACTGACATTCATCATATCGTCTGCATAGCAGAAGCTAATGTTTTATAGACATTCATTTCAACCTGGCAGCACCCAATCGAATGAGCAACCTACACAACTGTACTGGTTTAGTAAGTTAATTTAACACCAACACCATCCTTACCTGTTGGGCTTCACTTGCAGATACAGAGAGAATTCCTGCCGTGTTTTCAGTCAGCAACACCGACTTCAGACATCCTGCTGAGAAACTGTCTGCACAGAGCTGCCGCACTGTTTCTTTCGAAGGAGCCTTTTCATAAAAAAACACACACAGTATGGTTTGAAGGCAGAACTCACACGGGTTAGTGTCAATACCTGTCTGGAATTATTTAAATTTAATTTATTTCAGCCCTATTTTACTGTCCTGTCTTCAGACTAGTTGTACAGTGCAGTGGCTATATTTCTTAGATATACTACTAGCCAGTTAGCCAGTAGTATGACTCTAGTGATGTATGAACTGGTTTCACGAATTAATTCATTAATTTATACTGATGTTGCCTGGTTTTTCATGAGCATTGCGAATATGAATACCTTCAGAAGAATTTGCATGGAGGAAAAATGTTCGTCCGAGAGAGCAGCCATGTTGAAAAAATAACTCAAACAGTCACGTGCAGGTCGTAATAGCCAGAATCCACGAAGTGTATGCTGGGAAATGAAGTCTTCCACGACGTTCTTCAAACCTAAATAATTATTTAATTAGAGCCCTCCCTTCTGCCCGTTTACGATGCGTTTTCATGCAGTTCACACACACACACACACACACACACACACACACACACACACACACACACACACACACACACACACACACACACACACAGACTCACAAGTTGACACAGACCCACACCAATAGTCACCCAATCTATTTGCATTTTGACAACTCGTGCGCATTAGGAAAAAACTGGGTAATAAAACGGACATAGGCACATTGAAAATCGTTTGGTGAATTTTATTGTTAATTCAATATAAATAACTGAATTTAGAGTCAATTTTAAGAAATAAATTACTACATTTTGGTACCATATTGGTAAAGAAACATGTAATTTGCAGTCAAACTGGTTAGGAAAGGCTACTCTCATACTGGACAGGGTCTGGTCTACCGTGGTCTGGTCTACTAATTTGCTCTCTTGGGCCAGTCTGGCAGTCTAAACGCCCTTTTTCAGTTCTAGCGCCACAGTTATTTGCTTTTGCATTAGTTAGTCTTATAGGATCAACGTGGTCTAGGTCTTTTGACATAGAAGGCCTAGGTTGGACATTAGTCTGCAAAACATAACCTACTAACCATGGTTAGTGGCCTTTATTTATAAATGGTTTATTCAGGTGGCTTTGGGGCTCCAACCCAACCACAGTCTGGTTTTGGGCAAAGAGCACCCTTGGTTTATGCATATATAATCGAGTTGAATTGGATAAACTAAATTCCCTTATATTTTCGTAGTGACATACCTACCATTTCATTTCTATGTAGGTATATTTCTATAAAATGTGGTCGTTGACTGCATGACGATCTAGGAGAAAGCAAAGGCTCAAGCCTATTATTGTTCGTGTTTGATATAATCTGACTCGTGTCATTTTAGCATTTCATTAAACCTTCATAATATATTTACATTGAACATTTAAACATTTGGGAAATAAACATCAGCCTTGTTCAGTCAGGTGCCGCGTCCATCATCTAATGAATATTCATCAGAACCGTACCAATCAGTGTCAAGGGGGAGTGACGTCAGCATCAATTGACTTGTGTTTTAGAAGCAAGGTTGATGTTCACGGTCTGAAACTGAAGGAAAACTTCAGACAAGTGGCAAAGGAAACGACTGCAGACCGGTTCATAGTAACATGTAGCTGTCAGAATGTATAGTGTGTGCTGATTGCAGGCAAAGTTGGTAAAGCATGAGTCGGTAATTTTTTTCTCTCCAAAAGATCTAACCGTTTTAAGTGAGGTTGCAGAAGGTAAGATATTTTAAAATATTTGTTGCTTTAATATTTGCGTTTACATTCGCTTTTTTTTCTTTTTTTTTACCCCAGTAGGCAATTCCTTTTCTAGTCTAGATGGCCTAATATAATCGCGATAGTATTGATGAGCTCCCTTTGTTTTGGACTTGCACATCTTAACGTTTAGTTAAGCAAACTGGCTTTAAAATGTGTAAAAGGAAATACAGCAGCTACTATCTTCGTCTTGCAGGAGTGAGCGGGCAGTAATGTGACAGAAGACAAATCGGCATTTTTTAGATTGGAAATCTAAAAAATGGGATGTATGCTCGACATGATTTCTTCTTCTTGTAGCCCACTTTCAACTACTGTCAGTGGGTCTGAATTGACAGTGTTTATATTATAGTAACAAGACGCAGCCTATGATTGAGAATTATATGTTTAGCAAACGTTCGTAAACTTCTCAAAAACATTAACAAATGATTTTCCAAACAAAGTCAGATGTAGTGACTAGAAGGAAAGACACGTCTATACTTCAAACGTTGCCTTCTGACTCCTCGTAAAAAGATCAGTAATAAGCAGCAACCCTGTCAGTAATGAGATTAACCCCAGTTAGCAGTTTCTCATGACAGCATTCGCCGTCTAGAGGATTACCTGCATGCTTTCAGTATTTGGAAGAGTAGATTATGGTCTGTGTTGGGAAAATATCCTTTCCTTTTTGGTCTCTGCAAGAGATCAGGAGCTGAAGTCAGCTGTTTGGATCTGGTCCGAGTTTAAGATACCGAGGTGGAGGATGAGTAGCCCATGTTCCAGTGTGTGTGTGCCGCAAATCCTTTTGCTCTAATTTCACTTAGGATCATAGCACATGGACGCACCCGCGGAGTGTGCACACAAGCATGCTATTGTTTATTTTCATCTGTCTTGCCAAACTGAGAGATCACTAAATACTTATAAAGAAAGGGTTGCCAAGCAACATTTATTGATGCCTGAATGAGGAGACATGAGGGGGGCAGTGGGGTGAGGGGTAGGACAGAGAGAACATTTGTATTTTCTGGCTTTTCAATACATTTTAGAACATCTCTCAGGACTCTAAATTCAATTATTTAGCAGACACGAATCCAAAGCGACATACAAACAGTGCACATAGGAAGTACTGAACATAATCAAGGACTAACAATGTCTAACAATATTTCATTGTGTATTCATAATACATTGTCAGTTTTTTTTATCAGTGCCACAATAACATTATAACAGCAAGCCTAACTGAACTGGCATTTACACATATTCAACAAATATATATGCTCCCTTTAACTTATGCTGTGACTGGTAAAAATGTATGTTGTGTCTTAAATGTTGGGCATTGCTATAGTCCAAAATCTGGTGTTCTGGAGATCAAGAAGGGGTTTGGGGTGCCATATGTGACACCCATATGTATGTGGGAGGTGTTAATGTCATTGGTGGGTGGATGGTTCTGACTGAATCAGAGGTTGACTGTACATATTTAGCCTCCAGTCTGTGCCTGATCAGGAAACTTGGGAATGACAGAATGTTCGGCACACGTGACGACTGAAACATTTGGTGACATTCTCAACTCTATCCTTCACCCAACTGTCCCCCACACACCCATCCACAGTCAAGAACTTGAATTGTAAAAGTCAAGAACTTTAATTCTAAAAGTCACACACATGTACTTAGCTTGACTCACTTGTACCCCTTCCCAATTCTCTCCATACAGCTTGCAGACACCTCATTATAATGTTACTTTGGGTCCTGGTTCATCAGCTTGCCATTTCAATCAAAAGTTCATGTATTTATTACTGCCTCAGCACAGCATAGCTCAAACATCTCTCATGGTTTGAGCCAGGTTTGTGGTCCGTCATGGCGATAGCGATATGCTGTTAATGTAATTGTGGTTTTGATCATGGTGAGACAGGAAGTTAGCGATTACTAAAAGTAACTTCACTGTTTTCAGTATGACACAGATGCTTCAGTTGACACGGACACATCAGTCACACCTACAGGCTTCTCACTTTGCAGTTTGTCAACTCGTTTGCTATCTCACTCAGGGGCGGTTTAACCACACACAAAAAAATTGTCAGTTCCACCGCCAGTTATTTGCTTTTGCTTGTTGTTTGTGAAAGTCTCATGTGAACTATTACAGCTGGAGGGGATTTTTCTTTCTGACTTATTATGGCAAAGATGAGTGTAGTGTCAAAAGTGCTTGGGGTAGACAAACTACAGTGGGTGATTTCAGATAAGCAAGTGGTGATGTATTTTTATTTTTTGTCAAGTTCAAATATGTTTTAATTCAACCACCAATTGTAAACCTGAGGAACATTTGACTCGATAATCTTTTCTTTTTTTCTTTTTTTTAATATACTTAATTTCAGACTCCAGAACTTGTCCATAATGGGATCATTTCGGCGACCTCGCCCCCGCTTCATGAGCTCTCCTGTGCTGACAGACCTTGCCCGCTTTCATGCCAGCTCATCTGCCATGCAGCTCTCCAACACGAGTGTATGGAACAGGTGGGCCAGCCTCTTCATGTATTTACATTTACATTTATTCATTTAGCAGACGCTTTTATCTAAAGCGACTTACAAGAGAGAGCTTTTACAAAGAGCATCAGTCATTGAGCATAGCAAGGTGATAGACCCCGAACACAGTCGATTTTTGACTTGGTTTTTGAAGGTAGTTCAGAATCCATTCTCAGATCATGTCTGTTCTTAGCTAAACTGTTTTTGCACTTCAACGTGGATTAGGGCTAAGATGTCTTTCACGTTAAAAGTGACAGAACATATACAGTACATAAGAGGTTATGATGGCAAATTACTACCAGGCAGTGAATGAAAAGTCAGGGAATTTTAGGAGCAGGAACTTTTTCTTTTTGATGTCTTTCCTCCCTCCTCACATCCGCTAGTGTTCTTCTCATCTCTACCCTGCTTTTGGACTCATTCCGATGGGACACTTGAGTGTTGAGGTGGCAGTTTTATCAGGAAATGGAACCTAGACCTCTATTTCCAAACGGAAATGTCAGACGACCTCCCCTCCTTTTTGGGGAGTGAATATGAGCATTTGGCAGGATGTTTTGTAGGAAGTAGATGGGGCAGGGAGAGCTGTGGCTGCTCTGAGGTCACCTCCTCTATAGTGACACTACAGAGGGTTTTGTTGGACTTTTCATGAGCATTCAGATTAAAAACTCTGTGTGTGTTTGTTGTGGGAAGGGTGGAGGTGGGTGGGATGATATAGATTACTATTTCAAAGGCTTATAGTATAACAATTGTGCCTAGAGGGTTTGTTTGACAGCATGTAGACTAAGTTCATTTGCATCCAGTTTCATTATACCATAAAGGAAGGAAATGGTTTTCTTGGAACTAACGGTTGTATTCTAAAAAGATACATTCAAACATTGCAGGAAGCATGTATGAAATAAGAGAGTATTGGGTTTAGGAAAACAGAATGAGTCCAGGGTGTGTTGTACACTTTGTGCAGTATGTTTCAATTCATGCTTTACATTCAAATAAAAAGGACAAGCATGTAAATGATCACTAACATTTGAAGTTTGCAGATCATATTCCTCACGTGTAAAAGCTTTTTCACTTGATTTGCTAACTTAATAATTTTATTACGACAACACAGACAGCATACAGAAAATTACAAAAAAAAGTTTAGTCAACTTACTTTTTGTCTTCATTTAGTCTGGAAATGTTTTAGAATACAGGAGATATGCTGTGAAATAAAAATGCGTAGACTGACTGGAAGTATTGTAATTTACAACTCCAATTACCTAATTCAAGATGAACTGAGCTGAACTAACTGAACCTAATATCCTGCCTTTTTTCTTGGTCTCCCCAGTGTCCAGACAGCTGTCATCAAGGTGTTTGAAGGAGGTGGCTTGCAGGCAAATGAACTTTACACTCTCAATGAGAGTATCAGGTATTAGTCAGTATGTGGTGACATCACATATCAGGAATGTTCTACTGTCTGCTGAGAGCTAATTCCTCATCTGTTTATTATTTAATGATTTGTAAAGACTAGATGCACTTGATTTGAGTATAAACCTCTTGATTCTTATGGCTTTTGTCATTTCAGAACATGTTTGCAAATCGTGAGTTTGAAAAAGAAATGATTGATGATGAGAATATTTAAACCCCTCCAGCATTTCTCCATTTTTTTGTCCTGACAGGTGGCTTCTCAAAACCGAGCTTGGCTCATTTATCACAGAATATTTCCAGGTATTTGTTTCAACTTTTTCCTTTTGCATGATCGGACATAAAAGCAAAAAGTGGGGTGTTAGAATGACGATTATGGATTTATTTTAAGGTAATCTTCAACAAAAATATTTTTCCAGCCAGGTTCAAGTTGAGCTTTTTTTCATTGGGAAACATTGTTTTGGATATAGAAAAAACCTGATGAAACAATGAAGTGGAGAGACACACCCAGAGCTGGGAAGATGCTTATTCTCCATGTTGGGAAATCTTAAAGAATGCTTGACTAATTGCTGTTTTGAAGTGGATCAAGTTAAATCGGCGCAAGATACTCAGAGTTAAAAGAAAGTATCTTGCATTCATGTTGTCAGCCCAACCCTTCTTAGTGTCCAAGACACATTTAATTCACATACCAGATGTCTCATGTAGAATATATTAGTCGTGTACTTCCATTATACCATACTTAACTTACGTTGGTTTAAAGATCACATGCAATAATGTTATCTTAACATACTTATACTTATTATCTTGTACTTTAGAATCAACTTTTGTCAAAAGGCCTGTCACACATTCAGGAAAAAATATGCCTCTATGAGGGTGAGTAGCCATTGTTTAAAACTGCTTCTTTGAACCAAGATGAGAAGCCTGTTTAGATGCAAATACTTAATTTCTCATAATTTCTGATTTCATAAAATAAAAAGGTAAAATCGATGTGTACTGAAGATTCCAATCATAGAACAAAGAAACTAATTACCTTTGTCTCTGATTCACCCTTCAATATATTTCCATCAAATATGAACTGTTCTTAACTTCAGGGGACAGCCAACTCATCGTTCTGGCGGAGATGTGGGTCAGATTCTTCACTGAGATACTGCCTACACTCCAGGCTATATTTTACCCTGTTCAGGTACCACTTACTTAACACTCAGTACTGTCAAACAAACAGACCTGGCTATAAACAATGTGATAAGAAAGCTATTTTTTTAATTGCACAATAACATTGTTGATATTGGAGAATTGGAGCCTTTCCTAAGCATCACACGCCATATATACACATATATACACATGTTATGCGCACTCAGAACTATACAGGGGACAACTTAAAGGAAAGACTTCAATAAATAAGAGCAAAAGCAGAACAAACTCAGATGCTTCCATTGTGCATTAAACCTCCAGAGGAGTTGTAGAAAGTCGAGGTGCACTGAAGCTGCTCTGGTGGATTGTGTTGCCGAAACCCTTTGGCAAAACACTTGATATGTTTTTTTTCCTTTAATATGTCAGCCTCTCTGTACGGCCAAGACAGTTACCATGTGCAACAGATTGTTTAGTAGTTTAGAGCGCACAAAGCATTCAGAAACAACTTGTCTGTGGCTGGGAGTGCAGGGTCAGGAGCTGACGGTCAGGCAGATGGCCCTGCTTGGCTTCAGAGACCTGGTGCTTCTGAAACTGCCCCTCCATGACTCACTGGCCACCATGCTGCCCTCCCCAGCCATCACTCAGATGCTGCTCATCCTACAGGTAGGAGAGTCAAGATTCTCAATGTTAGCATGGAAACCATTGCGTCAGGAGAGTTTTATACACTTCCAAATGTTCATGACCATGAAGATCACGATCATCTTGTTTTTGATCATATTTGAGACTAAGTGTATTTTTAAGCACCTTCCTTCATTGTCATGTTTTTTTTTTATTGGAGCAACCTATAACACTGTCTGTGTCCATTCACAATTGTCTAGTGGAATTGGAGATCATTTTTTACTATACACGGCCACTGTGTGTGTATGTGTGTGTGTTCTTCCTCAGGGTATCCATGAATCAGGTAGTCCCAGTCAAGAGTATTACAAGTTAGAGAAACTGGTGGAAATTGTTATATCGCCTTACCTGGGGAACGTTCTTCACAGTAGCAAAGGCATGTGCTTTCAAGGTAAGTTTACCCATCACAGCCTGAGCCGGCTTAAAGTTCGTGTTTTATTTTTAGATACAACATTGGCTAGCTGTAGTTGACTATACACTGGTGTAATTCTTAGACAAAGGTAAGAATATACTGCACCTAAGGTGTATGTGTGTGGACCAAGGTTTTTTTTTTCCATAACAAACTTCTAAGACTTTGAAACAAACAAAAAATAACTAAATAGAAAAACGGAGATGTACTGTACTAGACTTTAATACATAAACAAAAAACTGTGATCTTTGCTTCCTCGCATCATATTTCTTGCATTTTAATCATATAGACTGACCGTACGAGGCTGGACGCACTTACACAGATTCCATATGTGGTACGGGTCAAAAAGGTTAAGAAAGTAATGTGCCTGTGTGTACAGTATGGTGCGTAATATTAGGATAGATTCCTAGCCATTTGACCTGGTTCACAAAGAGTGAAGAATGTGTTAATCCCATACTGCCCCAGGCTCTAGCAGGGGGGGAAACAAAAAATTGCATACAAATCCCCATTTATTAAATATGATTCCCTAAAGAACCACTGATATACAGCTTGGCCATTTCCCACTGTCTTTATATTTACAGTACCTGATGCTCAATCTATATTGTTTTTTAGTATTTGTACATCACTGCAGTCAACGCTTGGCACTCTGCAAGGTCATCTTAGGACATGGAAACCCATTTAATGAATTTATTGTGCTGTTGTTGCTCCCTTGAGACATCAGTAGTCTCAGTAGTGAGTATTGCAACCAGACAGAACAAGGGGGTGTCCAAATACTTTTGCATGTGCAGATAAACACGACTGGTGAATAATCATACTTATCTGATTTTGATGTTGCCTGAAGATTAATAATTCGAATTTCTCACATTTACAATGAGTCATGACATAAAAAACATTTGATTGCATTCTGTCTGCATTCCCAGAATGCTGTACAACATACCCAAGGACGGGAGGGGGGCGACCAGAGATCACCATTACCCATCACACTTCAGATTCGTTCACACTGTCGCCCCTGGTGGAGCACGAGGGGGAAGCCTACCTGGATAAGGTGGGCGGAGTACGACGCCACACGGTAGCTAACGCTCACTCGGACATCCGGCTGCTCTCAGCATCAGGCGGGATGCACTATGGGATGGAGGAGGACCGCAGGGGCAGTGGGGGGAGCGAAATGGGAAACTGTGCCATGGGGTGCAGACAGTTCTCCAGCGAGCCTGACATCCTGGAGTCCCCATTGGGAGGGGTTCTCAAGCAGCCAAGATCATCGGAAATGATTTGCCCTCCCCCCAGCTAACGAAATGGGGCCTTTATACAAAAAGCCTTACGGAGAAATACCTCAATGATGAAGAGAAAGGAATGGGATTTCAGGGGGTTCTCCATGGTCAAAAGGTGCCATTTCACCAAACATGCCATCCTTTTACAGGAGGGATGGAAGAGAAAGCAGGACGCTCTATTAAAGGAACCCATTTCTGGGGAAAGGGGAGGATGATCTTAAAGTGTATTTTGAAAATGCTTGAATGTATCCTTCTGTCTTAACAAACCCTACATTGACATTGAATGTGTTAATTGTGGCACAGCAGACTAATACAGTTTGATCATTCATAGGGTTTTAAAACTGGTTTTCTCCAACAAAATTGTGTCCTATTTTTGTACTAATAAAAAATAAATAAAAATTACATTGCTCACTAGCCTGCATGCAGTGTTTTTGAAACCAATCATCACCAATCAAGACAATGCTTTGTATTGATTTCCAACAGGCATATGTTGCAATGTACAGTTCATTTCAATATCTACAATTGTCCTAAAATGGTTGATGACCATACGGTTGACTTACACAGGACCATGATCTGTCTGTACAAAATCCAACTCGGTTCTATTGAAGTTCTTTTGGCGCACTGTGGATAAGTAGCTTTGACTGCAGTGCGCACAAGGGTGATTTCATTCTGGGAGAGCCTGTTAACTCAGCCTACGGAATGTCTCCTGTGCTGTAATAAGCTTTCAGGATCAAGATGTTAAGACTTGCTAACAACAACGAGTCTAGGCCAGCACAGCTGACCTTCAGATGGAGGGATAGGTGGCGTATGAGGTTCACGTTGATGACTTTCTAAATTATGGTAGCCTTAAATGAAAAGTACATATTTGGTGTTTAAAAATGCATAGCATTGCAGAGCATACATTTGACTGATCAGGAAGTCTTCTGAAGCAACTGTAGAACAGCTCGCTGTGCCCTGGGCTTCACATGTCCATGTCATCTTTGAGCTTGGCAACAAAAATAGGAAAGGTGCTGGTTTTTCCATTTCAAATTTGTTTAATTACCTATTGCTTTTTCCTGTTAGGAAGCCTATCCCAGTTATTTTCAGGCCTTAGGCAAGGTATACCCTAGACTGGTGCCAGCTAGACAGAGGGAAGAGGGGAGATGAGGACTTTAAACTGAATTAACCCATTTCTCATGTTTAGAGCTAGGCTAGGAGTGCCACCTACTGGCAAGGGCAGTGAAGAAGAAAAAAACAACCAGGTAGTTTCAGCATATAAAGAGTAAAAAGCCAATTTAATAGGTAAGACACGTTGGAGTTTAGAATGTCACAAAAATTCATGTAAAAAAACAAAAGATGAAAAACAGTTTATTAGCTTCTGTACACACTTTTAGTTGCCAGTAATTATATACAAGAAATTTACATTTGAAAAAAAGAACCAAGCCCTTTCAAGTACTAGTAGCCATGGCTTATGACTTCAGAAAGCATCCATAGTTCATGCATCAGCATCCTCCTCATCTTCACTGGGTAACGGTCTGGATCTGAAAAAAGAAGACATCCCAATAGGTTATCTGTGAAACAACAGCATTACATTGACTCCAAATACCAAACATTATTATGATGTTATGATCTGTGTTAACGTTGTAAAATGTTTGACCACTAACAGATCTTTTAGGCAGAGTCATTAGGAGTGAGAACACCATAATGCTGTGAGTGAATTAACATACGTACTTCCTGGATGACTTGGATACCCCACTGCCTCCTGCCTCTTCATCCTCCATGACAGGAAGTTGGTTTTCCTTTTCAGGTTTCCTGCCTGGACCCCCAAAGAAATCCCCGATCCCCTTCTGCCATGTTGGGGTAGGACGGGGACACACAGGATTTCCGCCTGCATATTTTCCCTTAGCTGCAAAGCATTGATATAATATTGATAACAATTACTTGATATGAACACATATACTTCTTGTAAAACAACTTAAAACACAAACAAATAACGTAATACATGAATGATCAGTAATAATATGGTGTTTTCTGAAGCCTAGTGTATAAGTAGGGAGATCAACTCACAAGGGGTCACTGCTTGAGAGCTGCTTGATGCGTTGGCTGAACTCGAAGCCCCCAATGATTTTCTGGGTGCAGTTGCTGCAACGGCTGAAAGAGTAACATTCCACAGTAAATTCATTTTCCAAACCAAGCTTCTGCAAACTTGATTGCCAAATAATCCTGATTATGTCACTGTAGGCAGGTAGTAGACGCCTCTCGTCAAATGAACCATTAAACGTTCTCCTAATAAGAAAAGCACATTGGCTTGCCTGCCAAAAGACACAGGATGTAGATTCGATAATCAGATTTGTTATTTAGATGGAATTCTGAAACGCAATATAACGCTGGTTAAACCATCTGTGTGGGTGAATGGGTGTCCTCTCTCAAGGCGCCATGCCGCTCTGCGCCGTCTTCCTTGGGCGGCGAAAACTGGCGCCAGTTTGAAGGGAAAATCAATGTAACTAGCAAGCGATTAAAATGACTACAAACTGTAAAATCAAGATAGACCGTTTGATAAATATTGCAACGCTATAATGACTTATGAAGTTTCTGTCTGCGATTTAAGTTTAGGTGATTTGTGAGCGGGCTAGTTTGCTGCAACCGAATAATAATCCCCGCCATACTGCTTACCTCAAACTCAACCTAATAATAAACGATTATATTAATTTGACCTTTGAAAATAGCTATAATGGGTCCTGTTCTTATAATGTGCACCGATACACAAACATAATGAAGAAAACTATTCTATCACTGTTCCGATCGTGAAGGTCCGTGATCGATCAGTCTTAACGAGTTTGAACACGTTTGTAAACATCTCACTGTGGAACTAGTCTGTTATACTTGCCAATTTCAAGTAGTGGTAAGAATAATTACCTTTTCTGTATGTTCCTGGCACGCTGTCGGCCTTAGTTCGCACCATGTTTGTTAGATTTACTGTTCAAGCAATGACAACAGTCAAAAACCTACACAGGACGTCTGAAATGAGGCTGCTGAGGTTCCCGCCTGGATTTAAGGCGCGTCATGGGAGGAGACGTCAACACGTCAACAACGTGTTGTTTTGCGTGTTGTGGTAGATTTTATTTACTACTAGTTTAATTGTATAATTTTAACTTATTATTAGTTTATTTAAAGTCACGTAATACGGACGGATTTTTTTGTTGTTGGTCATAAATAAGATAATTGCATTTCCTTGATCAACGTATTTATAACGTATCTATAACGTATGTATGCATAGTCGTATTTCATGAATATGCTGTAAATTAGAAAATTCAAACAACTGTAAATATTTTGGGGGTGGGAAGTTTCTGAAAGTCTCAAAATGTAAATGTTCAGTTTTTGTAAATGCATCAATTCCGACTGAGTGGTCAATGTCTGAGTAACCTCTAACATTGAATGTTGATATATCCAAAGAATGTATAAATAAATAAAAATAAAACTGGCTCTCACATATCAGATTTATAATTTAAAATTTAAATATCGGTTCTGATAGGCCTACGCCCCAGAAGTTTACCCGGAAATAATGGTGTTGGGTATCCATTTCCTTCATTGTCCGTGTGAAACTTGCCACGATAGTCCTCAATAGCAATTCCGGCTCTGAGAATGACTTCAAATTAAGAGCATTTTTTAACAATCTGTGAAATAATAGTAGCCTACAAATATGACTAGTGTCTGTCTGTCTATCAGTTAAATCTGCAGGGTTGAAGTGGCACAGTAACATTTGTGTTTTTAGTCAAGTTCAAATGATTGGAATTTCGCCTGCTATGTTATTCCAGTTAAAGTTTTCTTTACAGGCATCCTTAGGGCATTATATTACAAGATCACACAAATAATCTAATATTAGAAGTAGCCTAAGCATATTGTTACATAGTTACATCTTATCACCCCTCTTTTCCTTTTCTTGTTTTTGTTTTGTTACAATAACTATTTTTCCCAGTCTCACTCATTGAAAATATAAATGCCCCTATTTTGTTAACCACATTTAATAGAAGTAGAGACCTCTCATGTCCATGTAGACAGACAGAATCTTGACTACTACTGTTCTGATTTAACCTTTTTTCCTTTTCGACCCATTTGACACATATGTGTCCATTGGGTTCTGATTTATTCTTAACAGTATGTTATTAACTTGCTTATTTTTTATAGATAGAAGATAATTTATCACAAAATAATAAATACTTTTTTTCTCTCTCAACTTTCTTGTTTTTAATTAGGAAGGAATAACCGGAAATTAGATTCCTTATTGAGGCTGGCTTCCCCCTGCTCACCCATCATGGATGCACATTTCTGAGCTCTGGCTGTAATAACTTGTAATATACATTTAAAACGTAGCATAAAACCTCACTTCATTGAGGGCGGGTAGATCAAATTACACACAAAATCGGATTATACGACCAACGTGTTATTACTCGAGGGGTAAGTTGGTTGGTTAGCTAGCTAGGAGCTACTAGTATCCATTCTAAGATGGTTAATGTTTAGTCGCAGCACTTAACTCTTGTTACTAGTTAGCAAGTTGCCATCTCCAGTCCAGGTCAGATAGTTTGGTTACTGATCTAGATTTTGGCACATGGGTTTGCTTAGCACGCCTTTTATTTCTCCAAGATTGCCAAACCACTGGGTAGGTTTGCTCACTGAAATTAAGGTGCAGTGGTCAGTATTTGCATGGGAATTGTGGTGGGAGTTGGGTTATTATTTCAGCAACTGGCTACATTTGCTGTCTGACATGGAACAACTGGCTGTTTTCCACCAGACGACTTGCTGGTTGCCATGTCTGGGCTGCGTGCTAATAGGCTACAGGCGGTATTCTTAACATAGGGGTGCGTCTCATTTGTCGATAAATGTCTCATCTCGTCATCATAACTCGATTCGTCCAAATCTCTTAACTTGAATCAAGGTATTCTGCATTGTAACACAGTGTTCTGTCCCAGAACTAGAGGAGGTGAGTACCGTGGAGCTTTGAACAAACCCAAACAAAAGGCCCAGTTTGTATCCTTTGCTTAATATGTTTTCTTCTTTACGTTAGAAGCCCACGTTGTCCAGCACAACGCAATCAAAGGCTTAATTTGAAGTTGAGCATTTTTTTATGAATAAACGCCATGTGACCATACAGACCATTCAAAATGTCAACGTGGTTTTTATTTTGTTTCATTAGGCATTCCCCTCACAATACCAGTCATTGTTTTAAAAAGGATTCATCGAGACGTGGAAAACTATAAACTGCATTATTGTTGTTGTAACCAGACAAATTTTGCCCATTCAAAAACTGTTGAGAAATGTATGAGAATTGACGGTGTGTTGACAAGGCGCTTGTTAATATACACCACAAAGTATGTTTGTTGTATGCACCTTCCTGCTACAGTTGGTTGGGATTATACATACATATTATTTTCACTGCTACTGCTATCAGTACTGTTTGTGTTCATTGTTTATATTTAAATGCAAGTATTTATAAATTGACAAAGAGATGTTCAGTTTTCACCCTATACTTTCACCATGGATACATTTATTCACTGTTTTAAAGTTGGGCCCTCTAGTATTGAGTGGCAGAGCCTTTCCTGTAGACCTCATCATTCAGTAGCCATTCTGAACACTTATGGGAAATGGAAGATCCTTTGCTTGGCATAAGCAGACACTAACCTGGAAGTAGGGGTGGTGAGGGAGGGCGAGCAGGCAGCATTTCACAAGTTCTGAAGCAGTGTTATGTGAGGGTGGCGTGACTCAGGGATTGTGAGTCATGGCAGTCAAGAATCACTCGCATGAGTTAATGAAATGTCAAAAACAGAAATTTCTTAGAATGCTTTGTGGTCTTGTGAGTGAGTACATTAGTCATGTCAGTCCTCTCATGTCATACTCCTGGTTAGAAGATGTAACACAATGCATTACATTCAGGTGTGTCTATTTCTGGGTGGATATTTTTTCGTTGATATTTACAGAAGTACATTCCTCGTTTTATACCCATTTCTCATTTACCAAACAGTGTTTATGTCAGTCAGTTCCACTGAAGACAAATGAGTTATTTCTTTCTCTCTCAAGGTTATCTGTCTGAACTCTTGCCTTCCATCGCAAATGTGGCAGTTTCAGTGACAGGGCTGGGCAGTGCCTAGTGCCCTGGCCCATTTGCCCACCCATCGAGCACCTGCTAGGGACCAAGTCACTACCCAACCCACTGAGCCATGGAGCAGGCCCGGGAGAAGGAGGCAGAGCGACCGGCCCGAAGCAGCAAAGCAGGCCAGGGGCGAAGCGGCCACTCACGGCCCTCTGGATCTTCCGGTTCCTCAGGAGTACTCATGGTGGGACCAAACTTTAGAGTTGGCAAGAAAATAGGCTGTGGTAATTTTGGAGAGCTGAAACTAGGTAAGAAAGAGTTAGGGATGTGTTGATCATTCAAATCTCTTTTAAGGCTTTCCACAAACCATTATTATTATTATAATCTGTCATTTAAAATACTTTACTCTTGTCCAGGTAAAAACCTCTACACCAACGAATATGTTGCAATAAAATTAGTAAGTATAATGGCCCACATTCAGTGTATACCTCAGAAATTAGAAATTACTAAGTAATGTTTATCTCTTAATGTTATCCTGACATTTATTGTATTAGACTGGATTATCCTTTATTTTTCCCACCATGGGGAAATTGCAGTTCAGTAGTATTGTTTTATAATAAGATGAATATGTCTGTTTGAAGGAGTGACAAGACACTTTGAACTGACTTGTCCCTTTCTACTCCAGGAACCAATCAAGTCAAGGGCACCACAGCTACATCTGGAGTACCGGTTCTACAAAACATTGGGCAGTACAGGTAAGAACACCACACTGACTCTCTCATTAATCCACTACAAACAGTAGCTATTCCATCCTGCCAAAGCAGACCATTTACCCTCTAATTATATAAACGACTACAATACATACAGTATTGTAATGACGAACAATAAATTACATATTCTAAACTAGCACAAACATCATCAAAATGATTCAGTGGGAAGGCAATGAAGACACTGTCTACCAATGTCTATCTTACATGAGATCTGTATTTTGAGTTTTTTAGGGGGGCATATTACTTAGAATAGACCACTAGGAAACTGAGGAGCAGGGCCACACATTCCAATCTAGGGAACTTAATGTTCATTTCATTTTCATACAAATCACCCATGTACTATTGGAGTTCTTTCTCACAGATTATAATCACATATTATTTCTCCCTTTTCAGCAGAGGGCCTTCCCCAGGTCTTTTACTTTGGGCCCTGTGGTAAATATAACGCCATGGTGTTAGAGCTGTTGGGGCCAAGTCTGGAGGACCTTTTTGACCTGTGTGAGAGGTTCTTCTCTCTAAAGACTGTCTTAATGATAGCCATTCAGTTGGTAAGTGTATTTCTGGCAACTGCTCAATATATTGAAGTGGTCAGGAAAACTTTCATATCAAAATTTGCCTTTTTGTTGTGTTATTGGAAAGCCAATGCACTCGATTGGTTTGTCATTGTAGCCATGTGTATCCTTTTCCCTCAGCTCTCACGGATGGAGTATGTCCACTCTAAAAATCTAATCTACAGAGATGTAAAGCCTGAGAACTTCCTCATCGGGCGACAGGGGAACTCCAAGGAGCAAATTATTCACATTATTGACTTTGGCCTAGCAAAGGAGTACATCGACCCAGAGACCAAAAAACACATCCCTTATAGAGAACACAAGAGTCTCACTGGGACTGCCCGATACATGTCTATCAACACACACCTGGGGAAAGGTAGGACTGCAAGTCTTTTAACCTGCTTTGCTGCTGTGTCTTACTCTCCCTGTCTTACTCTCCCTGTCTTACTCTCCCTGTCTTACTCTCCCTGTCTTTCTGCCACTCCCAGTTCTGCTGCTGTATCTGCCTGTCAGTGGTGTGTGTTTGTCAGCTGTGACGGGTTTATTGCTTCACAAAATCAAGCAAATGATCTATTTCAGAGCAAAGCCGCCGTGATGACCTGGAAGCCTTAGGCCACATGTTTATGTATTTCCTGCGGGGCAGTCTACCATGGCAAGGACTCAAGGTACATTCATAAACTTTTATTACAATTGTGAGATGCAAAGCAAGCATTTGATTTGAAGGCTTTTCACAGTAAAGCCATTGCATAATTAATTAATGTTTCCAACAACGTAGGGACATGGTAGGCTACGGATCAAACTGTTTTTAATATAATCTAGTTTGGGGCCAGGATACATTTAGTGCAGGCCAATACACTTTCACAGCAGGTGAAGTAACCATGTACTTTCCTGCAGGCTGATACCCTGAAGGAACGATACCAAAAGATCGGAGACACCAAACGCAACACTCCCATTGAGGTCCTTTGTGATAACTTTCCAGGTATTTCCAATACCCTTCCATCCTCCTAAAACTGCCACCTATTTGTAATGTTTACAAAAAATACGTGGCCAGTTCTTTGAAATGGTTTGGTTTAACAATAAGATAAACCAACAAAAAAACAATATGTTCCCATTTTCAAAAGGTACAGTAAATTCATTCCACCATTCAATCTTGGAATAGTTTTAAAATGTGACTAGACAAAGCTTTAGTTTTCATGTGGCCAAAAAACAAATTTGTCTTTCTTCTGTGTAGAGGAGATGGCTACTTATCTGCGCTACGTTAGAAGACTGGACTTCTTTGAAAAGCCTGATTACGAGTATCTAAGGACGCTTTTCAAAGAGTTGTTTGAGAGAAAAGGATACACCTTCGACTACACATACGACTGGGTCGGCAAGCAGATCGTAAGTCATTTTTGCTGACAAGTTAGAATCTGTGCGCAATAACCTATTGCCATATTGTTGTTTTAGTTGGCCTGTATGCAACAATACCTCCAACACGTGTAAACCTGGCTTTATTTGTTTGAGCCTTTAGCTTGTCTCTTTTGCAGCCTACACCGATTGGGTCTTCTCATGTTGACTCAGGAGCGTCTGCTGTCACCAGAGAGAGCCATGCTAACAGAGAAAGAACCACGCAGCAACCTCTACGGAACCAGGTACACACAGGGCAGCATAGGGCAATACAGAACCAGGTACACACAGGGCAGCATAGGGCAATACAGAACCAGGTACACACAGGGCAGCATAGGGCAATACAGAACCAGGTACACACAGGGCAGCATAGGGCAATACAGAACCAGGTACACAGGGGCAGCATAGGGCAATATAGAACCAGGTACACACAGGGCAGCATAGGGCAATACAGAACCAGGTACACAGGGCAGCATAGGGCAATATAGAACCAGGTACACACAGGGCAGCATAGGGCAATACAGAACCAGGTACACACAGGGCAGCATAGGGCAATATAGAACCAGGTACACACAGGGCAGCATAGGGCAATATAGAACCAGGTACACACAGGGCAGCATAGGGCAATACAGAACCAGGTACACACAGGGCAGCATAGGGCAATATAGAACCAGGTACACACAGGGCAGCATAGGGCAATATAGAACCAGGTACACACAGGGCAGCATAGAGCAATATAGAACCAGGTACACACAGGGCAGCATAGAGCAATATAGAACCAGGTACACACAGGGCAGCATAGGGCAATATAGAACCAGGTACACACAGGGCAGCATAGAGCAATATAGAACCAGGTACACACAGGGCAGCATAGAGCAATATAGAACCAGGTACACACAGGGCAGCATAGGGCAATATAGAACCAGGTACACACAGGGCAGCATAGAGCAATACAGAACCAGGTACACACAGGGCAGCATAGGGCAATACAGAACCAGGTACACAGGGGCAGCAGATGTCAGTACCAGGAAGTTTAAGAAACCAAGCATATCAGCTATGCAACATGCAGTTCTTTACAAATCATTACAGCTTTTTTATTTAAAAATAAATGCTTAAATTGTTAATTTCAAATTTACCATTTAATTTACCACAGATTTTGTTTTTCTGCATTACTTCCCTACATTCAATGTGTGCTTACTGTCCTCCTTCTTTCTACCCAACCCACCAATCACCAACACCAGGCAGCCACTTCAGGTAGCCGGGGTGCGTGGGATGCACAGCCCCACCGGAAGACCACCTCATCCTACTTAAGCTCCCACCTGGCAGCAGACAGGCATGGCGGCTCTGTGCAGGTACTGCAGCATTTCACTGAAGCACTAGTCCACAGCGATTTACCCCAGTCCATCCACCTGAGGAAACATGAACACAAAACATAATGTCACTGGTGAACTTTATATTGTTGTAGTAGTGAATAAGAGTTTGCTCGACATAATGGCATAGTGTAAAATGTAAGCTGTACTTAGTGGCGAGATGTGAAATAAGCTGTCATGACCTGAAGCAACATTTTGGTTGTGATTAGAAGAGTTTTGTCACGTTACATACGGTCACAGTTTTTCTCCACTGGGACATGGTCATCAATGAAGCATGCTTGATTGTTACGGATCCAATACCTTCCTGTGAACCTTCCCTCTAAATGCTTCAGGTGGTCAGCTCCACCAATGGGGAGCTGAATACGGATGATCCACTGGCAGTACCCTCAAACGCACCAATCACGACGCAGGCTGAGGTGGAGGTTGTGGATGAAGCCAAGTATGTTATCGTCTTTCTTTCTTTTTTTTCCAACCCATTCTAGGGTCAACAAATATTTCATTCAAATGTATGTCATATGTACACTGACTCCCAACAATTATCAAAGTAGGTCAATAGAAAATTACAGTTTAGTCTTTTGTCCATACATGTTGCAATATTATAAAGGCCAAGGATGTTGCTGTGATGAGGCTAAACTAAACCCATATTGATACAAAACTATATTTGATGAAAGTATTATGAAAGAGTATTACTAAAGATTAAAACATTTAGCAAGGTTGGACATTTTTTAGGATACTTTCTGATGTGTGTGTGTCTATATATGTACTAGTATTAATGTCTGTCTCTCTTTCTCTGTAGCTGTGTGAAAATGCTCAACCTGTGGTGAGTCCTCTCTCCCATCAGTCCATCTTGGGTCGTACCTCAGATACAATAGGACAAGACATGAACAACATGGGGGTCTAACATTCAGTAACGGTTTACCAAATATCCACTCATATTTCACATTAATTAAGACTTTTGCGCACATCCCGTCTTTACATCTAATGTCTAATCCGCGAAACGTTTTTTAAGACACCGATCAGATACGTGGAGCAAATACTAAGGTGCTCTGAAAATGTTCAAGTTCTGAACTACAGTTTGATTTCGGAAAGTTTGCAGCTGTTGTTCGCTGTAGGGGGAAGGGGAAGGATTCTTGTATCAAGGACCCTTCTTGGCTGGAAAGGAACTGGAAAGAACAGAGCCTTGCACATACAACATGACCCTGCCACTGCGATATCTGTTCCTCACCCCCACACACTTCGTTTCATTCTGTCCTTCATATGACGTGCAGCAAGTTTGAATATGTATTGGCAGGATAGCATGAGGTTTTCTTCATTCACCTGTGAAATCATCTTCATCTCTGACCTCAGGTGCTGTTGTTTCTTCAAACGAAAACGGAAGAAGAACTCTCCGAGGCACAGATGAGCTCGTCACACTACATCCTAATGAAGAAACACCATCCTTCACAATGGGAGGGAGAAATATTCACTAAACAAGACAAGTGAGATACATACTTAATGGTTCTTCTGGGCCCACTGAATGGAATTATTCAGGATAACTTAAACCTTAAATCCTCTATTTTTCTCTCCTTCACCTGTCTTAAGTCTGTTTTGACATTCCAAGAGGCTCAAATACAGGTGCCCTTATTATCTGTACATCCCCTTTTCAGTTTCTCTTACTTTTTCCCTAAACTAGAAATCTATCCAGAACCCTGTTGCTCTTACTCTGGTCTTTGAGACAGTTCAGTCTCTTGATCTCATAATTTGTCTCCCCCTCATCTCTTCTGTCAAACCATCCTGAGTGCAAATAACTGAAGTTAAGACTTTATTTTATGGATTTACGTGTGTTTCTTATAGCTACATATTCCTGTTTGTACATAGTGTATATATGGATGGACTGGTATGGGAAGGCTTATTTATTATAAACCATACAGCCCTCTTAGCCATCGATGTTCAGCCATTGAACCTCTGTACAGTTTTGGTGCAATATATTACCATGGCTTTGATTAGGAGCTGCATTGTGCTTTTCTCTTTCTGAACCATCTGACCCAACATGTCACGTGACCACGCTTCATCTCCTCGTCTCCAAATCACGATAGCTTTGTTTGTGTCTGTCAATTCAGGGCTTCAGAATGAAGTTGATCCAAAATGTTGATCTTGCGCGCGCTTTGCTTTATCCTTTTTTTTTTCTTTTTTTTGTCTGTAAGCACTAATAAGTGGAATGTGTTTTAAGTCATCCCGGATATGAACTTTGGAGTTGCGTTCTACTACCAGCCTGTTTGTCTGTCTTGTAAGTGTACAGGATCTGGGACAAAGACAAGACTGTTGCTGGGTACAGTTTATCATTGACATGCTACTGCTTCCTCTTCTGGCCTGACCATGTAATGCCTTAATCAGACCACCTGTCTAAAGCGCCTTTCAGGACAGGTGCCTGTGTTCTGCATTGAGACACCAGCCATGAAAAGGACAAGTCTGTTACCATGACGCCCTCTCACTGCTCTGATGGCCTGTCACAGACACTGTTGACCTCGATCCTTACTTTGTAGGGTGGTTCCGCTACCAAGACTATATTGTCTTGACTGAATTTATTTGCCTCCTTGACCAGTAAAAAAAAAAAAAAAAAGAGAAAAAAACACAAAAAAAACTTCATATACGGGCACAAAAAGCTGGGAAACTCATTCCATGCTATCCTACTAATACTGATTAGATTATGGAGACACCGATTTTCTCGATCTCCGAATGTGCTTGTTGTTATTTCTGGGGTGCAGGTGCCCTCTTCTATTACGAATGTTAACGTTATAAAATGCTAAACGTGGCAAAGATGATGTCTTGCTAAGCACCAGTGTTTACTCCTACCAAGTATATGTTGTTTGAATTCATTTTGTGTATTAAATGTGAACCGGAAATGTATGATGTACTGTATTTTAGCCTTTTTTTAATCAAAAATGTTTTGGTGGTGGAAAGTAGTGAAAGAGGTTGGTTCACTTCTGCTCCTACTGTGAAAGTGTTTATAATTCCTGTCAATTTATTGATGCCATGGATACTAAGGTCAGTGTTTTTTCATTTATGTAAACAATGGATGGAAAACACAACATGCAGGTTTTCTTTTCGTTTCCCCCTCCATTTTCTTGTATATTTTAAATCACATAACTCTATAACTGTAGATGTCAAACTCTAAATCAAGGTTCTTGTGAATGTGTTACGATGTCCAACAGGATCTCATATTAGATGTTATTTGGCGTAAACTGCAGATTTATAAACTGTCCATCAAGTGAAGCACCAAAGTGAGACACGAAACTGCCTTTGGCTTCTTGTATTCGTACGTTTCAAAATCCAGGGATTTTTTGTTTTGTTTTGGAACTAACAGTATGTAGATGCCTTTTCCATTATAACACGTTTACCAAAAGTTTAAAAAGTATTTGATTCAGGCTACAGTTAACCCCCCCCCCCCCTCCCCCCCCAATCCAAATGTATGATTAAATTGATCAAGGTTTGGCAACTTTTTTCCTACATTACTCTTTGATACACAATCAGGTAGTGGACAGTCCAAGACATTGTGGTTGAGACATTGCAGTGACCGACAACATATTAAACCAGTGTTCTAGATAAGTTCACATTACACAGTTTGCATCTGTTCCACAGTCTTCTTATTCCTCACTCATATTTCTTATTAGTGACTGTCCTGTTATTGTTATAAATAGAGCAAAGGTTCAGCCAAACTTGGTGCAAAAGGATTATGTCCCATTTTGTTATGGTTTTAGCCCTGCCACATTTGCCAATATAGTGCTCATTTAAATGCTGTGCACATTCTAGTTCTGGTTGTTAAACACTCACCTTCACTCTTTAATCTGATGCCAGTGGTATGAAGATGCTCTAACTATTGAGAATGTGCATACAAAGTTATTACAGCAGATATCTGTTAACTCCTCGGTGCCAGCGTAGCCGCTTGTGCCAGAATTGATCTAGTGCTTACATTTAGACATGATGCTTATTCATTGCCTTGAAGACAGTGATGTATAGGAAACCTGCATTGGATTCAAATAACTTGGTTTCTGCCAACATTTAGGTTGTTATTATTGTCATTTAATTAAATTCATAGTATTTCTATAATTTATATACATGGTTGAAGATTTTCCTTTTCATCAAAATGTATTTGAGGTGGATTAAGCTGACTGAGCATGATGAAGGAAAGTTAATGTTGCTCACGTCAGTTCATCTCTTTTATTTTATTTCTTCCCAGTAATGTTAACCTACGTGTATCTCTCAGTCTCGCAACCAAACTTATTAGCTTGGCATCTTTTTTTTTCTTGGGGGATTTTCTGAGGCACTGCTGTATTTACGCCAATGCTACAGGACATCAAAAGTCCTTGAATTAGGAAAGTCACATTAAACATCTCAATCCTTTCTCGGTGTTCTTTTGCAAATGTGTGAAGTAAATTTGTCAAGGAAGTGGTTGGGGTATCACTACAAATTGACTGTCAACAGGTCACAAAAAGAGATTCAATGTTTATCAGATAAAGTCAACAAAAACTTGACCTCTTTGAAACATAGGAAAACATTGTCTCCTGTTAATGGTTACTTTTAAAGCCATGAAAATGGTAATGTAGTATTTAAAATGTATTATGAATATTATTGTGTTGAAATGTGAATGCAAATTTGAAGTGTATTTGGACCTATTCAACCTGATCAAGGGCTGCAGTTATAAAGTTTTCTTGTTTCATGAGTTTTATTTCAATCTAAACTTACAGGAAAAACTTTTTCAGTATCTCTGTTTTCATTTCCAAATTTAACAGATCATGTCACAACACCATACTATTGTACTCCCTACACACTAAGGAGCACTGAAGTTTTTTTTAAACAATAAACACCCACAACATTTTCTCTTCCCAGTCTCTCTCTTCTTAATGGACAATCATGCCAAAAGTATAGACACTTATCAAGTACACAGACATTATTTTCCAAAATCCTATTGTCTAACATGAGCCATTTGCTGTAGTTGCTAAAAGTGCATTGTAATCTAAATATACCAAATTTCACCAGGGGCTGCCATACACTCCCATGGAATCAACAGTATAATAATAATAATAAATAACAACAGGTTTGTTCTGCTGGAAGAAACCTGATCATTTTGGGGGGAAGATGCTCCTGGACCCCCCCAACTAACAATAATCCTTCCCCCTACTAAAATGGGCTAGAATTGGGCCTGCTCTGTGGCCATGGTTTACTACAAATGGTTGTAAACCATGGGCATGGTGTTTGACTAATGTAAAATGACACAATCCAAGAAAACCTTTGCTTTGAGGCAACCTCAACAGCGTCTCATCTGTAAAATATAAAATCAAATAGGCTTACATGTTACACGCACATTATGATAACATGTTAATCATCAGTTTGATCATTTACTGCATATTCTTCCTCCGGCCGTAGGAGGGACCTCTTTTTACAGAATTTGCACTTCCGGCGTCCCTCTTAACTTCCGCCTGAGATATCGTTAGGTCTCTTCTACCAGCCCGATTCAACATGGTGGGTATCTGAACATTTACAGTCCTTCCGTATCAAACATAATCCTTCGTTTTAATCAAAGTAATCCGTAAAGTATTACGACAGAATTTAAAACAAATAATAGGTGCGTACATTCATTAGATTATTTATGTGCGATGCATTACTATGAGCGATAGTTAGCGTACCTAAGCGGCAAGGAAGTCCGAAGATGCTAACGACAGAAAGGAGCTAGCC
Source organism: Neosalanx taihuensis (assembly GCA_030340665.1). Lineage (NCBI taxonomy): Eukaryota > Metazoa > Chordata > Actinopteri > Osmeriformes > Salangidae > Neosalanx > Neosalanx taihuensis. The sequence goes on from CM059290.1 coordinate 3,648,737, forward strand.
GAGGCAAAACCTCACAAGTTAATACAAAAAGGCCCCCGTAAAACACCGATCAGCAGTTAAACAGACCAAATACGTATATAATTGCCTATAACATTGTAGGCAAAGGTTAGTAGTCGTCTAACCGACTAACATTATTGTGGTTAAAAGTCTTTAATGTTTCTGCGTGCTGGTTTGTGGAACTACCCTGTTACAACTAGTTAAACACATTGGATTTGAAAGGAAAGACGATTTATCAAAGTCCTTATTTCAATCTAAGAAGTGATTAACAAATGTTTCAGAGGCTTGATCATGTTTCGATATGTACCTGGTAAGAGAGGTTTTTCTAATGTTGGAACTCTTTCTGTTCTAACAGGGACGAGTCAGGACTAAAACGGTAAAAAAGGCGGCCCGGGTCATTATCGAGAAGTATTACACTCGTCTGGGTAATGACTTCCACACCAACAAGCGGGTGTGTGAGGAGATCGCCATCATCCCAAGCAAGAAACTGCGCAACAAGATTGCTGGGTGAGTCTTGAACCTCCTGCTGTAGTTGGCTCTGATGCCCTTTAACGACTCGGTCATCCATTTGGTTCGAGTGATCCTTAAATATAGTAAAAGGGTTGACTTGTATCTGTAGAGTATTCATTACTAGTTTTGAGACAGCTCAGTTGCAGCAGAAGGAACAATCAGGGACAAGGATGTATTATGATTGGACGTTTATCCGTTTCAATTTCCCCAAGTCATTTAAACCCTGTATCGAAAGTGACCATGGTGTGATTGTCGCCTGGGTCATTGATAGTGCAGGAACAGCAAATATGAAAGCTTTTCCCGTGTTTGTTGGAATCCATGTTCCTGTCGAACCCTGTGTCTTTCATACATCTGACATTGTCTTCTGAAACCAACAGTTATTATTGACTCTATTCTCTCCCCCACCCCCCCAGTAGAGCCGACTCATTGTAGTGACCTGCTTGTGTTCAGGTATGTGACCCATTTGATGAAGCGCATCCAGAGAGGTCCAGTCAGAGGCATCTCCATCAAGCTGCAGGAGGAGGAGAGGGAGAGGAGGGACAACTATGTTCCAGAGGTCAGTCTCACCCTGATGTATTCCTCTAATCCCAGAACAGTGGCCCTTGCCTTCTACGTCTGTGTGTCTCAGTAGTGATTGGCTGGGCAGTCTGTTTTTTTACTTGGTTGATATAATACCCTAATGTGTTTGTGTCAAAGTTACCAGTTCATTCATTTGTATTTGATCCCAAGTCATTTAAACCCTGTATCGAAAGTGACCATGGTGTGATTGTCGCCTGGGTCATTGATAGTGCAGGCACAGCAAATTTGAAAGCTTTTCCCGTGTTTGTTGGAATCCATGTTCCTGTCGAACCCTGTGTCTTTCATACATCTGACATTGTCGTCTGAAAAAGAGTTACTCTTTTAATTGTCTAAAAATCCCAACATGTGTCATCCCCAAATCATAGCAAAAGAAGCACAAAGCTTGGTCTGCATAAATATATTTCCTCTTGCATCAGTCTGTATCAGTCTTTATTTAAAGAAATGGCCTGTTACCTGACAGGGCAATTAAATGCCACCTGTGCTCCTGCTGTGGCTGTTGTGGTGATGAAAACCCATTCTTGTTTCCCAGGTTTCTGCTCTGGATCAGGAGCTCATCGAGGTGGATCCCGACACCAAGGAAATGCTCAAGCTTTTGGTACGTTTTCACAACTGCTAATGTTCTGGTTAAAAATGTGTATAGATATGATGCCAATGTATCCGAAAGGGTATGAATTGAATTTATTGCTTGGATGCCCCCCGGCCACAATCTGTGGACACTGTTATTATTATTATTATTATTTAAAAAATATATTTTATGTTAGAGCTGACTGAATTGTGAAAACTTTTGCTGGCTGTGTAGGTGACGGACTGTAGATGTTGACATCTATGCCAACGTGCAGAAATGTTTGGGTCTTTAGTCTAGTTCTACCAGTTCACTTGTGCTAAACAGAACCAAAGAACCAGTACAGTCTAAGATGTTCTCTGTGCTCTGTGTTTAGTCTAGTGTGGTCATGATGAACATCATATAAACCCTGTATCGAAAGTGACTATGGTATGACTGTTGCCAGGTCATTGATAGTACAGGAAAAGAAACATTGAAAGCCTTCCCGTGTTTATTGGAATGTTCGTTCTAGATAAACCCTGTTGCTTTCAAACATGATTTCCATCCACTTAACCACTTATCGCTTCAGTGGAAACTTTCGTCTGAATATGTTTTGTCTTTCAATCCTTCCAGGACTTTGGTGGACTGTCCAACCTACAGGTGACCCAGCCCACTGTTGGAATGAACTTCAAGACACCTCGAGGAGTCTAGGCGTTTTGTTAATATCTCTGAATAAAGTAAAAAAAAAAAAAAAAACAGAGCTGTTTGTCCTGTGAGTTCATTTTGATGTGGAGCACTTTGCTGTTGGAGCAAGATGCTGGCACCTGTTTGTTTGGATGACAGACATGGTTTTGGAAATGTTTGAATAATTTCAGCAGACAGCACATATGGCCACTGGCAAGCTGCAGCCTGTCTTATTCCCTTTTGATGTGAGTGCTTACAAGATAACCTTTACTACTAGTCTAAGAGCTTTATATACATCCAATACCTGTAAGTCCACATACATTTGCCAATCCATATTTTTTATGTTTTGGAGAACCAGACTTGAACCAGAATGTTTTCTGTAAATGTAACGATTTTATAGTCCACATGGGCTAATCTGTATAAGAGCGTCTGCTAAATGATTACATCTTTCAAGCTGAGGTAAATATAAACTCACGTCTGGACCTGTGCAAATAGCAGGTTGTTAAACATATACCCATTATTAGATTTACCTGTAGAAGGCAGATCATGGTCGTTTTAACAAATTAAAAAAGGACATTTGTGCGTAAACTAGAGTTTTTATGCGTCATCACGCGCGCCTTTTTGCCAAAAGACTGTCGAAACCAAATTTGAGTTCTACCTTTTGACTGGCATCGTGAGTGCCCTGCAGAGACTGTCGTAATCTAGCGTTAAACAAAAAAAATAGTCACGCTAAGATATCTAATAGCCTTTACTGTTCTAAGTTATGTTGTAAACACCAACATATCAGTTACAGTGAAGTGAGAGCAGTCTGTAAAAAAACTGACGTCTTTAATTTACAATATATAGATAGCTATACTACAATCAATGACAACGATTTATGAACTACTTTCACCAACCGCATTTAACATAATAATCACAAACACTTCAGCAAAAAGACATTGCAGAACGCCCCGCGCGGACAGTCGCACATCCTGCCTATGCGCGCGCCTTTCCTCACTGCACAATGCTCGCCCATGTCGCACTGCAAAACATTAGAAGAAATTAAATCGTTTTATTCACTGTAAACATTGAGTCATTCATTTTTATTTATTTAACCGATTCATAAATTAACATAAATTAAAAATATAAATTGATAAAATCAACATGATGCTATATGGAAGTAATTTAACATGTCAAGACGCATGTCACTTACAGTTGGAACTTGTCCAAATTTCTTCTCCCATGGAGAAATTCTTTTGGTCTGCAGTTTTTCGAGAACGTCGTGTAGCGCTCCAAGCTGTTGAGAGGAGGACTAATTAGTAACATCAACAGCGTATATGAACTACCACATTCAGAAGATCCAAAACTTTTTAACCATAAAAAGATGAACAATTATATAATCTGCAATACATTTGATTTACATTGATGCAATAAATAATTGGTTTCTGGTGAAGTAGAAAAAAAGAGCTGTCTCAACAAATAGCAATATATACTGTATATATATATCAATAATCGCTGGTGTTAAATGAGAAAATGCTATATTGAGTATAAATTAACTTACAAGACGTTTTTCGTTCGTTAGATTCGGATTTTGTTGATAGAAGTCATGTACTGCTCTCGTTTCCAAATCCACTTCCATCCCTGATTGGTTAGTTTCAGCACCGCATAGCAGGAAAAGCATGGTGGCGCAAAGCAGAACTCTTAGCCACAGGTTGGAGCTCTCCATGGTGCTGATCCGTTACTGAGCTGCACCAAGTTCTGCTCTTCGGGTGAATCGGCTCTATTGACCAATACGCGCAGTTTTTCCTCTTTTTGTACGCTCAACAGGTTTTGCTTGTACTTTGACATGAATTAGCCCCGCCTTGTACATTGATTCCCTGAACTACGTAAGTGAAATTACGTAGTTTGTCTATTTGTCTCACAAAAACTCTATATACCAAGAGAAGGGTGGTAAATAACAAATAAATAGACAGTTCAAGTATCACACCCTGCTTTAATATGTACTGACTTGAGCAGGGGTAATTTACAGTTTATTTAGGTAACTTCATTATTTGTGAATTACATTTTAAATATGAGCGTGGGGTCCAATACATTTAAATCGACCTGTAGCAGTGGTCTGTGGTCTAGTCGCTTTGGATAAAAGCGTCTGCTAAATGAATACATGTAAATGTAAATGTCTGCATGGTTATATCAAGGTTTACAAATACCCATGAATGGCGCATGTCTATGGGACACCTGCACGCTCCATGATGAATAATTTCAAAGCAGAACGGTTTAATCACATTACACAGCACTGACAGCAAACTGACAGACAACTAGCAGTCTGCCCAGCACTGATCTGAGGAGTCACGTTACATTGGTAACCTATTTATTAGCAGAGCAGCCCCATGTATCATTGGTAAATGAATGCTACCATCAGTCAGCAAAATGTATTACTTTGATACACAAAATGTAATACTTTGATACACAATAAGAATTCATGACAAAATATCTGATTGTTCCATTCTGGATTGACTTTATATGATTAACTTGGAGAAATAATCCAGTGAGTGGAAACATTTTAATGGTAGGTTTACTTGAACAATGAGGGACATAAGAACTGAAAAAACGAATACAGCAAGATGAGTTGATGCCAAAAAACTTGATTTTGGTCTCCTCTGATCAAAACACTTTCACTCAGCTCTCCTCTCAATCTTTCAGATGTTCATAGGCTAAATTCATTATAAAACAGCTGGAGGGAACTACATGAAAGCAGAGGGGAAAATGGAAGACATGTAGGAGAGGCTGAAGTCAGAATCAAACCCAGGCCGCTGTGTTGAGAACGGTACACACTTATTTCTGTAAACACCAGAAGTATATTCTGAACGAGAACATTTTTGCCACTGAGAACTGTCCAGCCCTTTGGGATAAAATTGCATTGGCTGAGAGTAGTTAGTCACACTTTGCATTGATTGGATTTCTATGACTCAAGTGCTCCAACAAAAATGATTTTTTTTCTCTCTGGAACATGTTGATAAGTTGCTGCATTGAGTCCACTGCAGAGAATGCACATACTATAGATCAAATAACTGCTTTCTATTAATGTTTGTGTTATTAGGTTGATATTGTGGCGATATAACAGTTTGAGGAGATTTATGCATGAGTTATTTAAGTGCCCAAACCCAGCCTTTAGATAGCCCAGTCTCTCAGTTTTGGCACTGTTGTGTGCCTCAGACACAGCAGCAACATAATAAACAAACTCCAAAGAATACATTTGTTGTTTGGAGTATCGACTCCTCCCTCAGCTCCCAGATCAGTCTTAACATCATTTTTATCCATGAAGAACCATGCTGTTTCTTCAGGGTTTTTTATTCTAGATGTGATCAAATTATTGTAATTGTTCTATAATTTTGGGGGGATGGTCAATAGTTCTAGTTCTAGTCCTTGCTGGAAAAGATCAGCCATCTGGTTTGCATTCTGTCATTTAAAATTCCCATACTTTTACCTTGATCTTATTCTTGTAGAGAAAATAAGTGCAGCAGGTGTTTCTGAAATCTTGACTAAGAACATTTTAGGGTATCATATCCAATGTTTATTTGAAAATGTTGTTATGTAAGCACAACAGAGCATTCAAGATTATGAGTTTTGGATTGGTTTGTAAGGAAGGATTTGGCCAGTAGAGTTTATAATAAGAGCCCTGTCATAATCATGGCGTAACAGGATGAAAGCACACCAGTTCCATAGGCCTGGGGCAGGGTGGGTATTTGCACCGTATTCAAAGCTGTAAAGATGCTAAAAATACCTATCTACAGAGGGTTGAGTAAAGAGGTTTTAAATCCTCCCCTTGTTTGTCTGTGACTTGGCTGGCTATGGGGCAAGATTTGGTTTGCTGTTTGTCTCCTTTCCGATCGGCTTAGAACATCCCATGGCATCATTCAAGGAGGGACAGGCATGTGCTACAATACACCTCGTTCTACCTCAGTTGATCTCAGTGTTTCTCTCACTCCTCAACACACATTTGACTCCCACAATATAGTTATTGGGCACTTAATGTTCTATGATGTATGTAAGAATCACCTTGTTTGGAAGTCATATTTTTAGATACGTTGATGGTTCTGGGAGCCAAAATCAATGGCTCTAACAAAATCAATGGTCTCTAGGCATTGTCAATTAATGCAAAATGAAAATATCATGAGAACAGATAAGTTTGTCATTATATGACATGCAAAACTCCATTACTCTATCATGTAATCTTGACAATGTCCTTTCTTGTCTTCTAACCTCATTACATTAGTACATCATGGTAATTTCACATATTATTATATATTTTAATATTAAAATTTTTATTTATTTGAAATGACAGATTGACACTCCCCGCGTTGAGACCAAAGCAGAGCCGCTGGTCTGAGATGAAAGTGTGACTCTTGTTTGCAGTCGACTTATAACAGCACAGAGTTATAAGTCGACCGATAAGAGAACATATTAAGACAGATTCACAGTTTTAAGTAAAAAGCATGAATGGCCATTTTGAATATTTGGGGGCATGTTCTCTGCTGGAGTTGAATAAAGGATTTGGAACATTCTATGACATGTACTAAAGAGGACTACGTTATTCTTGTGCACAGTTAGATTTGAGGTGAATGTTTGTTTTATGTCCTGCAGTGTCCTTCTGACAGCAGGCATCAGAGAGGGTTCAATGACCTTGTGGAATTACGCCAAATAAAGTCAAATAACAAATCATCGCAAGACAACAGCCCGCTGCTTGCCTGTGTCAGTGGTACTGACAGTAACTAAGCCTTGAGGAGTCCGAATAACAATGTGCTATCTAGAAATTACTACTATATCACTGATTTGTGTTTTAATTGTCTTGGTTGTCTTAGTTTAATTGTCTGTTATTCCCATACACTGCATGTAAAGATAGCATGCAATCATTCAACCATTGCTTAGCCATAACTGTTACACTGCCGTTAGACTGTCAGGTCCCATTAAATTCCTGAATGATCTGTAAGATGACAGTGACAGTTGCTCAGAACAAAGGTCACACAAACCTCTGAAGACTCCGGGAAGGATTCAGTTTGCTGCCACAGTTGCCAGATTTGTCATTCGGTTTATTGGACACAAGAGAGACAGACCAATGGATGTCAGAAATCTTTCCTACAGCACTGAAAGGCTAGAACAAACCCAGAACAGGCCCTTTAGTGTTCTCAGACACCAGAATTTAAATGCCATGTCACTTGCAGGCTCTTTTCAGCACCTACACAATCCCTCATCCTGACATGCAGCTAAGCACAGGAAGCCAAAAGCCATCAGGAAACAGGGTTGGGACTGCCAGCCCAGAGAGGGATCATCTATTTAAGATGTCACTGTATTGACTGTGGTAGCACACTGTGCTAAGTATGTACAGAGGCTGTTAGCAAACTAAGTTCACTGACAGAAAATTGAACAGATTTTTCCTTTACACACGCACACAGAAGCTTTCTCTACTGACTCTGATGATCTGATGAAAAATGTGTGGTTTGCTTTGATGGATACAGAACCTGTGACGTTTGAGCTTTCTCCTGCAGAACCGCTAATAATCCATGCAGTTTGTCACATTTGGAGTTTGTACAGACGACTCATCGTAAGGTCTCGCAACACGTTATGTGTGCTGAACTCTCTGAAGCGAATTCCCAGAGGAACGAGAGGAAGAAGAAGCTCTATATGTAAACATGTGTTAACTTAATTGTTAGTCCATGTACATGTAGCCCTCTGGGAAAAGCTTTCTTCATGTGCACCCAGATTCAAAGCAAAGGGCTTTAATACCAGTCATTATAAGTCATTTTTACTTAAAAAATACAAAATGATAATACAACCATAATACAATACAAATCTTTTTTATCTTACATAATTGTTGAATGTATGGAAAATACCAGTAGGAAAGAGGTCATTGGATAATTAAATTGTAAAACCTTGTCAATTAAAATCCTTTACTATTAATAAAAAAATCTTTAATATTTGGCTATTGGTACAAGCACTGTAATTTGTGCTTGTGATTACTGCTTTTTGTTTATACATTTTAAAAATTGAAAAAAGTGAAATATTCCATTTGCCCTTATGGAGACCAGAAAGAACAGTTATTCATATAACATGACAGTCGGCTCGGCTCTCCAGAGTTAGACCACAGCTGTGTGGTATACTGTGTGATTATGCACTATAAAATGAAGAGTGATATGTGGGTTAGAGAAGCCACACGTAAAGGAGAGGGCTTGGTGAATCGACCACAGCTTCATGGACTACACCACTAGTATGTATTGCATTGATTTCCACATTATTGACGACTGTATTATGTTACAAAGACATTTATTTGTTGGATGTATAGTTAGAAAGAGTAAGTCTTTTTGGAAAACAGTTTTATTAATTGTGGATCACGGATATTTTAAGGAAAACCGCTATGATTAACATGCCATAACATAAACTGCATAAAAAAATGTCTTCAAAGATATATTATTGTACCCTAAAGCACATCACAGTTTCAGCCAAACGCTGAAATCTCTCAAGCCTAGCGAGATCTGAAAATGAGTCCCAGACCCTTAGTCCATCTTCCCGCCTCTCAGTGAGCTCTCCTTTCCCCCCATAAAGCGTGAGTCATACTTCATTTTCTTTTTCCTTCAGCCAGGGCAAAGCATGCCATGCCTTGGCTTAATGCTGACGCACATTTTCCTCTCCACTGGCTGCATTAGTTTAGTGAACAGCCCATCAGGCTCTCATCAAACGACCACAACAGATGAGAGCACGAGGAATCAAAAAATATATATAATCACTTTTCACAGCCAGGGGCTTTTGGTATCAGGCGTTAACATGACTGCCTGGATCCTTTGAAGCAGTCTGGCAGGTCATTTAAGTCAATTGGCAAAGTTTTGGACAGCTTTTCCAAGTTGTAAGCCTTATTAGAAACACCACTGACAGGTCGTTTAAGGCAACTTGAAGGTGCAGTCTGCACACTTAAAAATCATCAAAACGGTTGAGCGAAATATATCCTTGGAGCCATTGCATCAGTGGTAGTTTCTGCATGTTCAGTAATAACTTCAAAATGTTGTAGTGTGGCTATGTAAGCAAATTAAATGTAGATAGGTAAGAATAATAAGTCTGTTTCTGTGTTTTTTGTTTTGGACACAAAACAATTAGGATGTTTGATGTGTGTATAACCAAATACTAGAGGGAGGGATGAAAATTAAATGTTGTACGGTGGTGGTGGGGGCTGGTTGCAGAGCTTGTGCAACATGAATGCAAAGACAACAATACCGGAGACTTCACGCTTTACAGACCATGAGGTTCTAGAAGTTATCCAGCAGCCTCCTTCTTTAACCTTTCCAGTACTTCTTCTGGGGTTAGTGATCCTGACAGCTTGATCACTTTCTCTCTGGATCTAGAGCCCTGGTAATTCATTAATACGTCAATGTTTTGAGCACACTCATTCATACATTTGTAGCAAAAGTAGAAAAATCTAAATAATGATAAGATGCAAGACTGAACGTGAATGGTCAAGCACACACCTTATCCAAAGTGACTTGACTTTTCTTCAGGTCCAGAACCTTGGAGAGGTACCGGACCAGTTCACTATTGGCTTCCCCATCTGTTGGCGGTGCAGCGATGGCGACACCTACTGCTTCAGCTGTCACATCTGAAGGAGAGATCAGTGTTTTCTGTATCTTAGTAGTATTACTACAGACTAGCAATACTAGTATGAATGACCTGATTATTAAGTTTCATTTAAGTGTCCTTGCTTGGCGAAACGGCAATATTTGGAAATAGAAGACAAAGAATAAAGACACTCTGAAAATTAAATAAAAGGAGCCTAACAATCTGAGTGCTAGATCAAATCTGTGTTAATATTTGGTAAAAGATGAATCGGTTTTAGTGAAAATGTCTGACAGGACTTCTAGTTCTTCTAGGACTTCAGCCCTTGTCAGTAAGACAAGTCTACAGACTAGTAGCATTTCAAGGCTAAAAGACCCTCGTAACTTGCCTATTTAGAAGAAACCCTTAAAAATACCGGACGTGGCAGTACCTATTTAAGAAAAATACATAAAGCATATTATTACACACCTGTAATTGCGTTCTGTTTGGAGCCAGGCTTCGCGTGCACTGATATAGTAACATCTCCAGTCTTGTTCCAAACCACAGGACCTGATGATACGGACACTGTCTCCTCCTTCTTATTCTGTGAAGCTTTACACTGGAAAACCCAAATGATTTGTTGTTAACACATGTTTTTAAGTCAAAGGACATAACCGCATACACCTTGATCCTACCGTTTTCTCTTTCTTTGGCATTTGATGCTTCGTAGATAAATGTCGTATTAAGGTGAATCCTCGGATGGTGCTGGGTAGATAATTTCGGCGGAAATGAAACACAATGTAACTACATATGTGCAAATCTCTCTTTAAAATGGGTGAAATGTTTACGTTGGACATTGAGAAATGTGTTTTCTGGGTGTCAAATGTGCAGACAACAGACATAAAGACCTTTATAATGTCTATGGCATAGGTGCAGACCATCTGCAATGTTTACTTTTGGGAAAGTTAAAGACTACGACCGGAAACACTCGCTGAAATGTTACTGCACGTGTCAAGTCTGCGCAGAGCCTAAGCATTCTCTCAAGTTGTTTATATATTCATATTTTAAAATATATGATTCAAAATACTTTCGTACGGTTCAAGCCGTAAAGCTGTGAGAACTATAGACATGTATAAATAACGGAACTACTCCTCTTTATATTGACATATTGATATAATTTACCTCACTGTGTTTAAATGTTGTGAATTTTTTATTTGTTATTTTTTATATATATCATTATTAATTATTATAAATATGTACATGTTTTCTAAAAATGTTACTAAAAAGGGAAAATAAATATCTAACTGTTTAAAACCATCCATTTGAGTTTTGATGTAACCGGCGGTCTCTAACTTTTTGGACCATTTGGTTTACCGTAGTGGCGGTTGTTGAAGACGAGGCAAGCTTTTTCAATTTGATCGAAAAGAATGACTCTTTTGACTCATCTTTTTGGTTTGACTCAGTATGCTCAGAACTTAAATCAAGTCAATCGATTATAACAGCAGCAAATATGTATTCAATGGTTTTTCAATGCACCAAAGCAGAAAGCACGTCCCAAGAAACCGTACTTCATATGAGTTCAGTGATTCAGACCTGATTCCACCAAAGAGTCATTCAAGTTGAGTGAATCATTTTGCGAACTGCCTGAGTTAAGGCAGCTCCACTTGTCAAAGCCAACATTTGAGCTTATCGTTGGACAATTATCTCTGAAGTTTTGAACTGCACTGATAAACCGGTTGGTATGTTCCAAGTAATATGGGGTTAACTAGTTCGTTAAAACATTGTGTTACGGTTGGGTTGTGGTAATTAATTAAAACTTTTTACTTAGCACTATATGGTTAAGCTTGTCACTAGTAGATATGCTCGTAATGTTTAGTTAGCTAATTGCTAAGAAGCTAGTTAGGCTACAAACAAACAAAGCTAGTCTGCAAAGTTGCAAAGTTATGGTTATATGGAACGATACTGTGAATGTAAGATAGTATTCTATGTAAAATGCTAATATGCCATACTTACCATAAAGCTTTTTTCCCCATGGTCATGTCTGAATAATCCAATGCACAATAAGGCATAATACATTTATTCAAACCGACATGTACAGTTTGGTACATGCACTGAAAAAATGTATGAACTCTTTAGCACTGTTTAGGTTTAGGTAAACACTTTAGTAAAGTGGAGTATAGAGCTAGCTAACTTGCAGGTTGGCTGGGCACCACTACTACAGCCTAACATTGACAGTTGACATACTTTTCCATGCCTAGTTTTGAAAATATTAACCAGAAAACATGAAAATAACTAGTGTCTTGTGTAGATATGTCACTCTTGTAGAACGTTTATTACACGTTCTGTTAAAATCGTAGTTGACTGACAACCAGCATACTGTCAAGTCATCAGGAAATGAGTAACGTCAAAAAAGCTTGGAGATTAAAGTTGGTGTCCTAAAGGTTTAGAAGTTATTCCATGGACATGGCCTCTTTAAAAAAGAAAACTATTCATGAGCTCAATAAGGCTTTCCTTTTGCAGCCTGAGTTTGCAGTGAAAGCATAGTCCGACTGATTTGGCTCTTTCAGACCACATTGATGTGTTTGGATGCCAACCCAACACCTGACAGCTGCGCCTGTTTTTCTAGCTGTTGCCATGGAGGAGGTTACACGGCTGGTGTCGTCAGGGGACTGCGTGAAGATATGGGATTCCACCTCCATGACTGTGCTGGAACAGTTTAACCCACATAGCACCACACACCCTGTTGCCCAGGTGTGCTGGAGTAGCAATAGTATCCTTGAACAAAGTGTTATATTTTATGACTGCTGAGCTCTTGCACAGAAAGTCACTTATTAATCCCCTCATAACAGTAATGATGGATGCTCTTTGGTTCGGTGTTGCATGCAAAAACCTTTGAATATGCAGGCTTTTGTCTTTGATGGGAGTTCCCTCAGATCAATACCTTGTTAGCGCCAGCAGCTTGGGAGACAAGCTGGTGGTATCGAGCCTTAAGACCTCTGCTGTCCCAGTCCTCGAACTCGGAGAGGGGGTGAGTGTTCAGCTAAGCGTTTCAAGACAAACATGCTCTTATCTGTTTCCCTTCGGGAAGCCGGCCCAGCCATCTAGCTAATGAGATGCACAAATGAACGTATCGTATAGAAACCTTTTCGATCTCCGCTGCAGAAAAAGCAGACCCGGGTGAGCCTGAACTCGTCATCGCTGTACCTGGTCAGTGGAGGTCTGGATAACTCGGTCAACATCTGGGATCTGAAGACCAAAAGGCTTCATCGTAGCCTCATGGTACTTTGGCCTCACACCCACTTTACACAAAACGTGTTTGAAAGGTTCTGTTGTCCTCCTCTACATGTGTACGCACAGAGTTTACAAATGTCAGTCTGCTGTAGGTCTCCACTTTCGAGTGTCAGTCACTGTTCTGGGTGCAAAACTGATATGTTTACTGTGATGTTCCTTCTTTGGTACCTGTGATGGGGTGTACGAAATGTAACCCCTTGTTTTGATTTTTCAGGATCACACGGAGGAAGTGACATCGGTTACTTTCAACGGCGGTGACAATTACGTGGCTTCTGGCTCCACCAGCGGTGACATCATTCTGCACAGTGTCACCACCAACCTGTCCAGCAAGCCCTTTGGCCATGGCCCCAACCAAGTGCGTTCCAACACCATTTCCTTCACTACCTGAACTGTAACCTATGGATGTTATTTCTTAACTTTATCCAACAACATTCCAGCTGCTAAGAGATCCTCCAGTGGTGATATTTCAGTCACTTTTTGGAAGATGATCACTTCCCAAGCCTCATACCTCAGGACCTGTTTCATGAATGAGTGAAAAAGAGCTGATTCATTATATATCACTCCTGTATCCTCAATTGTTGTCAACAAGTAAACCAATGCTCTTAACAGAGCAATTGTAAGCATTGAGTAAAAGTATGTACTTTTCTCCATCTCTCTGTCCTCAGCCCATCCACGATGTGAAGTACTCCGTGGTGAAGCGCTCCTTGCTGGGAAGTGTATCAGACAGTGGCACCGTGGTGCTCTGGGACTCCAACACCCAGAAGGAGTTGCATGTCTTTGATGGAGCCCACAAGGCTCCAGCCTCTGGCCTGGCTTTCTCCCCCACCAACGACCTGCTGTTTGTCACCGTCGGCCTGGACAAAAAGATAATCTGCTATGACACATCCAGTAAGATGTAAGAGCCCTTTTTAATAACACCACAGGTTCGAAAGGTTCGTGGATGAATATTATTGGAGTGGGCCTCATTCTCCTTCCCTCCACCAGAGTCCTGAGCAGTATACGGATCGAGTCTCCCCTGACGGCCATCGACTTCACGCCAGATGGAACAGGACTGGTGGTGGGCTCCACGCAGGGCCGCATCTACCAGTACGACCTGCGTAACCTCAGCGCTCCCACCAAAACAGCCGCTGCCCACAAGACATCTGTCACCTGCCTGCGCTTCCAGAGCTCCCACAGCAGGCATCTCAAGGTTAGACTCACTCACGCTGGTTAAAAAGTACAAAGAAGTCTCAGATCTTTACACTACGGGGGGGTGGCCCAAATATTTGTAATAAAACTGCTTTGCCATTATAAGGTATTGCATTTGGACAACAACAAAAATATATATTTAAATGTTCAGTTTGAAGAAAAGCTGTAACATAACTAAATTAGTAAGTGAAGGGCCTAAATACTTATAATGCATATTTAAAAATATGGCATGAAAAAGCTAATAACATCACACTAAACAAATCAGACAGCATGTTCTTATTACAACTGACTCCATGACGGCCTCTGAGCCAGTGTACACAGCAGCAAGTAAACACACTGCTACTCAATTTTCTGGTAGATCTAGCAATTCATGAAGCCCAGTGTATAATGTTACATAGCAAGTATAAGTTTGTAAATTACTCCATTGCGAGATCTTGGGCAAATTCTTGTCTTAATTTGAGTTATTAAGCTTGCGTTGCATATGTTTCCAATGGCACAATGGCTTCATTCTGCTGTAATTTTCAATTGTTTCTATTATTATTTTAAGTCAAGCAAAGTCGTTTCCAACAAGACTTCCAGCAGCAAGAGAGTCTCTGCCAAGGGTCTGGGTCATGGGTCTGCCCCTTCGACCACCACTGGCGTGACCACACCCACACCTGGAGCCGCCTCGTCAGTTTTTACCTTTACCCCCATGAATGGAGACAGACTGGAGGGACAGGTGGCAGGCACAGGTTAGACTGCAACTGGATCTGATCTCTGTCAGTGTCCTTCCATCCTGCCCTTTAATCCGTCTACCAGATGGCACTTGTCTGCTCTGTAGGCTGTGTTGATCAGTCAGTGCATGGATGAATCCTGAACCTCTCCTCCTTTGCTACTCAGCCTACTGAGCCTTGTCAGTGTCAGTCTGGGGAGCTCACCTCTTGTTCCGTTAACAGGGTCCAGTGTGGAGGTGTTCAGCAGGGAGGCTGAGGGTCACCAGAGTGCTGACCGCCTGCCCAGCATGGATAAGTTTAGCTCCATGGGCCGCAACAGCCTGGACATCTTCTCACCTGTACGAGATGGTGAGCTGGCCCAACCTTTAAGTCTATGGATCTCCCTGAACCATCCTTCAGTCTAACCCCCCCCTCCCTCCCCATTCTTCTAGACTACAAAGCTCTAGGGAGAGGAGATGCTCCAGGAGGAATCAAAGGCACCGGTATGTTGCAGTTTCCCAGTTGTATTCATTTAAAGTCAGATGATGAGTCTCGGTCTACATATGATTTCCTTACTGCTGTTCCTTGAACATGATGAAGGAACCAGTGCGGATGTGTTTCTGCGAGCGGGAGAGGGCCAGCACAGCACTGAAACCTACCAGAAAACGGGGAGAAACAGCCTGGACATCTTCTCCCCCGTCAGGGATGGTGAGACGCTCAGGTGCTTCTACAGTTCACCTGTCATACGTACATGCCATTCCATTTGGTTGATCTCTGTCTTGCTCTCTTCTTCTTCTCTCTCTGTCTCTCTCCAGATTACAAAGCTCAAGGCCTGAGGACTGATTCACTGAGCGCAAAGAAAGATTTTGGTAAAACCATGTTGATAGATGATGACATTTACCCCCCTTCTACTTGAAATTACCACGGATGAACAAGGGTTGAAAGATACACTGATTAAACCTGTGTCCAGTCTGAATGAATGAGCTTTGTGTTTAGAACTGGATTGCCAATCCTACACCGGAGGCCCTCCCCTTCGCAAAACCCCTCTGGGCACCACGGCCAGTCGCTGCTACAGCCCCCTGAGCATCTTCCAAAGCCCTCCAGCAATCAAGGAGGAGGATTCCCCCCCGCAGCCAGGGACGCCCAAACATCCAGAGGACCTGAAGAGGGTGAGCTTTGCCTGCCCTGCCCCCCCATCTCCTCCTGCACACTGACCAGCCTCCTGCCTGGCTTGTACGGTTCTCCACTTGATGATCCATTTCTGGACCAGGGATCCTCCACATCTGGCCTGAGTCAAAATGACCAACTTTAATCAGACTGTCCATTTTAATACACACGTTTGCAGGCAACTGTCACAGATGTTTTTTTTGTTTTGCTTCAGTCAACTTTGAATAACCGTGAGCAAACACCAGGGTGTGTGCGGCCCTTCTGTCATGTCCACCTGTCACAACCCCCAATTAGCTCTCTTTTTTTCTCTCCATTTCCTTTGACCTTGGTTCCCTGCTGATGTTTGGGTCAGCCTCCTCCTTTGTTTCTCCTTCTGGCTCAGGGCCAGGGGGTCTGTTACTAGCGTGTAACCACTCACTCTGTCTGTTCTCTGTTCGATTGTACAAATGCACTTAACAAAGCGCCTGTACCCTTTAGTTAGAAAAAGATTCTCCTGGAAAGTAACGGTTAAACAATCCATTCGATATAGCAAAGCATATTAACGTCCATTTTTCTCTTCTTCATTATGATGGCACTCTGATAATGTGGGATATAAATGAGAGAAGCTTTCCAGAATTGGGGGGGGCCGGGGGGTAGTCACAACTGGCTAGCTTCCACATATTAGAACAGTCATTCCACCCTCAGAAGCCACTCTGTTCACTCCTCTACCTGACGCGTTTCATTGGCTCCTCCCCCATAGTGTGACAAGCCCAGTGTGGAGGGGGAGTGTGTGGCCCCACCTGCATCATCATCAGCAGCAGCACAGACCTCATACAACCCCAAGGCTCCTCCCTGTTTCACCCCAGAGCCCAGCCTGTTGCGGGGCAGTGAACAGGTCCAGCTCAGATACGACACGCCTGTCAATGGAACCTCGACCACTAAAGCACCAGGTGACGTCATCTCTCATCATGGTCAACTACAACTGTCTTACCAGTTCATATTCAACCAGAGCTCCAAAAATTTACAATATCCTTAAAGATATATTCTGCCAAGAGAGACTTTTGTGTTTATACAAATTCTACATGATTAAGTTAATTGACTGACATGGATCATAACATACTGTTAACAAACGATTAATTAGCATCACATGCCGGGCTTATTAAACCATGAATTGTAACCATGAACACCAAACATGAGTGTCATGGTCAACACAGAACTGAATCATTGTACTCTGTGATCAGACTCTGCCGCGGTGGCGTCAGCTCTGTCCACGCGCATCACGGACACCATCGGCGCCGAGGGGGGCGGAGCTCCGCTCACCTCCCTGCAGATCAACTTCATACGCAACATGATCCACGAAACCCTGGAGGACTTCCGGTCAGTGAAACCATTTCAGCTCCCAACTGTCATACGTACCTTAGCTTTGATCTGTTCTTTCTACTGGAGGTTGTTATTACGATTACAGATACTAGGGTTACGCTTAGCTGGGCACAGATATGCTCGGACAGACAGTATAGGCTTCGCTGATAGAAGTGCTCATCCAATGATATGAAATCTGCAGCCAGATTTGTTTGGTCACAAATGCAGAAACTCCACAACCTACTAATCAATGTAGATCAGAAACATTGCTGTGGTGACCCCTGATCTTCTGAAGTGTTCTGCCATCCTTCTGCTCCTCAGAGACACGTGCCACAGAGACATCGTGAACCTCCAGGTGGAGATGGTCAGACAGTTCTACATCCAGCTGGTATGTTGGGCTGCAAAGTCTCCCCACTCCCAGAACTAAGCTGAGGAGGCTCCAGTCAACACAGTAGACATCCTTGATGTTCTTAACCTTGTTCAGTTACATCTGTCAAATCAGAGATCCACTCCACTTACCACTTTTGTCCCCCACTAAAGAACAAAAGGCTGAATTGAAACCTCCTGTGTCTTTCAGAATGAGATCCATGGCCTAATAGAGAAGTACTCTGTCAACGACTCGCTGGTGGAGGAGATCGAGAAGCTTAAGGAGGAGAACAAGAGACTTAAAGCAAACTACTGACATACAGGACCTCACACACTAATACTGTTTGTATGTAAACTATGACTGTCATTCATGTGTTCGCTGAGAGCTCCAGGTCTGTAGGACGTAGATCCATGGCCCAGTCCGACCTTGGACCTCTGGTGTGGAACACAAGACCAGAAGCAGTCAAAGGGAATCGGCTCTTTGTATTTCTCTCACCAGCCTTCTTCTGGATGTTACAGACTTACAGAGGGGTTTACAGTACATTTATGTGAAGTGCCTTCACTTGTGAAATAAGGGCTAAGACGTGTTCCATGTAGTTAGACTGCATTGCCTATTTTTCCCAAAGCGGTAGACGTCACACTTGGTTTTACGTTGGGTCCAGCATTGACAAATGTTTCAGTGGCATTCGCACAAAGCTGTTAAAAGCTTGGAGACCAAGAGTGAATAGAAAATGGCAGGTAACATTTGGATCTATTTTAACCCAAGTCATACATACGTTTACATCCAATAGGAAGCTGCTCTGAATCCTGTGAAGTAAATGGCATACAGTACATCATAGTAAATACATCTTTGAGACTTGAGATTTGCGAAATGATCTCGTAGAGACCTAGTACTTATTCAAGCTGATCTGAAGCTGATGCATAGACGTTGGTTGAGTTTGAGAAACATTACAGAACTGAGGTGAAAAAACTTGTGCTTGTGGAGGAAGACAATCATGCCATGTGGGTCATTCTTCTGTAGTAACCTCCCAGAGATGCCAAGGAAAAAAACAGTGCCTCTATGAAGTGTACTTGCCTGTGCTTGCAATGTTTTCTCATTTATTTTGCTGTGCACTGATGTATTGTTAAAATAAATATTAGTTATGCACTTCATTGACCTTTCTTTTTATTTGTTAAACCTTATCAAGATGCAACAACAAAGACTAAGAATCAAGTCCATATTTAGAGATGACAAACAGTTTAATTTAACAAACAAATTCAGGATCAACACTCCAAGTGTAAAATAGAACTCAGATTTTGCAAATGTAAACAATTCTCTCTTGTCATGTTAATCCATAAAACTATCTGTTGCTTAGCCAGAAAGACACAAATGTGGTTTGCAATGGGGAAATCACACTTAAATCACGAAAGCAGCTGTTAAGACAAAAGCTCACAGACTGATTGGCTGATCCCAGCTCAGAAGACTGGCATCTGTTCTACGCATGTTCTAGCATGGCCAGATGATGGTGGCGAGGGGGACATCTCAGGCCTTGATTTCAGGAGCAGGTGCAGGGTAAGTAATCTCAGAATTGTCTGAAATCAACTCCTCTGTAAAACAACACAAAGCAAACATAAGAGGAGAAAAGGAACGGCGAAAAATGAGCGATTATCCTTTCTGCTGTCATTCAATATAAAATGAAGTGCTTGTTCGTTGAAAGTCTTTGCTAAAGAAGTGGTCTGATGAAGATAAATGGCAGTGCCTAGTTAGAGCGCTTGCATAGAGGCAGGTATTGGTCTCCTCACCTGGCAGTAAACATTTCCACAGACCGTAAGTCTTCCCCACAGCCGTCTGCCACAGCCGCAGAGTCCCGTCCTCTGAGCCGCTGGCGTAAAGCTCTCCGTCTGGACTGAAGCGTACACAGTGGACTGGCCCAAAGTGGCCCTTGTAGGATTCTACATGGACAAATCATGCAGGGGGGGGGGGGGGGGGGGGTCAGCAAGACCAGCATGTCATGTTAAAGTTCAAAACAGTCTCAACAAAATGTACTTATGTACAAAACTAATGGTTTACCTAGTTCCTCTTTAGTGCTATAGTCATATTTGTACAGCTTGAAGTCATCTCCCCCTGCAACAAAGAAGTCCTTCTCTGGATGAAGAGAGGCGGAGTGGATGGAGGCTGGAGCATCCACTGTCTTGATGAGCTCTAGGCTGAGGAGGAACGGAGGAAGACCTTTATAGATGAACCACACTACTACACCGCTGTACCAGAGATAAGCACAACATGTACTGATGTCCTCCAATGAATATCTAAAATGTCTCATTCAAAATTATTAAGTACATGTTAGTGCTGCATGTCTGAAAATGAATGTTGAACTTCAGAACATACATACTACATCCTAGTATTCAGTATTAGCATCCTAGTAGTTCAGTATTGGCTTATGATCATATTTCTAACTATGTATCCAGGGCATGATCCATCAAGCAGAACCTCTACACTTCCTGTGGTTCTTTTGGCAGCTCATGCTTGTACACGTGGCATGTCTCCCTCTAGTGTCTGAATGGTGAGATACTCAGCATTCAAACACCATACCCACCTTTAATTTGTCTGTGTGGATTTTTTTGGTTTCCTTCCTGTTACTCTGGTTCGGTCTTTCCCACTTCCTGTCCCAATACGGCCTATTTTGAGCAGCGTCTAATGCTGACATACCTGAGGGCGTTGTAAAAAGCAATGGTCTTGCCATAAGTGATGACAACGATCTGTCCATCTGGCATGTACTCCATACTGCTCACAGACACGTCGAAGGACAGACTCTTCAGCACCTCTGCGCTGCTCCTGTCCCACAGTCTGAAAGACAATATTGCCGTTATGTCACCACAATATTTGATACATGAATTTGATGGCTTTCCTCAGGGGTTAGCCGGTACTGAGTGTAAAGTCATTGTCTCACCTGACTGTTTTGTCGTCAGCTGCTGACAGGATCTGCTTGTCTTCATTGCACCACAGGGCTTTCTTAATGGCGCTGTTGTGTCCAGCAATCTCCTGAGGCTCTACAGAAGCAATCCCAGACACGAGCGTAGGACGTGTGGGTCAGTAACAAATACGCAGGAAGAATTTCATGTTCATATATTTAATTGGAAGAAAAAAAACATTGACAGCCAAGCTTACCTGCATCTGGTTTGTTCAGGTCATAAATGCGCAGCACCTTGTCATTTCCGCCCGTCAGCAGGTGGTTACTGTCCTGGAAATGTCAACACAATGGCTTCCCGTTGACCACAGTTCGACATCCAATCATAAAATGGCAGCAAATTCTGTCTTCTGGAGTTCACTATAGACTTTTATATTAATTTTAAAGGACTAGGACTTTCTAACGAACTATTGAACCTTTACCATGCTGCACATACCGTATAAGCCCTTAAAACCACTAAATCCCTTTCTCTATCGTTGCTCCCCCTGTAATTGATTTAAACACTAGCCAGCAGGCCAATACAGTATTCAAAGTGATCGTAGTCTAGAATTGCTGTGGCTATAATCTCTGAGATCAGTAGTCTGAATCCGGCAAGATCTAAATCAAGTCAGTCAGTCTACAGCCAGGCTTCTTACCTGTGTAAAGTTGACAGATTTGACAATGTGTTTGTGGGCCAGAGTCAGGACTTCATCGCCAGAAACTGCATCCCATACTTTCCTAGAGGAGAAAGGAAGATGGGTCGATGACTGACTTGAAAATATTAATAAATGTATATGAATTATCTTTGGGTTATCTAGAATTAGCATTGCAGCTGCAAGTGAAGTGTATTTCAGACAGTCAGTGTTGTCATGAGTTCTCAATGCAATACTGTATCTTTACAGTGTTTAGTAATACTTTATGTACTATGATTCAATTTTTTTGTTGTCTGTTCCTGTGGAAATAGCAGCACAAAAAATACCATTGTGAACCACCATTAAACTTAAGAAGTGTTTCTGTCTGTGTGTAGATCAGTTTGATCACCAACTATCAGTAGTCATCCACATGATCCGCTTACGCAGTGAAGTCTGCTGCAGCCGTGGCCGCCTTGGTGGCATCTTTGTTCAGCGTGGCCCCCCACACGGCTCCCTTATGGCCAAGGAAGGTTCCGATCCAGTCCCCTGTGTCCCCCTGACGCAACATAGGTTTGCCATCTACATGGACATGGACAACACGAACAGGAGTGAATACACTAAGTTTGTGTGATCATTCCAATGTAGTGTTTTGTATGCGGGTTGAAGGGAAAACGTACCTTTGCAAGCACTTATGAGAAAATAGCCATAAGGTGTTATTCCACTGAATGCCAAATCCACAACTGGTCTTGTGTGCCCAGAACAGGTTAAGGGTGTCTGTCTCATTGCCATGTTGCTCGTTAACTACAAGCGTTAGATTAGCTATAGTATTTTACCGAGCTACGCTACGTACAACGGCACCGTGAAAGGCTGCTTCAATTCAAGGAATATAAGAGACGAGAGATGTTATAGCAATGATTCTCGATCTGAAAACGAAACGTGGCCGAGTTAAATACTAATGGCGAGGGTCGCAGTAGTTACGGGGCTTCATCACCAATCTTGGCTGTAGCTAGGTAGCGCGTTAGCAACGTGCTGGGCTTTATTTAAGTGCGAATAACATACAAATGTGTTAGCTAGGCTATCTCTACATATTATTACTACTCACCACTTTTGCTGCTAACTATAAGCCATGTAAGAGAGGTCGGGCGAAGACAAATATGATGTTATCAGCTCAGTGGTCTAGTAATAAGCGGTCCACTACCGGCTACACTGTAGCTTGTTAGCTTAGCAGCGCGGCGTGAAGACAGCAGCAGCAGTTTAGCCTCAGAGGAAGGAGCGACAGAAGACGGACAAGCCTTCAAGATGGGCTGGTGTTTGGGGAAGATATGTGCAGACAATAATGCAGACAATGACCCCTTTTGGTAGCAGTATATCAGTTATATGGTACTGCACTGGTACTGGTATCTTTTTTAAAAATCGAATATATAGCTATTTTTAAAATCCGAGAATCAAATCAGTTCACAACGTCACCTCTCAATGGAACAGACTGGAAAAACCATAAATCTATGGGAAAAACTGACAAAGTTCTCATTTTAGAAAGGTGGAGAGGTTTTCGTGTCCTTAAAAAACACCAGTTCACACACAATGCGACAATTTACAATACATATTCTCAGTTACATAAGTAACATTGAAATGTTGTTCTGTTTAATATTTTGCTAAGTACATTACAAACAAAATTATGTATTTACAAAGAAAAACGTACTTGATGGTGTTGCAATCATCTTCAGAATCCAGAACAAAATTAAATTTGTCTCGGTATGCTAATATGAAAATATAATTAACTAAATACGGTATACTGTTAAATGTTTAATGGGTTTTAAGTTGGTATCAGTTTATTAGTTGACTGGATAAGCATAAGTATGAACCAATTTGTTTATAGTTACTATTCTGCTCTTTGGTAACAGCACCTATAATTTAGGGTGCAGGAAGGATGGTTTTTGTAATAAAGCTGAACAGAATATTGACCGAAAAATAGTTCCTTTAATAAAATCGTTCACATATGCCAGACAAAAAACCTGAGTTTCATAGGAGTTAACATCAAGAGAAACTACTCATTTCAACTACTAAGCAGTTCAAATAAAAAATGACTAAATTCTATCTAGGGTGTTACTAAAACATACATTAATGGATTTAATACAACCCCAAATGTATATTATGGATTCTGTTTGTATTTGTGTAACTTAAGAGGTTCCATTCTACTGAGGTAGAGGTCACGTTCTAAGGTCTCACAGGTTTAATCAAACCATATTTGCTCTCATCTCAGATACATCCGCTCGGCATATAGGACAGGTGGTACTTTCCTGAAAAATAAAGAAAGTGAACATAAAATAATTATTTTTATATTTAGAATGAAGACTTTTTAGACATTACTAATTCAAATCACTATTACTAATATCACTATTATCATTATTAATTTACTATTATAGTAAATATGTTAAAATTTACGATATCAAAAAAGTAAATTATCTCAAAAAAGTAAACCACTTGATTGAACTGCTTGAAAACAATGCATCTGTAGAAGCTTTTTGAGCATGATAAACCATGTTTACTTCAATAAAGATGCCTGCTTATATACTGAAGAGTTTTAAGCAAGATACAGTACATTAAATCACAACAACTCTGGCACCATCATCAGTTCCAAGACCTGATCTAAACTACCTTTAGCCAGCGGTCTATGCACTGCACATGGTAGTCATGGAGACAAGGCAGCATCCTAAGCTCTTCCCCTTCTGTGTAGTCAGAGAAACAGATTTGACACCTGCAAAAAAAAAAAAATATATATATATCAATGCAAGAGAAGCAGGCCTGTAAACGACTCCAGTTCAACACAGTGGAGTGCCTGTCACACCCTAATATGGAACATGACAGTTTGGCTAAACTGTAATAGGCTGAGGGAAATACACAGTGTTTGGACGGATACTGCAGAGACACACAAGAGGAGGAAGCTGAATGAAAGCAGTGCTCTGAGAGACTCACTGGGTCCTCCCTGCACTGTGTGCTGGGTTGTAGCTCTTTGTAGGCAGACTCTCCAGTTCCCTCTTACTCAAGGCGTTCTTGGTCACCACTGCCCCCTGATGCTCCTCAAAGGCCAGGAGAGCCTGAAAAAAATCACATCAACACGCTATTATTAACAAAAACTAATAAATAAATAAAAATGTAATTAATTTAAAAAACACTGTTCAACTTCTCGTATCTTCCAAATGGGCTTACGCAAACCCTGAATCGTACCTCATAATTGTCTCCAATATGATCTAACGGGTCAAACACGGCAAGGTGAGAACGGTCATTTCTGCGACGTGAACGACCACGGGAGCGATCTCTTCCTGTGCGGCGGCCCCCGCCCCCTTCAAACAGAACACACAAGGGACTGTGAAAACCAGACACCCACACAACCAGGCCCTAAACATTGTGCTAAACAGTCATATACATAATGTGGTATTAATGTTCACGCACCGAATCCAGCTAACAGGGGAGAAAAGGCCGCTTGGTTCACTGCCGAGGCCCACGGTGACATCCATCCCAGTGCAAAGTGAGGATCATACTGAGGGGACATTAGAAAAGCTTGAGAACCATGTTCATCACAGACTAACACTCTGCATACACCGTGTATATTTGGCTACCAAACTGACACCAGGCACCTTATTGGGGTTTGCCATTTGAAATTCCATTTGATATTTGGTGGAGTCAGGTGGCTCAGCGGTTAAGGTGTTGGGCTAATGATCGAAGGTCTGTCTCTGTACTTGCTGTAAGTTGTTCTGGATAAGAGCGTCTGCTAACTGCCAAATATAAAATATAAATATATTTCTGAAAGCATACGGCTGATCAGGACAACACTAGCTCAGTTGCAGAGTGTTGTGAAGGGTCCCACCTGTCACAAAGACACCAGTGGCAGCATTCCCCACATTCACCCTTTAATGTGAATCCTATGAACTCCTGGGATCAAATTAAGATTCCAGGATCAGGCCTACCGAATAGTTGTGATGGTGAAGTTGGGGTCTTGAGGAGGGGACAGCCTCCTGCCTGCTTTGCTGTTGCTGCTCCTCTTGATCAAACTGCTCCTTTGGAAAGCGAGAAAAACCAGCATAGTGTCAATGAGATCTGCTTGGATGCGTTTCGTAACGAACATTTGGGGAAGTGACAAGGGAGTGACATTAGGGCACCTACTAACAATAATAATAATCATCATTTTGTATATCTTTTTTAAATATAATTTCCCTACCTGGAGACTTCGGGCAAAAGCCTCATCTTCCTCCATCTGTACAGAATGCACCATTGCCTGGATGATGACATCTTTGCTTTCATCATCGCTGATGACTATCTCCTCATGCTTGGCCAGCTGCTCCTGAGCTGGTGGAGAGATCATGTGACAGTGAAGGCACGTCAGCAGCAAGTCATGCTCTAGTTTACTAAATCATGAAGAATTATACAGCTCAACGATCACAACCCCGAAGGTTCGCTTGTAAGCTGCTTCCACAGGTTCCGGTTCACTCTTTACCTCTACTAGGTGTAGTTTCAATTAAATCACTGAGTATTTCCTAAATACACATTTCATATATAATCTGTGATTATCATAAAGTGTTTTTTTGTTGCTGTACACGTCATGAAATGAAGATTTCTGATGGTGGCATATGCTAATTGTGGTATCAATATAATGTATGATTGTTGACATGAGGTGTTTGTGTTAGGTTAGCCTGCATCTGAACCATTCTCCTCTAATGTAACTCTTAACATGGCCTTCAGTTAACTTAGAACAGCTTCAAATAAAACTCAACATCAACCAAGACCGGGAATCCATGCTATCAGCAGGTTATTGTCCTAACAGACACTTACTCGTGGGCAGCGCCAGTTTCCTGGGATTCCTGAGTCTGTTCTTCCCTGTGGATATGGTTGATGTGGAGTCAGTGTTGTCATGCGTGGAAGAACATCCCAGGGAGCTGGATTTAGTCGCGTTCGCTTGCTTTGAGGTCCGTTTGCTCCTTCGACAGTGCTGTGGATCCACTGTCGGACCCACCACGGGCTCCTGAGTGTCACAGTAAAACCCTTCCCCTGCCATCCCCCCTGCCGAGGCTGAGACTGAGCCAAGAGAGGAGTGGAATGGCAGTAACGGGGATGGGGGAGGGCGAGGGGACTCCAGCCAAGGTCCCAGTGAAGAGTCTGTTTCCAATAGAGATGACGCAGGTACAAATCCGTTGGTTCTCCAAGACGTAGGATTAGTCTCTCCTCTCAAGCTAGTGGCTGGTACTGAGAGTTTCCTGCGTTTGGAAAAATGAGTGGTAGGGGTAACAGGGGTGTTTCCACCCAACGGATTGCTCAGGAGAGAAGCCTGGAGAGCAGAGAGAAAACCAACAGTCACACTATGCTTTAACAGTTATTGGTCAATGGCAGGTATCCATAATTTAATTTACACAGTGTAAGGACTTTACAGTGGCAGTGTTTTCAGCTCCATGGTAACGGTATCTTCTCCGGTGATATTGAGGGCTACAAGAGACAGCAGAAAGTCATTAGGAATATGACAGAACATTAAGCAGACTACTGTGTACAGTGTACAGCGACAACATAATTCACTTGGCAGGCTTGTACCTCGGTGTATCATCGATGATAAAAAGGGAGTTGTTGGGGTTGCGGCCAGGGCTGACCATGTCCCCATACAGGAACTCGTCTTCTCCCAGGACCACCGCTGTGTTGAGGGGTCCGGGGGTGCCTGGTTCCTCCATGTCCCAGGGAGGACTGCTGGGCTCCGAGTTGTCCAGTTTACTCTCCATTTCCAGCAACTCTTGAACCACACCTGACCTGTATGGCTGTGCAATGAAAACGATCGCATTCATAAGAAAATCGCGATTTGAAATCGTGCGATTTCTAAACCTGCGTCAAAGACTAGAGCTGGATGTTCCAAAATACAGCATGATCTACAACACAGTATTCGTAAGATTTGATCCATTTTCCTACAATGTTTGCCATTTTTGTCTGAAAATAACAACACAGCACAGGGCATTTTGCACAGGCCAGTACAAACGGTTTCCGGGTCTTTCAAACATCAACAACAGGGTGTCCATTTACCATTTGCTACAGCAATATCTTTTAATAGGCACTGTCCCTGTGATTTCTAAATAAACCAATATAAATGCAAACGTATTTTATTGGGTATGCGAAGCATTGTTTATATTGCTGCACAGTAGATGTACAGCTCATGTAGAGCTAACTAACATGGCTTTCCAAGAAAGATGATACGATTGTAACTAAGGTACAATGTGGGTTATTTGATAAACCTCTCATCACATATAAGGTGGCTACTATTGTCTTATTAACTGTAGATTTGCCGGTAGTTTAACCCAAAGCAGCTAGTTAACTAGCTAAGACCAATAATCAACAATCTGCAGTGCTGAATCCCTAGC
Source organism: Neosalanx taihuensis (assembly GCA_030340665.1). Classification (NCBI taxonomy): domain Eukaryota; kingdom Metazoa; phylum Chordata; class Actinopteri; order Osmeriformes; family Salangidae; genus Neosalanx; species Neosalanx taihuensis. The sequence goes on from CM059290.1 coordinate 3,676,589, forward strand.
TGTTTAACTGAGTAGCCATCTAAATTACAATTTTAGCTAAACAAGCTGGCTTAAGCCCATAAGCACCAGAACGAAGTAAATAAACTCGAACGTACCTAACGCTGATTACAGAACATTTTATATTTGTAACTGCTTTAAGATGTAAGTAAAACCACTAACGTGTGGAGCCAATACAGGTTTTATGATTCTTCCCTTTTGAAATGGCAGGATTACACAGCGCCACCTATTGGGCAGGAGTGTATTGTGCACCGTCCGTCACTGCTCACTCCACAACAACCTCCATCTCTGCCTCCCTGATCTTCACAACAAACCTCTCCCAGCTCAAAGTCATGCAACTTACAAAGCAACAAAACAACTATAACAACCAATAATATGGTCTTGTTCTGTCCTGTGTTGTCTGTTTTGTTATGTCTCTTCTTTGTCTTTGTGAAGCATCTTTCAGTTCATTTTGAAAAGTGCTATCTAAACATAGGTATTATTATTATGATTATAAAACCCTGCAACTCTTTCACCCACCTTCATCCCACAATTATGGGCCCCCTTTCTGCTGTGTAAGAGACCCTGTCTTTACTCTGTCTCACTGGAACGTCCATTCAAAGTTCAACACACACTGACACCTGCACGAACGAGGAAATCCTCTTTTCAACATACTCCCCCCCCCCCCCCCCCCCCGCTTCCAGTCACTGGGTCATGTGACCAAGCACAACCTCTCATCCTACCATCCCTTCTTACTGGCCACACTCCACCATCTCCCTCCCAATCACCCATCTAAAAGCCTTCACTCTCTCTGTAGAAGACACACTGGGCCATAAATCAAGCTGGTGTTTTTTCATTCACTTTATTTTGTTATTCTGAGGTAGATGTCGGAAGATAAACTGAATGCTGCATCCCAAAATCGACAAAACAGGCAAACACTCCAACAGAAATGCACAATCTAACTGAAGATAACCGTCTTGGAGAAATCTCCTCTCTCCCTGCCAAAGAAAACAACTCAAGTTAAACGTCCAGTATTCAAAAACGGGTAAGGTCAAAGTTACTGATACCTACTTGCCGTTCTGTCATCCCTGTCCAGCCCCAGGGTGTAACCCCTCTGTCCCCATGGAGGGCTGCCCCAGGTCTGGCGGGCTGGGAGGGGGGATGGGACCCTCCACACAGGGATCCACTGGGTCATCTAAACACACAAACACTGTGACAGGATAAGATGGCACTGAAGACAGTGACAGAGCTCTCCTCTCTACTGGGAGCCGTTAGCGACAATCTTGAATGTGTCATCTTCACCCAGGGACGTTGCTGAGGAGACAGACCAGTTCTTTGGTTCTTTGCATACCTCTGCTGGATATGTGCTTGTGTTGGTATAGTTAAATAATGCTTTATGAATGGGATTGCTAGTAGCATCAACAGCAACACAGCATTTATAGTCGACACAGGTCTAAACAGCCAGTCGATATTACAGTAAAGCTGCTCTTAGTTAAAACCCCATAGCAGCAAATACCGAAGTCAGCCTGCTCACGATCAACTCACAAATCTTCCTCATCTCCAATTAGAGTATGAATTCTGAACGTGTTCATAATATATATGAATAATAATGATAATAGATATCTTCCTGCAGTAGAAGAGACTGAGCAGGGGCATTAACCTGGCAGTAGAACCTAGAGTGTCCAGCAGGGGGCTTGGAAACATTTCACATTACATATTACATATTACATATGTTGTACATATTATTCATTTAGCAGACGCTGAAATCCAAAGCGACTTACAGTAAGTACAGGGACAATTTTCCCAGAGGCAAGTAGGGTGAAGTGCCTTGCCCAAGGACACAACGTCATATATCCACAGCGGGGGCTCAATCTCACAACCTTCCGATCAAGAGGCCAACGCCTTAACCCGTTGAGCCATCTGACCCCCCCAGAGGTACTGCTGAGGTTTGAACTCAGGATATCATGTTTACTAAACAGGCTCTTTGACATACTCAGCCACTTTGGGAGAAAACAACAGAAACGACAGAACCATGGTCCATATGGAGAGTTCATACAGCCACACTCACCTGAGTCCATGACAGGTCTTTCCATAAGCTGCCTGGTCTTTCTTAGTTTGTACTCCAAGAACTGCTGCTCTGTAAACACACACGCGCGCACATTAACACACACGCGCGCACATTAACACCCATTAACACACGCACACACGCGCGCACATTAACACCCATGTACACACGTTAATGATAACACACACACACATGCAGATGAACAGACCTATTCTGTGGCGCCTCTCTCTCTCCCTGCCCAGCTCATCATTAAGGTTGTTCACCTCTCTCTTCTGCAGTTCCAGCTGGTTGTGTTCACACACACGCACGCACACACACACACACACAGGACACGGTCAACGATACCACTGAGGCAATTAGTGGGCCAGCTAGTCTTGATTAGATTACAGGTGCTTAAGAGTTAGTCCAGGGGTTAAAGTCGTTTGCTGTGCCTGACCTGCACCCTGAGGGTCTTGACCTCCATGACCAGCCTGGCTACACACACTGCATGATGCTGGTAGGCTTCTAGAGCGGAGTTCTTCCTGAAACACAGCAGACACAACACACACCACAGGGCTAACACAAGCGTTTGTTTACAGTGGGTGTCACTAACGGAGAGAACGGAGGAACTATGCATTGCAGCATGTGGACATGAATGTGTTGTGTTCTCGTATCGTTCGAGTGTTGTACTGGTTCAAACTCACGCCTGCTCCAGCTCTTGCTCCAGCTCTGGCAGGACCAGGAAGAACCCAGGGCTCCGACTCTCCGACTCTGCAGGAGAGGGCGGGGTGGCGGGGGAAGAGGCAAAATGACCCAGACTGACAGCTCAGTTAGCTGTACGCACATGTCGTTAAACACCCTCATTTGAACTGAAATGTCCTATGTCCTGTAGAGCTGTGTAGCTGGTATGGGTGTGTGTGAGAGAGAGAGAGAGAGAGAGAGAGAGAGCAGCTAGACCACCTGTGTAGTACGGAGGCAGGTAGCTCATCAGCGTGGTGTTGGTCCACTCATCCCTCACCTCCCTAAAGAACGGTGACACTTTAGACTAGGGGAGTCCAACCCTGGTCCTCGAGGGCCGCTGTCCTGACAGTTTTAGATGTTTCCCTGCTCTAGCACGCTAGGTTCTAACGAATGTGTTGTTTTCAAGCTTTGTGGAAGCTTCATAATGGCTCTTCATTAGAATCAGGTGTGCTGGAGCAGGGAAACATTTCCAACAGTGGCCCTCGAGGACCAGGACTGGACACCCCTGCTTTAGACACTTGATGGTCTCGGCACAGCTGTGCTCACATCATGCATGTTATGAGGTCTGTGTATGCGTCCTGCGGTGTTTTGTAGAGGGCCGTGCGCGCGTGTGCGTGTTACCTGAACTTGTCGTTAAGAAGGGCGTCGTTGGAGAGGCCGCAGCTGGCAAAGAATTCTACGGCGTCCTCGGAGGCGTGCGCCAGTAAGGCGTGGTAAGGAGGGCAAACCATCTGGGACTTCAGCAGCTGGGGAAAAGCAGAGAGAGAGAGAAGAGACCACAGAAGGGGACAGCATGTCAACCTGCCCAGGGGACAGAGGAGGGGCAGGGGGGAGCTGGAGGGATGACACCAGGCTCTGGGATCCTCAGCCCTGGCAGCGTCTGGTCTGACCAGCAGGGGGAGCCAGGACGACAGCATCCTGGGTCACAGCTCAGGCTCCGGTCGGGGACACGCCCTAGCCGCTAATCACAGGCGCCATGCAGCACACAGAGCAGGCCTGTGGTCATGCGGACCTTTCCATCAGGCCTAACCTCTAATATGCCATCCTTCTGAAAGTTCCTCTAACTACTAACTAGGGGATCTCTCAGTTCTTTTCTTTTAGCATCTCAGTTATTTTTGACAAACCAGTAAAGACTGCCTTACTCTAAGAATGGGAGGGAACAGATAGGAGGTACCTAAGGCTGGTGCGTGTGTACAGGCATAGGGGTGGGCTGGTGTGGATGTGTGTGTGTTTGCGTGTGCGTGAGCCGAGAGGCACCTCGATAATGTAACGCCCCACACCGCAGTTCCTGTAGCTCTTCCTGGTCGCCATTAAGGACAGCTGCAGCACCGTGTCTCCTGAGGCCCTGGAAGAGACAACGACAGCATCACCGTCGTCATCCTCGGGTCTGTCCGCGCTGTCATCCACCCTGTGTGCGCTCGCACAAATCCAACACTGTTTCTCTAATTCACAGAGATGGCCATTAATTGTGTATTTCAATCACTGAATGTCATCCACTGTGACTAAGCCTTTGGGAAGTGCTGACTGCGAATGGAGCTGAGTCACCCATGATCACTGCCAGTAATGCAGTGCCTTTTACTGTAAGACTGTAGATCAACTTCAGCTGCTGGCAAAGTGGTGGTTGTGGAGATGTAACACTGTACGCTGCTGGATTACTAAGCTGACCGTGTGTCCCGGTATTTCCCCAGTGAGCCATGGTACCACAATACACAAACAGAAGCAACAGCCATGGATCTGGTCAGGAGGCTACCTTAGGCAGCTGGAGCTGAGCTGGGGAGGGGTGGGGGAGAGGAGAGGGCGAGGCGAGGGAGAGATGGGGTAGAGATGGGGTAGAGGCATGGGAGAGACATGAGGGAGAGGTGGGGAAGAGGGAAGGAGAGGTGGGAGGGCCTTGGGAGGGGCAGGGGCGAGGAAAGGCGTACGTCGGCTCTCTCATTTGGAAGCAATTACTTTTCTTCCTCAACATCCACCCTAGAGCAGCTCAATACAGAGCACACACGCAGCTCAGTGCTGCCCAAGTCTGAGTCCAGCCCTGTTCTAGGAATAACCTTCCCACAATGTCAGACAGGATAAAGGGTGTGGGACCCAGGCCACCAAGGGTGGAGTCACGCCCCGTACACAAACTCTTAATGACAAGGCTGCTCTCAGTTTGAAGATATAAATAAGATCCATGTGCTGAGAGAGGTTTGATGACAGGAAGACAGAGTTAGTGTTAGTGTTGGACACGCTGTGAAGTCCCTGAGCTAACAGACTCGCTGTGTTTCTGGCTGTGCCCCATGGGTGAGAATTTAAACTGGGCAGCGCAGTGGTGCCATTCCAGAGTGCTGAAGATGTGGCACGGAGAAAACATGGCGGCCCGCTCGGGTGCTGGTGGAAAGTAAACAGGTGCCTTTTTTTTCGGGGGGGGAAGCAAACTTCCAGGTGTTTCCAACAACTACTGTTGACACAGGAGGGCAAATACTGATCAGAAAATGGGGGGGGGGGGGGGGGTGGGGGGGGGGGGGGTGGGGGTCTGCTTGACCCAGAGTGACCTTCAAGGCAAAAGTTGCTGCCCCAGATGTGCCGCCCAGGTTACCATGACAACCCCTGATTTCTGATATCTGTTTCCAAACTCCTGGTTGTTTTGCTCACATCAAACCCAACCCTTGATGTATTCCACCTAGGCTAAGCCCCTCCCACCCACTGCTGTCACGCACAGGGTCCTCAGTTGGAACGTGGCGGCTGCTACGATGAGTGACTCCACCCCCACGGCGGCGGGCGGGATTCGCTGGCTGTCCCCGGGGTTGTCACGGAGCGCCCGGCGTTGCTGCGTCTCGGACAGGAAGTCCTCCAGGCCCAGGCAGAAGACCTCCCATGAAGACCTAGGCTCCCAACAGGAAGTGAGAGCCAGGAGAGAGAGCGAGACGACACAAGGTTCACAGGACAGAGCGGAGCAGAAGAGCTGAGCTGGGATAGAGACAGCGACCAAAACACATCACACTGACAAGATATACAGAGGCAAGCTGGGGAGAGATTCACAATACACATCCTGTCTGCATATTTGACCTTTGTCCCCCAAAATGAATGGTTTGCACCAGGTTCCTGGGGTCGTTTTTGCTACAGAACTGCATCTTACGACATGATGATGATATAAGTGACCTTGCAGACAGGCTAGGGAGGAGGACCGGGCCTTTGTCCTTTCCAGGAAATTGAGTTTTCTAAGTATCCCTTCAAGGGAGATGGAGGAGATGGAAGCAGGAGAAAGAGTGTGTACACACAGAAAGGGGGGAATCTGGAGCACACACTGAAAACCTTGATACAGTGTTGAACTGAAAACTTTTGCAGAAACTGATTATATTAACCTTTTTAAGTAACAATCTAATCTCGTAAGTAACTAATATGACAAATCTGTTCATTGAATTAATGACTAGATTGTCTAAATTATTATTTACTTAAAGGAATTGCTTGGATTACTTAAATCGTTTGATGCGCTTCCGCAGAAGTTTTGCGTATTCAGAATGTATTGGGTTTACGGCGCATAGGCATTTTGCTGACAGTTGTGAAAGCACTTGGCTAGCAGTGGTGGAGATACTTGGAAGTGGATTTGCTCAAAGCCCCATTAATCTCATTACCTATAATAGAGTAGCTGGTGTTAGTCCTGGTCTGGCCCTGGGCTCGCTCTGTCTTGTCTAATACTGTCACATCAACATGCAGTGCCACAATCTTCCAGCTCCAAACACACACCGATACACACACCTCGGTGCTTGAGACGGAGGAGGATTTATTTCTGGTAAAGCCTCTGCAATGTTACACTGCCAATACACTCCAGAATCCAATCCTCTCCATTTCTACGAGCCCATAGGGGCTTCCCTTCAGTCCGGTGGGCTAGGAGATGGATGGCCTAAGAGTGAGAGCCCTGACCCTAGCCTTCTAAATGGATTGGCCCACACTGCATTACTAATTCATAGACTTGATGGTCAATCACTCAGAGGAATCAATGAGTTTTTCACAGCAGATGTCTAGGAGGCAATCTATTTCTAAATGACTGAAATTGATCATAAATGATTGAAAATGTGTCGATAATTAGGAAGATTCCGGTAAAGCTATTGTGAACCATGCAAAATGAGTCAGATGAACCACACTGCATTTGCAGCCATAAAAAAAGTGTAACAGCATTAGCAAAAATAACTAGAGGAGACTATCTGGAAAACAAGATTGGCAGTTGCAGCTTGTAAAAAACAAAAACACCTGGCAAACGTTTTACAAATGTCATGTTACACCAGGCGTGTCTTCAGAGGCTGAAGTGTTCTAGGCACAGCAGGTTGTAGGAGTGTGGGTGGAGTACCGTCCTAAAGGGGTCTTCTATACCTGGGTGGAGCGGCCGCCTCCCCTTCATCTACCTCCTCAGAGCTCTCCTCAGAACTGTCTTCTGATTCGCTGAAGACCTGGGTGAAACTTCCCTCTGTCTTGCGTTTGACCAATGAGGGGAGGAGAGGGATCCCTGTCTCCCGACGAGGGCTGGAAGGCGGTCTGTTTCTATACTCTTCGAGAACATCTGAACAAAGACAGATAGGATTATATACTGATGTAGAACAGGGGTGCCCAATCCTGGTCCTCAAGCGCCCCTGTCCTGACAGTTTCCCTGCTCCAGCACACCTGACTCTATTGAATGATCATTATGAGTCTTCCCTAAAGCTTGTTAACGGCCCAGTCATTCGAATCAGGTGTGTTGGAGCAGGGAAACATCTAAAACTATCAGGATAGGGGCTCTCGAGGACCAGGATTGGGCACCCCTGATCTGGAACATCTGAGGGGAGATAGTTAGGATTGAAACCTCTTTAGCTGTGGTTGGTTAGGGTCAGGGTTGGTCAGTGTTTCTCCGTACCTTCTGGCTGCCTCAGCAGGATCATGGTGTGGGCTCCGTAGCTGCTCACAGTGTCATGGAGGTCCTGGGGCCCAACATCAGGGAGACACACGTCAATCAAGGCCACCACAGCACGCAGGACGTCTAGGTTACTGACCTGGGAGGCACACAACCGGACACACCCAGACACACACACACCCAGCCACACACACACCCAGCCCACCAAACACACACACACGTACACAACGAAATAAGATTTACCAACATGTCAGATGAGACGACGCAAGGCTGAGTTACAAAAAGGACATTAGACAAACAACGTTAAAAAGGAGCACTTAAAAGCTTGTGTATGGTGTGTTTATTTGAACGAACGTGTGCGTATGTGTGTGCGTTAGCAGTTGTGTGTTTTTGCATGTGAACGCGAGCGTGCATTATCTTTGACCAATATGCAGCGAGAGTGCAGTCCAGACCAGTCGCATCCTGAGAGCATATGGAAACAGATATTGAGCCTTTGTAAAAGCCTACTTAGCTGTGTTCCTGGAAAATAAAAAGGGACTTGTTCTTATTCTAAAATGGAGCCCATGTTTAAGTGTCGGCGTGCACACCTGTACTGGAAAAACAGTGACAACCATACATAATTATATATAACCCTGCATATACAGGGTTTCTACGCAGTGGTATTTTACAGTGAATCATGTCTTCAAGATTCACTGGATTTATTTATAGGATGAGAGCTGAGCTCCTGCAGTCCTGCCCACACATAAACACAACGACCACACTCACAAGAGTAGACCTGGGCTGGGAGAACAGCGGTTCACTGTGCTCCGTCTATCCACTCACCCACCCGCTCTGGGACAGTATATGGACTAGACCAACACCCACATTCCTGCCATCGGCACTGGGCACAGAGTACAGGAGGGTCCCTTTGGACTGACTGAACCATTTTATGATTCATCTCATTCCCAAGTAGGATAATGGGTTCAGGAGTATGATGCTTGTAAGCTCGTTGATTTGGGTTGTGGTTTCATGTATTTCCGGTGTGTGTGAGTGTGTGTGTGTTTGTGTGTAGGGGAGAGGGGGGGGGGTACCTGAGGGACCAGTTCAGGTGCGTCTATGCTTCGCAGAAGCTCCTGGAAGTTAACTCGAAGGGCCTGGGCAGTAAAGTCATCCCGGCACCCATCAACCTTGGGCGTAAAATTGACCGTGTGCATACGGACGACACAACCATCCATGTTAGCAGGCTGGGCATTAAGTCCTGAAACACAGTCACATCAAAGTAAGTTATAACCTCCACGTTACACAAAACTGCACTATTCACACTAGAGGCTGGTTAACTACACCGTTAGATATCTAGTTATGGAATGTCAATAGATCAGATCATGCTATCACATCTTCAAAGAGTTTCCCCTCGGGAATTAATAAAGTATTTCTGATTCTGTATTTCTGAATCTGACACCAAGTTGTTATACATATTCTGTAGACATAATTCATGCCCAAATACACCTAGGCTTGACACTGTAGAAAAAGTGAGCGTTAGCTCAAGCTATATACACTATAGTGTATTGTTGGTACTTGTCTACTGTAACTGATATGTTAATAATAGCAAAGTTGCATTCTCAAGCTACAGTACCATAAACCTTCAAAAAAACAATAGCTGTTCAAAGCAAACATTTTGTGAGGTTGTCTTACGTGCAGGTCTCAGTATTAGTTTTCCCGAGCTAGTTTAAAACCGCTCACTTTCTGCACTTCGTGAGGAGCGTATGTGGTAACTATGGTAACAGTATTCTCCCCTACCACTCGCCTTATGGGAAATGAAGTCCTATATCGGTCATTGTCACGAACATATATGAGCAGAGTATATTAGCAGTCGTTTGTTTTAGGGTTAGACTACATACACAACTTAGAAACCTAGTTAAAACACAAGCATTTGTTAAGCTACTTGTTTTGTTATTACTGCTTGTGAGTTCAGTGGCAGAGTTAATGGTTCATCTCTTCCATTCGATTGGCGGCGGCCGTTAGGAAAAGGGCGTGGCATGGCATGAAAAGGGCGTGGCATCGTAGCCTGCGAGCTGTGACGTCAATGGAGCTGTTCAAAGCGCGCTGGTGCTGGAAGGCGACGAGTTCGCTTGCAGTCAGTAAAGCGGCCATGAAGTGGCCCACAGTCGCGTGGATTTGAAGGAATCAAAGGCTATTATCACTTCGGAGGAGTAGAATACAGAAAACAAAAGTGTACCTTCCTCCACCTGTTTGAATTCCTAACCACGATTTCCAGGCAGTAAGTGTTTTTTTGTATTTCTTTTTTTCTTCTTCTATTGAATATACCCTCTTATCCAGTTGCGCGCGAAGAAATTGGGTTGGGTTTAAGAGAAGCAAATAGAGAAGCAAATACGGTATAGGGAATCACATCAAGAGCATCAGAAAATGATTACATGATTACGCACATTAATTGGGAAATACAATAGCGGATATTGTCTCTTACTTTAGTCTAGCCTATGCCTAAGCTTACAGTGCCTAGCATCTATGTACTATCTATGTCTGCTAGACAGCCTCTAATTTGCCTGCTATTTGCATGAGACTCGAGGGATCGAATGATGACAGTAAAGCTACTAATGTAGACTACTGGGGCGCCCTGTGTTTCATTTAAAAGCTGCCAATTTACCATTAATGAAACTATACTGTTTCTCATCCTCGTTGGAGGAATGCGTTGTTGCAGCTCCAGATGTTTGTGTTGCCAGTATGATTTTGGTGGGATCAGCTCTGCTTGCTGCCTTGATGTGGCACAGTCGTTGTCGGAGGTAGAACTCACTCGGGCGGATGGGTGGATAGAAGTAGTCAAGACCTAAGAAAGCATCCTCCCTCACTCTTTCCATTTTAAATGAACACTAACAGGGACATATTGTGTGATACAATAATTTCCGGAAGAGAGCCTTCAGAAAATCACATCCAGCTCTCTTTATGGGATTCAGCTAATTACACACGGAAATATAAATGTATCAATGAGAATATGATCTAGGGACATGGTGTGCCACCAAACAGAAAGCCTTTTTCCAGCTGAATGGACGGAGATGCGTGGGTCACAGCTCTGTGCTGCTGTACTGTAGGTGTGGCTCCGAAGCTGCTCTAAAGCTGCTCCCTGCCATGGGCTCTGATCGCCTGTTTAGCTGACGTGGTGAAAAGGAGACAGGGGCATAAAACTATCATCCCCTCTCGCGCTCTCTCTATCCCTCCCTCCCCCCTCTGCCCCCTCTATTTCTCTCTCTCTCTCCCTCCCTCCCTCCCTCCCTCCCTCCCTCCCTCCCTCCCTCCCTCCCTCCCTCCCTCCCTCCCTCCCTCCCTCCCTCCCTCCCTCCCTCCCTCCCTCCCTCCCTCCCTCCTCTGCCCCCCTCCCTCCCTCCTCTGCCCCCCTCTCTCCCTCCTCTGCCCCCCCCTCTCTCTCTCTCTCCCTCTCTCTCTCTCTCTCTCTCCCTTCCTCCTCTGCCCCCCCCCGCCCCCCTCCCTCCCTCCTCTGCCCCCCTCTCTTTCTCTGTCTCTCTATATCTCTCCCTCCCTCCCCCTCTACCCGTCCCCTACCCCCACCCCCTCTCTCGCTCTCTTTCCGAGACAATAATCAAGTGGGTTGTTGGGGCTCAGGGGGCTTGAGTTCCGACCATGACACCTGATAGCTGACAAGGATTCCGTTTCTTAACCTGTAGTGCTCTGTTGTGTTAGGAGCCGTTTCTGTGGCGCATTGGCCTAGTGTAAGTTAGGATCCCAGTTGTAGTGATGGTTAAAAACCAGCCTCAAAACATCCAGGGTTAGGTTTGGTTCCCTTGTTAAAGCTGGCACCATCCTGCCTCCTAACTGCCAAGAAACCAAGCTGAAGACACAGTAATGCCCTGGGTGGCATTATTAGTACCTGACTGCCAGTCATTCTGGTCCTTTAGCCAGAGCCTGCTCACTGTGATTAAGGCCAATGTCTAACAAAGGTGTAAAGCTAAAGAGCAGCAGGACAAGAGCAGTGCAAACACGGATAGCAGTCTGCTCCGAATGTCAGAGTCGGCCATGTTAGCTGGATGACAGTCTAGGGAATATTGCATTGTTCCTTCTGGTCACACTGTTTTTACTTGCTGAGTTATATTATTGGTAACAAAAAAAAACCTGACCAGCCAACTGTCTTTTCTGTATGAATGCCAACACAATGTTTGGCCTTGAGGACTTGGATGCTGTCTCTTGGCGAGGGAAACTCGGTCCTCCTCGCCTGATTCTCATCCACATCTATTTTCTTCTCTCCATTCTAACCATTTGTCTCGTCTTTCTGCATTACACAATATATTTTTGTCCGTGTCTTTGTCTTCCAGTTCCTGTCCAGTCTCTCACCCATCCTCCTCCTCCTCCTCCTCTCTGTCTTTGTGCCATTTCTTCCTCCTCCGCCGTCTGTCTTTCTTCCTGTGTTTCTGCGCTCCCTCTGTTCCCAGGGTGGAGCGTGAGGCCGGCCTGGCGGCATCACACTGTGAACCAGTGTGCCTGAAAGCATCTCTTTTTCAGTTCTCTTCGGTCATTGAAACCACTGGAACACGCTTGCCTAGTAAGCCAGACTTCCACCTCAGGTATTTGGAAGAAAACATGTTCTGTTGATTTCTAGGACTTTCTTTGGATGTGGAGCTAGCCAAATCAAATCCCACAGTGTAGTGCTTCAACAGCCTTGGAACACGCGCAAGTTTAATTACATAAATAACAGAACATTTAGACAAAAGAGCACATATCAAAGGTCTTCTGTTGACCTAGACTGATTTAATTACTGTCTTTCTGTTGGCCTCAAATCTCAGACTAGATTTCTATAGATTAAACCAACGTTGTATCAGCATCAGTCTGTTCAGCATGTGTTGGGGATGTATGACGGTGTTTGCTCAGTGTGTGATCTCTGCATGCCTGATGATTTGTGTGTGTACATGTGTGTGTATGTCTAGGAGAAAGAATGAAAAGAGAGACGTAATGACAGTAAGCAATTTAGAAAGAGGGAAAGAGACAAGGCACAGGAAAGATACAGTAAGGTTCGAATGTGTGAGTGTGTGTGTGTGTGTGTGTGTGTGTGAGTGTGTGTTTTAGTGCGAGTGCGTGTGCATGTCTCTGTGTTAGTGTTAGTGTGCGTTAGCGTGAGTGCGTGTGTATGTCTCTGTGTTAGAGTGAGTGTGCGTTAAGGTGATTGCGTGTGTATGTCTGTGTGTTAGTGTGAGCGTGTGTGAGTGTGTGTGAGTGTGCCAGAGAGCCAGGCAGACATACGGAGGCAGTGAGGGTCCTGGCTGCTGTTGGCAGGCTTGTGTGAACAGGCTGTGTGAACTCACAGAGCTTATGTGTCCTGCTCTGGTCCAGGAGAGGAACACGGCCCTGTGACAGGGGGGAGGACTGGAGGCTGGGAGTTCAGCTCAGAGCCAGTCTACACATACGCGTGTGTGGTACACATCTGTGAGAGGGTGTGTGTCATGGCCACATTCATGTGTGCGTTAGCATGTTCATGTGGCTACACGTGTATGTGTTCATAAGCTTGTGCATGTGTGCACGACGTCCATGCATCTGTCCGTGTGTGTGTGTGACTTCATATATGTGTGTATGTGTCGGTGGGCATCTGTGTGTGTGTATGTGTGTGTGTGTGTGTGTGCATCCATGTGTGTGTATGTGTGTGTACATCCATGTGTGTGTACATCCCTGTGTTTGTGTATGAGTGTGTGTGTGTGTGTCTGTACATCCATGTGTTTGTGTGTGTATGTATGTGCATGTGTGTGTACACCCCTGTGTTTGTGTATGTGTGTGTGTGTGTACATCCATGTGTTTGTATATGTATGTGTGTGTGTACATCCATGTGTTTGTGTCAGTGTGTGTGTGTGTGTGTGTGTGTACATCCATGTGTTTGTGTATGTGTGTGTGTGTACATCCATGTGTTTGTGTCTGTGTGTGTACATCCATGTGTCTGTGTGTATCACAAGCAGCCTTGATCAAGGAAGGCCTTCCCTGTCTCCTCCATGCCCTGGTTCACCCACTCATTCAGTCCACCACCCACCCTGAGTGGCAGCTTGAAGCCAGCCACAGCTTTGCTATGTCATTAGACAGATTGTGTTCGCCCTGCAGCCCTGGTCTGCATGCGCAGCCCTGGATGTGTAATTACAGCCCCCCATGGGTGGGGGAGTCGGGGGAGTTTTTGTGGTTGCGGTCGTGCATATACGTGTGCGTGTCTAAGTATTGATGTGTAAATGTATGTATATGGTTCTGTGTGTGTGTGAGTGCCCTAGGGTGTGGCTTCACCCCCCAGGAAACACGCCCATGCTCTCTCATTACCCTAGCCATGAGGTGACCTCAGCAACCTGCAGTGTGTGCGTGTGCGCACCAGCCGTGCACGTGTGGTAAGAATGTGCGTGTGCATTTGGGAACGTGTTCGTTTTTGCGTCTGTTTGTGAAGTATGTGTGTGTCTGTGTGTTTCATTCTGCTCTCCCCAGTAGCTGGTGAGAGGCTAAATAAGGCAGAACTGTGTTGGGTTAGCAGATTGTGTTGTCCCATCAGCACTCAGACAGGCTAAAGGTTGCATGAGGCAGTGTGACCTGACCTGCTGTCCCTCTGTCCTACACCCTGTCATGGGTCCATGGCTGCCGCTGCTGCCTTGCTGTCTTCCTGCTTTTTCCCCTCCACACATTGAGGTCATGTTCAGGAAATCCAGGTTTGGGCTCGATAAGTCTTTTTTTAGCGTAAATGTTTTCCTTCACCCCCCCATTTCTCTTTATTTTGTTCTGTCGCTATGTCAGGGTTGCCACATCTCCACCACTTACCTGTGTTTGCTGTTGCCTGAACTTTTGGCTGTTTCCTTGACAACCCCTGCCTCACTGTCCAGACACACTGTGATCTGGCCTCCTCTCCATCTATCCTCCTCCTGCCTCTCCTGCCTCTTCTCCTCTCCATCTCTCCTCCTCCTGCCTCTCTTCGTCTCCATCTCGCCTCCTCTCCATCTCTCCTCCTGCCTCTCCTCCTCTCCATCTCTCCTCCTTCTGCCTCTCCATTTCTCCTCCTCTCCATCTCTCCTCCTCCTGCCTCTCTCCATCTCTTCTCTGCTCCGCTTAACAACTCTCTCTCTTTGTTCCATAAGATCTCTTCTTCCTGGTGTATACTTGTATAACAGCCATATAGTCTCCAGGGATTTCGAAGTGTTACCCGGTTAACTTGGTTGTTTTTACTGGCTTGGTTTAGGTCTTAGATACATGAGTGCATGCACATTATTCCCTGGCTTCTGCAAAGCCGCCTCCGTCAAACCTTCATCTTTTATATAAGAACAATCGGCTGTTCTGCTCTGCTGTTCTTTATCCCACTGAGACGTGGCATTCAGTCAAGCTCTGTTCTACTGTACCTTTGGCCTTTCATTTTACTCCAGTCATTGTCGGTTGTCACTGTACATCTGTGCTGTACGTAAAAAGCTTCCTAGCGATGTGATGTTGGAGGTTGTGTTGTTGTGGCTGTGAGACTGTTTGGACATGGTGTGGGATCAGTAGAAGCTCTTAACACGACAGATCTAGAGCAAATCAATAACCTGAGCGATCTATACGTGTCTCTAGAGCGTACTGGGTTAAGAATCAGTCAGCCTCACAAAACGTGTTGTTTTTGGTGTTGTGTGTGTGTGCGTGCGTGTGTGTGCTCATGCATGTGTTTGCACTGTGTGTGCTTCTATTGACATGTGAATCCACAGTGGGTGACTAAATGTGGGAGGGGCAATGTTGCCAGGCTGAAGGCTGACGAGAACACAACCAGAGGCTGGGCTGTGAGGCTGGGGTCAAAGTTCAGCACTCTGGGAGAGGGGGAGGACAGCCAGAAAGGTCTGTGTGTGCGTGTGTGTGTATGTGTATGCGAGTGCATGTGTGTAAATGCAAGAGATTTTGTTTGCCCATGTGCTTCTCTGGATGTGTGTGTTGCGTGTGTGCTAATGGTCGCGTGTGTGTGTGTTTGTGAAAGGATAAGGGGAGCCTGCATGTGTTAAACAGTGATATTGATTCAGTGTGATCTGACTGTAGGTATATTTAGTGCAGGGGGATGATGTGTGTGTCCACTTGGGCGGCTCGTCACCAGCATGCTGGGTAATTCTGAGTCATCATCATCATAATCCCCCCATGACATGGCAGCCAGGAACACTGCTGTACTCCTGCTAGGGACGGCTCTCTGCTTTTCTGGGGGGATTCTCTCAGGTCTTCTATTCATTTTCTCTCTCCCTGTGTTGGAGAGGGATGCTACTTTAAGAGCAGGTGACAGCAGAAGCTGATTGGGTTATGAGGATGATTGCATTGTGGGTAATAGTGATGGCATTATCCGTTTCCCTTGACAGAATTAGAACTAACTTACAGCTGGAACAGATCCCACTCCCCATAACGAATGAGAGAGAGAGAGGAGAGAGAGAGACGAGGGAGAGACGAGGGAGAGAGAGAGAGAGATGAGTGAGAGAGACGAGAGAGAGAGAGAGAGACGAGGGAGAGGAGAGAGAGAGACGAGTGAGAGACGAGGGAGAGGAGAGAGAGAGAGGTAATTGACAGAAAAAGAGGGCGGCAAAGAATTACAGAAAAAAAAGAAGCACGCTTGGAAGGAATGAAGAGAGACAGACTGTATCAAAAAGAAAAGAAACAATGAGCTTTTCTGCCCCGGTGTCCAAACTAACCTGGGACACAAACATTTACTAGGAGGCCAAAAGCAACACAACACTTATAGATTGATCTTGACACGGGTGCAGAATATTGAGAGCTAACTGTCAGGACCACGAACAGCTGAGGGCTTGTGATGGACCGGACATCCTGGCCTGCCTCAGGGCTCTGGACCAGGGCTAAGATCTGCTGCTGACGGAGGCTCACATGTGTCTACTGTATGTCAGCCTCTGTGTGGGAGGCCCAGACCCACACACTGACAGGTCACACTAGCACAGTTCACTAAGTCAATGTGACTGGGTCACCATGACAACTGACATTCCGTGTGCCCACTATCTGGCTAACTGACTGACTGACTGGCTGGCTGACTTGCTAGATGGATGGTTTAGGATTAAAATAAATGACTGATGGAAAGGGGGAATTCATAAAAAGTGTGGAAGAGATAAACACTAACAAGAACGTTATGCAGAAGAGAGATTTCAATTCAGGACGATGAAATACAAAGATGCCTTACAAATAGAAATAGAGATGTGGAGAGGGAGAGCAGGGGATATGTCAAACTCAACGTTTACCTTCGAGTCATAGCGCTGTTCTGCCGGCAGCATCTGCTCAGTTGTGTGTGTGTGTAGGGGTGTTAAAACTGAAGAAAGAGTGTCCTGGATGTGTGTGTGTTTTCCTGTGGAGTCATCATTCTCAGAACAGCAGTTAACTCTCCCCTGGATGGTTCTTCATTAATAATGGAGGAAAAGAAAAGCCTTAAAACCAGAGGATGGAGCCTAATTGACCTTCTGGTAAACAGATACTCACCCAGAGTCCATCACTCACGACACACACACACTCTTTCTCTCTCATATGAACACACACGCGCACACCCAATTGAACACGTACGACTTCGGTTTTGAACGCATTAAGGGTCATACATGCATGCATGCACTATGACACACAAACACGCACGCACACACACACATCGACCAGCGTTAGCCGGTATTGATTCTGTGGGATAGGATGTTGTCTAAACAGAGCTAGAGAGAATGTGACATTCTGACCAGACATGTCCTGCAAACCTGTTGGTTGGCAAGCCTGTATGTCTGTCTGTATGTTTCTCTGTATGTCTGTATGTCTTTCTGTATGCCTGTATGTCTCAAGCCTGTGTGTCTCTCTATCTGCCTGCCTGTCTTTCCCTAACTCAGCATCGGCAGTGAGACAGGTTCATCTGTATGCCGGCGCCCTCAGCCCCTAGACACAGCGACCCTCCACAGAGCCGTGGACAAGATTCCTACTGACATCACTCTCGAAATACACGGCGTGAATGTTTGTGTGCGTTTATGTGTGTGTGTGATGGTACTCTTGGTTTGCCACAGCAAATTCACATCTTTCAGTATGCTAGAGTGTTGGTCCATGAATTATTTGCAGAGATAGATCTTGTCTAGACAAAATCTTTACAAGTCCGAAGAAGTATCTGGTATTTGAACGGCTGTTAGATGCAGAACACACGGTCAGGATTATCGAGAGAAAGCAGATTGTAGTTGGATGTGGGATTAAAGATACGGAAAACAGATGATAGAAAGAGAGGCTCAAAGTGACGGAGGAGACGAGGTGGTGGCAGAAGAGGGCGCAGGGACACAATATGTCTCTTCACCCCGAAGAAAAAACACAGTGATCCCTTTTCTGTCTGTTCAGAGAGCAGGATTAGTACAGGCTCACCCTCTCACCCCCCCATCTGTCCCCCCTCTGCAGGGCCAGGAGTCACTCTGTCAGGGTTGGGGCATGATGGAGGGATGGAGAGATGAGGTGGGCGAGGTGGGCGAGGTGATTTAGATTGGTTGGACCTGACACCTGTAACCTTTTTTAAAAGCCATCACTACTTTTCTGTCCTCTCTCTCTCTCTCTCTCTCTCTCTCTCTCTCTCTCTCTCTCTCTCTCTCTCTCTCTCTCTCTTCCTCTCTCACCCTCTACCTCTCTCTCACTGCCTGTTCCTCGCTCGATCTCTCTAGATGTCTACCCAAAGGTTTCTGCTTTCATAAATGAACCTTAGCGTTGTCATGGTAGCCGTGTTACATGGTCTGACCCGTTGTCCTTCAGCGGAAGGCTCTAAGCACATTACATGTGATCATCAGATATTAACGGGCCATTCAGGCGGCTGGTTGTCTGAGCAGCAGAACACGATGTGGATCATCACTGTGGATTTCCCAGTCTGTGTCCTCAACAGTGAGGTTACCAGGGGAGGAGCCAGGGGAGGAGCCAGGGAACACCGCAGCCAATGACAGCACACGATCTGTTGACGTGGCAGTGAAGGCTTTGAAATGACCTTAACGTTGAAGATGACAATGAGTGAATACTGACGAACGTTAGACAGTCAAGAAGCAGTCATGCGATCGCCATCTAGCCTTCAATATGATAACACTTTAAACTAGTCTTGCTGAAACATGGTCCTGTTTCGCTATGTATTCCTCTCACCATACTCACCTCACTTGTTCACTGCCATCTCTCTGTGTTCTCCGCAGATTCAAAGGCAGCGATGGAGGTTCCCACTGGCTCTTGGCAAGCGACAACGCAATGATGCTCCCCGTCAAGAGACTGTAGTACCTGAGAGGTCCTGTGGAGGGCAGCGCTGCTGAGGGGGAGGGGGGTGGGCGGGGTGAAACCTCTCGCACACTGACGAGCAAACATCCAGTGGGTGGAAGAGACCACAGCATCATGTAGTGTCATGTAGGGTGTGTTCCATTCATGGGGGAGGGTGACGACGTCCCGTTTCTTTTCTTTTTTTTCTTTTGACATTTTTCCCGCCGGCCTCCTACTGTAGCGGTCAGAACCCGACTGTGGAGCGTGCGAGAGGCGTGGTTCGTGCGTGAGGTCACCATGGTCCTCCGCAAATCCCCCTACGCCAGCGGCTTCCTGGCCTTCCTGGACGGCCTCTCCTGGGCCATGGTGTTCCCCTCCTACTGGCTGCTGGACCGCCTGCTGGCGTCGTGCGTGGCCACGTCTCTGGAGAAGCGGCGGCGTTCCCAGGACCCCTGCTCCTTCCTGACGCTGTGCCTCCTGGTGTCGGCGCCCCTCTACCTGCTCCTGTTCCTGGCCTCGCTCCCCCTCGCCCTCCTGGGCTTCCTGCTGTGGGCTCCGCTGCAGGCGGTCAGGACACCCTACCTCTACACACACCGCCGCCCAGACAAGCATCAGGCCGAACAGGTGGGGAGCTGAAGGCCACACCGGTCGGCTTGGAGGTCTAGCTTTGTGTGTAGAATATCCACTAAAACACCATTATTTATTTTTTGGATGAGTGTTATATAATGTGACATGGTGGTTGAAAAAAAGGTGTTTGTGTCAGTGGCAAACCTGGTGTTTGTTGATGAATATGTATGTCCACAACCTCATAACGTAAATAACAGGAAATTGTTACTAATTCCATCTGTTTGTCTGAGTGGGTTCCAAGCAGCTGAAGTGATGTGTTCTGTTTTGGACAGGGCGTGGCCGGAGGAGGCCTCAGCGAATGGAGACCGCAGGGGCGGAGTTTCTGCTTCGGCAGCGCCAACGTGTGCCTGCTGCCAGACTCGCTGGCTCGCTTCAACAACCTGTCGGAGACCCAGCGGCGAGCCCGCGAGGTGGGCCGCCGAATCCGCAGCGGTGCCAGCCGCCCGCAGATCAAGATCTACATCGACTCCCCCACCAACACCTCCATCAGCGCCGCCTCCTTCTCCAGCCTGGCCACGGGCTTCCGACGCACCTCCTCCCTCGACCAGCGCCCCGAAAACACACCCTCCACCGCAGAGGCCGAGCCCCAGCCTGACTGCCCTCTCCACCCTAATGGAGAGCAGGGATCCACAGACTGTCCCATCCACCCTCCAGGGGGGCCTCCATCCCCCGAATGCCCTCTCCATGCTGGTGGCACCGGGGACGACCCAGACTGCCCCCTCCACTCTGGTGGGGGGCAGAACAGTTCAGACTGCCCCCTTCATTCAGCTGGGGGGCAGAACAGCACGGACTGCCCCCTTCATTCTTGTGGGGGGCAGAACAGCACGGACTGCCCCCTCCATCCCATCCCCAGCAGCGGGGTGCAGATCAGCATCAGCGCCCCTGAGCCTGAGCCCCCTCTGGACGAGGAGGAGGAGGCGGGGAAACCCCACGGGGGAGGCGAAGGGGGCGGGGGGGACTCCTGCAGCATCAACAGCCGCACCGCCTCCCGGGAGTCCCTGACACGTTTCCACGGCGACGGAGGCGGCCCGGGGGCCGTGTCGTCCAACAACACGCTCTCCCACCGCACGTCCGTCTTCAAGCGGCCATCGGGGCGCAAGCGGCGCCATGGCGAGGACGGCTTCGATCACGAGATCTCCGCCTTTTTCCCCGCCAACCTGGACTTCCTGTGCTTGCAGGAAGTCTTTGACCACAGCGCCACCTCCAGGCTGCGGAGCCAGCTGCACCGCTACTTCCCCTTCGTGCTGAGCGACGTGGGGAGCTACGGCTGGAGGAGCTGCTGCTCCCACTTCAAGTTCCTGAACAGCGGCTTACTGTTGGCCAGCCGCTACCCAATCCTGGACGCCCATTACGAGTGCTATCCCAACGGACGTAGCGAGGACGCCTTGGCCGCCAAGGGAGCGCTCTTCGCCAAGGTCAGCTCCTCATTATCTGGCTAATATAGCAGACACATCGCTATGCTCAGTTCTTTAAGTGTATCCCAGTGTCAGTGCTGCCATCCAGGGCCTGTCACTGTGAACACTGCCCAGACCGGGTCCCCACACACAGCTACTCTCCACAGTGTCGAACTGAGAGAAGTGTTCTCTGCTGTGTAGGACAGAATTCTGGGAAGAAAAGAAGTACGCTGAATTATTCAGACGCTGCACTGCCTCTTGCTTTCTTTATGCTTTTCATTTTTTTTTCTTCGTGGCTTCCTGTCCTCCATTCTCCTCCACGTGCATCTTTCTCTCTCTCGCTTCTCTCTCTCTCTGTCTTTATCTCTCTCTCTCTCTGTCTTTATCTCTCTCTCTCTGTGTCTTTATCTCTCTCTCTGTCTTTCTCGCTCTCTTTTTGCTATTTTAGTTGAGGATATGAAAATGGCAACCAGGCTTCCTTTTCCTTCAGTCGATTTAGTCTCAGGTGAAATGCTGTATTCCTGCCGGGTAAAGACTCCATCCTACACAGCCATGCGTGTGAGAGTGTGTGTGACACGACAGGGCAGAGTGCAGTCAGGGTTGGCGTCCATTAACCTTCCCCCCCCACCCCCCCACCCCCTCCCCCCCCCCTCTCAGCACTGTGTTCAGAGACTGGCAGATATCCAAACCCTGCTGGGTCAATTCAGCACCTCCCAGCAACATGATGCCGATGTTGGATCAGCATGTGTGTGTGCGTAGTGTGTGTGTGTGCGTAGTGTGTGTGTGTATGTGTAGTGTGTGTCTGTGGGGGGGAAAAACAGGGATGAGAGCTGCTGTAGTGATGCTGGGAGGTCTGTGAACCATGGGGATGGAGCCTTGTACCTCAGAGCTCTCACAGCTGGGTTCTCGTTACAGGGCTGACGGGGGGGCGGGGGTGTGGGGGCGGGCAGGGGGGGGGGGGGGGGTCAGCGTCTCACAGACATCAGAGATCAACACCCTTCTCCTCATGCTTTACAGGGAAGACACAGCGGGGGGGCAAAGCGAAAGAGGAGGATGAGACACAGATAGGAGAGACGAAGGGAGAGGGAAGGAGGAGGAGAGGTGAAGAGGGAAGGAGGGAAGGAGGAGAGGTGGAGAGGAGGAGAGGTGGAGAGGGAAGGAGGAAACGTGGAGAGGTGGAGAGGGAAGGAGGGAAGGAGAAGAAGAGGTGGAGAGGGAAGGAGGAGAGGTGGAGAGGGAAGGAGGGAAGGAGGAGAAGAGGTGGAGAGGGAAGGAGGGAAGGAGGAGAGGTGGAGAGGAGAGGGAAATGTGAGTCTGAGTATTAATTGAAAATGTTCCTTTGAAGGATGAGAAAGGCAGTAATTAAAGCTGCTCAGTCTCAATATTTATCTAGTGTATTATTATTTAAGTATTGAGGGCATGGGTGAGGAGGGAGGGCTTTGGTGAATTCGTTTTTGTGTGCACATGACGTTACGAAATTAAACATAAACCCTGAGGACGTAGACAGGATGTGCCTCTTGCCTCAGTGACCTAGGAGGGGTCAACCAGGAACCACTGGTTGCTATGGCTTCCTATTCTTTTATCTGGAAACCTGACCTTAACACTACTCAACTCTAAATGAACCTTGAGGGTCAGGGCAGCATATTAGGGTTAGGGCAGCATGTTAATTTGATGCCATCTTAATAATATTTCTAACGTAACCTTCCGTTATTATCCATAGAGTTTTTTAATGGAAACAGGCGCTGGAATACACACACTAGACACACATACACAACAATAACAAATTGAGAGGCTGCTGATCCCCTGTGGCTTGTTTCTGAGCCCCCATACCAACCCAAGCATGGCTAAGCCCCTGAAATATTCATACACCATGACACAGGACAAGATGGAGCGCAAGGGAGAGAGGAGGAAACAAGGGCAGAGAGGGGGAAATCTGAGAGAGAAATTAGTAGATTCTAGCTGGAGGAGGCGATAACAAAGACTGACAGGAGAAAGGGGGATAATGAGAGGAGAGGAGGAAGCTCTTGAAGGCGGACAGGGCCTGCAGTAAAGCCCCAGGCTGCAGTGTTGAAATGGGAGCGTCTGGATGACGTCTGATACCATGGCTTTATTACGACGTTAAAAGAATGCTGCTAATCTCAGATAAAGGAAAGTCACTGAATGCATGTTTGTAGAAGGTCATCTTAAATGCTTATGTCTAGTTACCTGAACCAAGACTGTATTGTGGTTTATCATTGGGTACGGATTCTGTTGTTATGAGTGCAGTCTTGTGATTGGTCCAGTCTCTTTGTTTGCATCCCTTCAGAGTACTGTAGTCGAGGCAGTCTTCTCCTGTTACATGACTCCTCCCCTCTTTTACTTTACTCCTCCCCTCTGTTACATGACTCATGACTACATACTAATACTGGGGTGGCTCATCGGGTCAAGGCGTTGACCTCATGATCGGATGGTTGCAGGATCAAATCCCAGCTGTGGCTATGTGATATTGTGTCCTTGGGCAAGGCACTTCACCCTACTTGCCTCAGTGAGAATGTCCCTGTACTTACTGTAAGTCGCTTTGGATAAAAGTGTCTGCTAAATGAATACATGTAAATATTGATGTCAACTGTGTGATATAATGATCAGATATCTCTGCTTTCTTCTCCTCCTTCCCCTCCACCTCCTCTTCCATGTTTGTCCCTGTTCCCTCTCTGCAGGTACAGGTGGGCACCTCTCACCAGGAGCAGAGGGTTGTGGGATACATCACCTGTACCCACCTCCATGCCATCGAAGGTACACAGGGGTTGTGAGAACAACTCCACAGTGTTTTTTACAGCGTGTGAATGTGTGTGTGTGTGGTTTGTGAAGACTGCTGGGAGTGCGTGTGTTTCTTGCGGGTGTGTGTCTGAAGCAGAACACCCCAACCAGCCTCCCTTTGCCTCAGAGCAGCAGATGAGGAGGCGCACACACACCCCCACACATCCCCGGTTCCCATGGCGACAAGCTCCCACAGTTTCTGGCGTCAGAGTCCTATTTAAAGCTGCTGGTCGCCGTGTCTCATTCTTCACCAAGACTGATGTCTCTGCTATTACTGGCTCCTCCCACACACCACAGTCTGCTAGCATGGCTAATTATAGACCACAAGCTATTTCAAAACATCCCGTAGAATATGGGGTGGAAAGGAGAGCAAGAGAGAGAGAGAGACAGAGAGAGAGACAGAGAGAGAGAGA
Organism: Neosalanx taihuensis; assembly: GCA_030340665.1. NCBI lineage: Eukaryota > Metazoa > Chordata > Actinopteri > Osmeriformes > Salangidae > Neosalanx > Neosalanx taihuensis. The sequence continues at coordinate 3,700,628 of CM059290.1, forward strand.
GAGAGAGGAGAGGGGGGGATGGCGTTGAAACTGGGGGAGAGACCTACTTATGCAGGGGATAAGGAAGGCCAATTCTTTGTTGGAAGATTTTAATTGAAGGATTATCTCATTCTTCCTAGTGGAAGCCTGTATATGTGTATGGATGTATGTGTGTCGGACAGGGGGACTAATAGGTGTGTGTGTGCGTGTGTGTGGAGGGGGGATGGGGGGGCTATAGGTGTGTGTGGGGGGGGATGGGGGGTATAGGTGTGTGTGGGGCGGGGATGGGGGGTACAGGTATTTGTTTGGGGGATGGGGGTATAGGTGTGTGAGTGGGAGGGTGGGGGTACAGGTGTGTGTTTGTGTGTGGGATGGGGGGTTGCAGGAGTGTTTGTGGTGGATGGGGGGTGCAGGTGTGTGTGTGTGGGGGGGTACAGGTGTGTGTGGGATGGGGGGTACAGGTGGGGGGGGGTACAGGTGTGTGTGTGGGGGGGGGTTGAACAGGGCTGGGCCACCTCTCTCTAGTCCTCTCATGGCTGCGGCCACTGAAGCTGCTCTGTTTCCGTCCTCCCCCTCCCCTTCTTTCCACCCCTCCCCTCCTCTGCACCCCTTCTCTTCCCCCTCCTCCCCCCCTCTCTGCACTAACCCCCGCCCTCCCTTGTCCCCTGCCCTCCCTCGTCCCCCGGCCCCAGGAGACGCAGCTGTGCGCTGTGAGCAGTTGGACCTGCTCCTGGAGTGGGGGGAGGAGTTCCGCAAGGCAACGTCCCGACCCGCGGACGAGAAGGAAGACCAGGTGGCCTTTGATGTTGTCCTGGGCGACCTCAACTTCGACAACTGCTCGTCAGGTAACACTTGTGTGTTTGTTGTCTAGCATGTTCCTGATCGCGCACGTGCCTTTGTTTGTCTTTGTGTTGGCATGGGTGTGTGGGTGTGTGTAGCAGTGCAGTGTGTGTATCTGGGTTGTGTTGTTGTGTTGCAGAGGACAAGCTAGAGCAGCAGCATGCGCTCTTCACCCAGTACAAGGACCCCTGTCGCCTGGGGCCAGGGGAGGACAAGCCGTGGGCGCTGGGTGAGTGAACACACACACACAGGGACACACACGTACACACACACGCACACGGACACACACGTAAATGCTGTGACATTGTAGCGATGACACTTTTTTGGGGGGTCAGTTCTGGAGACTAGGGGATGGTGAACGAGCTATCTTGGGCTTTCGAAGCGGCTAAATTAGATAGTTGCTACGTCTGGTTGTGCTCTGTGATGTGTAGACCTAAATATGCTTCAAAGATAGACACAGCCGCGGGCCCGCTGGCCGTTCACTGGGGAGGCGGTTAGTTTGGGTCTGGACGGCGATCTGAACACCAGAGGAAGTTATTGAGGACACTCGTGCATAGGGGACTGTGAGGGTCAAAACAGGACAGAGACACATGGAGGGGGGGTTTCAGTAAACCAATGATTATAACACAGGATTATCAGTATATTGTATCATGTTATATAGTTCTGTATTGTGGCATTAAAATAAAACATGCTCTGTGTATTTTGGGGATATTGTGATGGTTTGATGATGTGATGTTGTGATGTTATGATCCATTAAATGCCACAAAATTGGGGTCCCATGCATAACATGTGTACTGTTGTTTGATTCACTGTGTGTGTGTGTTTGACAGGTACACTACTGGAACCCAGTGGGCTTTATGATGAGGAGGTCAGCTCGCCAGAGAGTTTACAGAAGTAAAGCATCGCTCGTTCAACAAGCTTTCTTACCAAAACATCAGATACTGCACGTGTCATGTTGATTTAAAAAAATGATCAATCTGTCCACCTCTCTCAAACACCTCATCCACTGACACACACTTTTACGTCACAAATATACGCTTTCCTTACTTACACCTACCCACGTTAATTGTAACCCTGCAGCATCTACACACAATCTGTGTTTGTGTCTCTGTGTGCATGTATGTTCACGTACACTTCTGTGTGTGTGTGTGTGTGTGTGTGTGTGTGTGTGTGTGTGTGTGTGTGTGTGTGTAGGGTGATGGAGAACGAGGAGGGCAGAAAGGAGTACCTGGTGTTCCCCCCCAGTAAGAACCAGTGCCCCAGCCAGAAGGGCAGGAAGATCCCTCTGAAAGGCAACGGGCGCAGGATCGATTACATCCTGTACAAGGAGGACAGCCTGCAGCAGGACTGGAAAGTGGTACGATGCTCTTCTTCTTCTTGTTGTTGTTTTTGTTTCTGTTGTTTCATGTGAGAGGAGATTCGGATTTGTGCCTCATGGGAGGAAAACGAATCGCGATTTGCATGACTTCTGAAAGGGAGGGACAGAATCGTTCTTTTTCCCTCCCTCCCTTTATCTCTCCCACCATCTCCATTTCTTTGTCTCTCTCTCGCCCTTTCTCTTTCTTTCTCTCTCTCTTCCTTTATCTTTCTTTCTCTCTGTTTCTCTTTCTCTCTCTCTAAGTTTGACCCTCCTCCTCATCACCCCTACTTGTTTTTCCTTCACTTTCCTGTCTCACCTGTTGTCATGCTGTTAAAGAGTGGGGCTGCGCTGCCACCTTGTGGTGAACCAAGCAACACCACTCATTATGACGGACAACCACAGATGTTCCTAAGCGTGACAAGTCTGAATGCAAACCATCAGTGTTTTGCATCTGTTTTCATGTACTTCGTGAATGCTCTGCGGTTGATGTGTGGTTGATGTGGCTCTCCGTCGCCCCCCGCAGGACATAGAGGAGTTCAGCTTCATCTCGCAGCTGGCCGGCCTCACTGACCACCTGTCTGTGGCCATGCGCCTGGCGGTCTCCACAGGGGAGGAGGAGCCGTAAGGGGGGCGGCCGCAGAGCCGGGGGAACAGCGAGGGGAAAAGAGAAGAAGAAGAAAAGACTTAAATAAGGACTGAGCCCTGAATTACTTAATGGAAAGAAAGGACGGATGGATTCACAGATGAATGGACGCACACACACACACACCCATAGTCCTAGCTGGATTGGTTGTCACCGCCCTACCACTGTCCAACCTTCTGTCCTGCTGGGCTGGAAGCTCCCAGAAGATTCTGTCCTATCATCTGTCACTCCACCGGAATGATCACTTCTCGTTCGTAAGCCTTAGTTGATTATATTTCGATGTTTCTGCCTGTCAAGGACTGTTTTCCAAGTTTATAACTACGGCTGGAGAGGTTTCCTTTGAGGATTGCAGTGAACTCTGACTAGCAAACATTCGATTTACACGTCTCTGTCTCTTTGAGTCCACTAAGGCCTTTGTCTGTCTATCTGCCTGTCTGGCTGTATGTCTGGCTGTCTGCCAGTCTGTCTGCCTGTTTGTTTGTCTGCTGAACCCCCTTTTCTATGTGTGTTTGTGTCGGTCCGTCCATCTGTCTGTCTGTACGTCACTGTACGTAACGTTCCCTCCCCTTAACCAACCGTCAACAGCAAGGAGCTCAACAAGGGAGCGTTGGAGACGGTCCCACATTCCAGCTGTGATCCTCGTCACACCGCTCTCTGTACGTGTGATCTCCCTCGCTCAATCCCAGGAACCTCCGCTAAAGTGTCTTTTTTCTAAAGTCTTTCTAACATCTTTCTATGGCCACAGGGCCATCTTTGTAGGGAGTTTAAAGCCCCTGTGTTTCATACATTTGTAAATGGAGGTTATTGTTTAAAAGTACGGTATTGCGTTCTGAAAGAGCTTATCTTTCAGGAGCACACGGCTCTCTGGTTGGTCGGTTAAGCGGAACAGTTAGGAACTCTTGATATGAATGAAGAAAAATGTTAGAATGGATCTGATTGGGGGGGAAGGAGAATGGGGAGGGGTCCTGCATGGGGAGGGTGTCAGAATAAAATCCCTAGAGGTGGGGGGAGTCCTTGTCTGATTAAGAAAGCTCTGTCTTTGATTCAAGGAGCATGTTCCCCTGAAACACATTTTTATGCTGCCAATGCAACGTTTCTGCATGTGCACTACCACCCTGCCAAGACTCTCCTACACGAAAACACACATCACACACACACACACACACACACACACACACACACACACTAACAAGCGCACACACGCTCACCACTCCACAGTTGGTTGCCTGGTAACTGTGAACTTCTCCTTGCTCACCTGTTCTAACAATATGATATTGACACAGTTGCTGGCCATCTCAAGGAATATTGGTTAAATACGCATGTGCTTGTGTTTGCGTATATGAGCACGCGGATGAGGCACGTGACCAAGGGAGACCAGGATAGAGATGCGGTCGCTCCAGGTTAGCATGGGGCAGCCGTGGCTGAGGAATCTGCAGTTACTCCCCCACCTCCCCCTGGTCGCGTCCATTACAAAGGCGCATGTTTACATGACATTGGTTTCAGGTCTGGGGGGGTGGGAGGGGGGGGGGGGCAGGGGGGTGGGAGAAGGGGTGAGAGAGGGTCTGGTCAGAATATATCTTACTTTGTGTGTTTGTACGCCCCTACTGCTGGTGTTTTTTCGGCTCATACATCTGACAATGGCTAGCTTTTATACTTTGTGAATCCTATGATTATTATTATCACTATTATTATTATTATTACTATAAATAGCAGTAGGATTATTGATGTTATTGGTAAGGTTTATATTAGTGCCCATAACTCATCAATCTGATTTTAGTTTTTAAGAAGCACAGAACCTTGGACACAGAACACTGACCTTTTGTTGGTGTTCTGTTTGTCTGCCTGTCCTGAACACTGAGCCTGGGAGTCATGACCTGGTGCCTGGTCCAGGGTCAGGGGTCAGGGTGTAGGGGTCAGGGGAAGTGCAGTAGCTGCATGTAGTTAGTTATGAATCTGCTTTAATGGCTTCTGGTCTCCTCACAGGCACCAACACGTCATATTTCTATTTTTATTTCGTAATTTTTTTCTAACAATTTTGTTAAAAACAATATCCACTTTTTAGTTGACTCTTTTCTTATTTGATTTGGGTATGGGAAATGCTGCTTTGGGGTAGCTTAGATTACTACGTAATGTGAGAGGGTAAGTGTCTTTCTCTTTTTAAGCTTCTTTCAATTGCATCTTTTCTGCTTTTTAAAAAGAATTTCCCTATTTGAATTACTGTGTGTTTGTGTTGTTATTTGCGTTGGAAGTTTTTGTGTTTGAATATTGAGTCAGAATCCGTCCTCACGCCGCCAAGACTGAACAGACTGGAACACAGAGGGGTGTGCGTCTATTTTCAAAATCGTTAGGAGGAAAATAAAACCTACAGTATTGGCAGAACGGAGTGTACACTGAGCCACACAGAAAATAATCTGTTAAATCCCTGGAACAAAACGAAAACTGAAGTGAAACTTTGAGGGTAAATTCCCTTTCAGAGATGCCCTTCCGATGTAGCCTAATGGGAGGGGGGGGGGGTCAAGGTTGGTAAAACACCGATCAGTCCCTTCATGAAGGTCAAACGAACTGTGATTAACACACGAAAAAAAACACGCCGAACACATTAGTCTTTTTAAGACAACAGATACCTCTTTGTTGACCACGGAACGTAGACAGGATTGGTTGTCTCTTAAGATGTGTTGGCTCAACACCTTACTAAAACAAACTATACATTGTTGCTTTGATTTGATATACGTTTGTACTGTTCATCACACACATTCCTAAACTGAACTTGGTTTGTTTGGTATCGTGGCAAGATAAAATAAAACATGCGGTCAGAAAGGAACCATGAACAGGTTTCAGAACCACAAAGCTAACCATGTCCTCTAGGCTGTCACACAAAAAACCCCAAGGGCTAAACTTCCTCATTCTGCAGTTCTGAACTGCATTCTGTGGGAGGTGAGTTTAGGATCGAATGTCTCTACGAAAAGGGAAGTGAAAAATCACCTCACACTGAGAGAAACACATGAGCACATGAACGAGAGTCGCCCACTGGTAAAAGCCCCACAGTTTTTTGATGAGGAGGGATTGACAGCCTCTCTTTGGCTGGGGGGAGCCCCCTTCTCTTGGTCTCTGGTATATATACACAGCAGCAGTGTCCAGACACTCACACACAGCAGGGAAGCAGACAGACAGACAGACAGGCTGGCAGACTGACTCCCCAGCGTTCTCCAGCCACACCGTGACCTCCAGCATGTCTGCTCCTCGCTTCACTCTGCTGCCTGTGCTGCTCCTGCTGCTGGGAGCCATCACACTGAGCCAAGGTAGGAACCAGGGAGGGAGGGAGGAAGGGAGGGAGGGTGGGAGAGTGGGTCAGGGGGGGCGGAGAACGAGTGAGTAAGAGAGGAGGGAGAGAGCGGGGTATAGATTTAGGAGAAGACACTTGAAAAGCGATACTGTCAAAGGGAAATAAAGGAGGCAGAGAGTGAACGAGGGAGAGAGAGAGAGAGAGAGAGAGTGGTAAAGATTCAAGAGAGGAAGCACAATGAGACATTCGAATCATATTGTGAAAGGTGAGTTCCTTGGATGTGTCTAAAGCGTGCTAATGAATCCACCTGCTTGTCATAACGAGCGCCTGTTTGTGCCTGTGTGTCTGTAGGGTTCCGTAAGAATGCACCTAGGTGCTGTTTCAACTATGTCAACAAACAGCCCAAACATCCAGTGATCAGCTTCACAAGGACCAGTCAGCTCTGCCCTACCCCTGCCGTGTTGTAAGTATGTGTGTGTGTGTGTGTTCTGCCCCTGTGAAGGGCAGTCCTGTCTCAAGTTCATGTTTGTGTGTGAAAAGACAATGTTCTGATTGGACTCTTCCCATTCTAAGTGTGTTCTGAATGGAGTCTTCCTATTTTAAGTGAGTTCTGATTGGACTCTTCCCATTCTAAGTGTGTTCTGATTGGACTCTTCCCATTCTAAGTGTGTTCTGAATGGAGTCTTCCTATTTTAAGTGAGTTCTGATTGGACTCTTCCCATTCTAAGTGTGTTCTGAATGGAGTCTTCCTATTTTAAGTGAGTTCTGATTGGACTCTTCCCATTCTAAGTGTGTTCTGATTGGACTCTTCCCATTCTAAGTGTGTTCTGAATGGAGTCTTCCTATTTTAAGTGAGTTCTGATTGGACTCTTCCCATTTTAAGTGAGTTCTGATTGGACTCTTCCCATTCTAAGTGTGTTCTGAATGGAGTCTTCCTATTTTAAGTGAGTTCTGATTGGACCCTTCCCATTCTAAGTGTGTTCTGATTGGACTCTTCCCATTCTAAGTGTGTTCTGAATGGAGTCTTCCTATTTTAAGTGAGTTCTGATTGGACTCTTCCCCTTCTACGTGTGTTCTGATTGTATCCCTCTCTCTTTGTCAGGTTTAGGACAGTAACTGGTCGCCAACTGTGTGCTCGCCCATCTGACAGTTGGGTGGTGAAGGCCATCAGCGTCCTGGAAAACAAGAAAACTGGACACAAGACACCCCTCCAGTAACCATGGCAGCACCAATGGAGGGTAGTGACACCCAGTGTCACCGTGGGACTGATAAGCTACTGCAGATCAAAAAATGCTGTTTTCCCTTTGGAATTCTCTAGTAAAAAACTACATCAGTACAAATAAAGTTAGACAATATTTAAAACTGAGGATGAACTGAAAAAGTTAAACAACTCAATGGATTGTGTGACTAAATAAGGGGTGAAAATATTTTGGTATTTACCACTGAACAGCAGATTGTAATTTGACTGGAATTTTGGGGTATTCTGACTGGTAAATGTAATAATTTGTTGTTTTCTTTCATAATTTTGCAGAACCCTAACTTCCTGACTCTAATGTTGTAAACATGAAATATACTTTACAAATGACCTTGAATTGAATTCTTACTGAATTCTTCTGAACTGATTATAAACGAAGTGTTTCACTGCTCGTAATTGATCGAATCAAAGATGTGTGTTCAAGTACAATAAAACTGTTCATGTCAACTTGATGTCCTGTCATCAACCCACACTTGTAGTACGCAGTTACCACCACTAGAGGGCAAAGTAATACCACTCATAGCCAGCCTTACGAAGCTATTTAACATGATCTAGTATATCCTATAACAGCAGCACAATACAAGTCTGTCCAAGTGATCAAAGTCTTCTGAACCATTATGAACGTGATGAATCGTTGTTACAAGGCGTGAGGTCCCAAACAGCCCGGTTTGGGCTTCAGACGACTGGGTTGAGGTTGAACCACAAAGCATCGCAGTCGAACGCTGTATGACGTCACCAGTAGAGGCAGATTCTTTTCATTCTCTGGGCCAATAGGAGCGCAGTTCGCCTTTCTACACTGCTGGCCTAAACGTTGGAGCAGTTTTCTCCGCTCTTGTACGCGTTATTCCGCGCTAAGGTCAATGTTATTACTACTTACCCAAATTCATTCATTTAGGCCCAAAGGAAAAGGCACGGCGGGTTCTGTAACGGTACACACAGCTTGACCCAGCTGTTCCATCTGTAGAAGAGATCCGTGTTTTTAGAGGCAGCGTGTTCAGTTCCGCCGCGTTTGGACATCTTTTTATGCCCGATCGACTCGGCGCCTGGCTGGGTGGTGTGACGGTACAATGATCGAGCGACCAGAATCTGCCGTTTCCAGCATTGCAGTAAGTAGGATGGTCTTTACAGCAGATGAACCTTAGCATCCTTATTACAGATGTACTACGTTACCCCCCTTCCCCCTCTGTTTAATCCTCATTACCCCGCGACATTATCAGCGTTTTGAACTACATAGGAGCCGCAAATGAATAGCCTCGGCTCACGGCATTGCAGGATTCATTGATGTCCGTCCCCCGGTTCATGACTGCAGAGACAGTGTGTAACCCAGACCAGCATGTCGAGGCTCCTCCAGTCTGCCCAAGTCTTATGTGCTCAATCAAGACATCAGTTTGACGTTGTAATAGTTTGTGCGGTGCGCGGTACCTTATTCAGATTCAGATTCAGATTCAGATTACTTTATTGATCCCGAGGGAAACTCCTTTGTATCAACGGCACACAGTCTCGCAAAGCACACAAGGGTAAGGGTGTGAGGTAAAAGATTAGAAAGTGTACATAGGGGTAGGGGGTGGGGTCAATAACAATAAGTAATATTTATTATAATAAAACTGCACATGGACACATCTGGAATTGTATCTTTATGACAGCCCACTACGCTTAAATAACCCGACTTCGTTCTTACACCGACCGACCAAACTGAGCCTGCCTGGCATGACAGCCAGACCCGGGCATGGTCCCCCTCCAGCCGGCCGTGGACTCGGATGGAGGTGCATAGTAATGCGCCAACAGGAAAGACTCCACCGACAGTGTAAAAATTAACTTGGCCTACTAACTTGGCCTGCGGAAAGAGCGTGTACATCCTTCTCTACAGCCCTAACACACAGTCCACACGCATCCCAGTTCACGCAACTTTGATCGTTTTGTCGATATTTAAATAGCATCCTATGTCTTGGCTCTTTGTTCCAATCAAGGCTGTCTTTGATGTGATGTAAGCCACTGTACTGTGTGCAGATGACCCATAAGTCATTGCATGAGTGGTGGAGGAGAACAGTGTGTCTGCTGCAGAGAAGGAACCTTCCTTCATTGGAATGCAGATGATGTCACCACCAGGCCGTCCCCCCCCCCCCCACAACAAACCCTGGGAGGGGGGGAGGGGGGGAGGGGAGAGGTTAAAGAGCCACACACAGACTTCAGCTGCCCCTGCTCTATCACTGTCTCTCTTGCTACAGACACAACACAGACAGGCTAGATGGATAGGAAAACAGACAGACATGCTGACTGGTTGATGCAGACAAGACAGACAGACAGTCCACCAACCCAGCATGGCTTTGGAGGATTACTGTTACTATAGGTTACTGTAGGGTCAACTAGAGTAGCTCCACCTCCTCTCAGAACGAGAGGCTGGATATCAACATTGGATTGATTCATGTGTTTACTTGTTGCACCAGTTGGTTCCATCAATGAACCAAGTTTGCGGCTGTAGCCAATCGATAAGGGCGTTCAGCTGGGCCGGCGGCATGACGTCATCGTCACATGTCGACACACACACCAGTTCCATGACATCTGGGATGTCTTGCCCCCAGTCACAGGTCGACTCACTGGTTTCATGTTGAGCGATGTGGATGATGATTGGACAAGGATGAACAAGAGATAAGATTTATGGCTAAAACTACAAGCTAAGATAGACTCTTATGAGATAAGATGATATTCCCTATTCAAGTCTGTGCTGGTGCTAAGGGTCGAAAGGTGTCCTCAAGTCTATCCAGGGTTAGGGTTGGGAACTGGGCTCCTCTATCTGCCCTCCTCCTCCCCTCCTCTCTTCCCCTATCTGTCCACCTCTCCTCTCTTTCCATATCCATCCTCCCCTCCTCTCCTCTCAGCTCTGGTTCTGACCTTTCCATCGAGACACGCATGAGAGGGTTGCACAGTGAAGTACAGCAGCATTAGAGCCAGCAGAACAATCAATTGTGTTTGCTCTGCGTAGCGTGCATGACAGCGTCTGTCCATGCTGGTGCAGAGAGAGAGAGAGGGAGAGAGAGAGGGATGAGATGAGAGGCAACAGAGAGAGAGAGGGAGACATGGAGAAGGCCGACACGCGGAAGGAGAACGCCCAGCTTGGCAACGCTCTAGCTGTCATCTGGTGCGAGCTACACTGTCTCCATGACGACGTCTCTCAGATGATGGATATGATGGACATGATCCAGCATGTAAATATATTGACATGTTTCAGCAGCCTGTCGCTCCTTCCTGTCTCTGCACCATCTTGGTCCCTTGTCCCTCGTCTGTCTTCCAGACCCTGCCAGTCCTCCTCCCTTCTCCTCTCACCCTAGTCCACCTCCTCCCTCTCTCACTCTAGTCCACCTCCTCCCTCTCTCACCCTCTCTCACCCTAGTCCACTGCCCCCTTCTCTCACACTCTCTATTCCTAGTACCCCTGCTAGCCCACCTTCTCCCTCTCTCTCACCCCAGTCTACCTTCTACCTCTCTCACCCTAGTCCACCTTTTCTCTCTTCCACTGTCTCCCTCTCTCACCCTCTCACTCTAGTTCACCGCCTCCCTCTCGCACCCTCTCACCCTAGTCCACCGCCTCCCTCTCTCACCCTCTCACCCTAGTCCACCGCCTCCCTCTCTCACCCTCTCACCCTAGTCCACCGCCTCACTCTCTCACCCTAGTCCACCGCCTCCCTCTTTCACCCTCTCTCACCCTAGTCCTCCTCCTCCTTCTCCATCGCTAGTTCACCTTTTCTCTCACCATCTCCTTCCCCAGCACTCCTCTGTGGCTCCTGTCCTCCTGTACAGCTGCTGGTCATAGCAGCGTTGAAAACATCCTCTTTGGCACAGCCTGGGCTTGTATGCAGATGGAAATGTGTATCCGATATGCGTGTTGTCTGTTTGTGGTCTCCAAGGTTTCAGAGTAACTTTGTGTGTGTGCTTGTGTGTGTGCGTGTGTGTTTTCTTTCAGCAGAGGAATCTGGAGGGTTATGTGGGCTTTGCCAACCTCCCCAATCAGGTCTACAGGAAGTCTGTCAAGAGGGGCTTCGAGTTCACCCTCATGGTTGTTGGTAAGTCACTCTCTTCCTGGTTATATCACTATTGTCTGGAATGTTGCGGTTTAACAGATTGTTACCACTGTTCTACTCTTTTACCTCTACACCCTCATACCCCATGTGCTTTGATGAGACTCTGTGCCGTTTTTACTAAAGAGTTTCCCCTCGGAGATCAAGAAAGTAATTCTGATTCTGATTCTCTGGTTAGAAATATCAATTTTCCAAGGATTCTTTTCACTGGTGGAATTAAAAAGTGGATTTAAAAACTGACTGTCTGAATGCCGCGTGATGAATGATGGATCTCACTCCCTTGTCGTCTCCCACTAATCCCAGAGTATTGATGTATTGAGTTGTGATCTCTATGAGGTAGATGGATGTGGAGATACTATGGATTTTTCTAGCAGGGATGTCGAGCTTTCTGTGAATGTGTTTGGCTGTTTGTGTTGCTGCCAGCAAAGCGTGTGTGTACACGCGCGCACACACACGCACACAAAAGAATCCAGCCAGCTTGTATCCACATATACCCTGTCGGTGGTTTTGAATTTCCTGTTTGGTAAACTTGACACTGTGAAAGACTCTCTGTGGCAAAGAGAAAGAGAGAGAGAGAGAGAGAGTGGGCAGGAAGAGATTGGGAGTTGGGAAGAGTGATAGAGGGGGAGAGAGCAAAAATGATTCACACTCAATCTGTTTCAGCCCTTAACTTCTAAGACCTCTCTCTCTCTCTCTCTCTCTCTCTTTCTCTCTCTCTCTCTCTCTCTCTCTCTCTCTCCCTCCCTTACACACACTCTCTGTCACTTTCCCTCTCTCTCTGTCACTCTCCCTCCCTCTTTCCCTCTTTCTTTTGCCCATTCTTATTTCTTTCTTGTTTCTTGGCTCTAACTTGTGCTTCTTGGCAGAGCCAAACTTCCCACATCCAAGCACCCATCCAACAGTGTGGTGCTGCTCACTGATAATATGAGAGTGTGTTACTAACCCTGGCCTGATGCTTCACAAGTCTTTTCTTCGTGCTCCGTTTATCGAGGGTTTGGGGAACATTTCTCTGTGTCTGCGTGTGTTTATGTAAACAGCGTATCTGGGAGTGTGCGTGTGTGAACAGTGGTTTGTGTGGGAGTGTGTACTGTACTGTATATGTGTGTGTGCTGAGGTGGCGTGTCACGCAGTTGTGTGTGTGTGTGTGTGTGTGTGTATGTGTTTAAAGGGTGTTCCTGTTTAAGGGACAGCCAATCAGATGTCTTACTGTAGTCGGGTTTCGGCGAAATGTACATTCTATTCTCCCGTCACTCCAAGAGATGCAAGCTGCAGTACCCATGGTGCTCTTTCCTGCTCGGCATTCTGGGAGGAAAGGAGACGTTTCCTGTCCATGGGTCCAGCTGGCAGATAGAGAGTGTGTGTGTGTGTGTGTGTGTGTGTGTGTGTGTGTGTGTGTGTGTGTGTGTGTGTGTGTGTGTGTGTGTGTGTGTGTGTGTGTGTGTGTGTGTGTGTGTGTGTGTGTGTGTGTGTGTGTGTGTGTGTGTGTGTGTGTGTGTGTGTGTGTGTGAGAGAGTGTGTGTGTGTGTAAGACAGTCTGACAGGCTTAAGGGTTAGCTCCTTGCTTGCTGAGTATGCTGGGAGAGGAGGCAAACCAGGCAGGGTAATCTCTGGGATTAACTGTTTACCGTGGCTCAATCTCAAACTAGGCCTTACTGCCCCTTACTCCTCCTCAACACAGACACCCTCACTCAGCTGTGTTTGCTACACACACTCATCTTCTGTGATCCTTTCTCTCTCTCTCTCTAGGCTGCAGGGCTGCCTGTGTACACAGAATGATCCAGAGTCATTGGTTATAAACAGAGGAGTAGTGGCAAGGATATGTGGATGGTTTGCAAACAGGGACAGGTGCTTATTAATGGGAGCGTTAGCTAGCGTTAGCCATTTCTAGCCTGGCCTTTCGTGAGATCACGTGCACGTCTCATCACTGTACACATATGTTATGAAACTGGGTTCTACACCCATGACCCTGCCCCAGGCCATTCAGAGAGGTTCTAGAAGAGACAGCGCTGGCCTAGATCTTTCGGAAACATTGATGTTGTTGAATGCCAGCGCTGTTTGTTCAGAAATATCTGCTGATGAACCTGAAGGCGCTAGTTAGTGGAGATGTAAGACTGGTCAGCTGTTACTGTGAGCTTCTCAGGAGAGCAGCTTGGCCTGTCAGGAGAGAGACTCTTCAGGAGGACGACAGTATTTAACTCTGTCAGTCCCCCCTTAGGCAGGAGACACAGCAGCAATGTGTGTGTCTGCTATGTGTGACTGTGTTAACTGAATAACCTAACCACCATAACTAACAGAACATAGCCACCATGCTAACATAACATAACCTAACCATCTTAACTACAGAACATAGCCACCATGCTAACATAACATAACATAACCTAACCATCTTAACTACAGAACATAGCCACCATGCTAACATAACATACCCTAACCATCTTAACTACAGAACACAGCCACCATGCTAACATAACATAACATAACCATCTTAACTACAGAACAAACCCACCATGCTAACAACATACCCTAACCATCTTAACTACAGAACATAGCCACCATGCTAACATAACATAACATAACATAACATAACATAGCATAACCATCTTAACTACAGAACATAGCCACCATGCTAACAACATACCCTAAGCATCTAAACTACAGAACATAGCCACCATGCTAACAACATACCCTAACCATCTTAACTACAGAACAAACCCACCATGCTAACAACATACCCTAACCATCTTAACTACAGAACAAACCCACCATGCTAACAACATACCCTAACCATCTTAACTACAGAACATAGCCTCCATGCTAACATAACATACCCTAACCATCTTAACTACAGAACATAGCCTCCATGCTAACATAACATAACCTAACCAGTGTGCTAACTGGACTGCAGTCTGTTCTGGGATCACTTTAGTCATCCGGAGGCCTAATTTTAGACTCTCATGATTACAAACCATACATCTTTTTTTCCAGCCATCTTTACCCTCAAGCATACAGTGTGTGTATATCTGTGTGTCAGTGTGTGTGTGTGTTTGTGCTTGCCTTCTTTTACTCATGTGGCCTTTTACCCTGCTCTTAACAATCCCCTTTGTCCTAAACAAGATCACTCACTACTGCAGTTAGTCCACCTGAAATACCCCTACTCACATTCCCCCCCCCTCTCTCTTTCTCTCTCTCTCCTGTCTCTCTCTCCCTCCTCTTCCTCTCAGTGTTGGTTTCCCCTTACCTCTCCCCCCCTCCCCCCCGTATGCTATCCAGATGTCTCATTTCACACCAGTGTGGCTGTAGTCCCACATGTCTATTAAAAGGGTTAGTGTTTGGCAGTGGAAAAGAGCCAGAGGGGTCAGACAGTCCTGTAGCAGAGACACACCAGCATAGTGGAGGTGAGGGGGGGGAGGGCCTTTAGGGGTCTAGCTGTGTCCGTGATGGCCGTAGGGGTGTGTGGGTGAGGAGCTTAGGTGTGCGTGTGGTTCGTCTAGTTGTGTGTGTGTGTGTGTGTGTGTGTGTGTGTGTGTGTGTGTGTATCTGGGGCCAGCTGCTACACGGGGGTAATTTCTGTCCATTAGCTTGTTGACAGGAAGAGAGAGGGGAGATAAAAGACAAGAATGTCAAGAATCCTCTGATCTTCTGACCCTGTCTGTCTCTCTGCCTGTGTGTCTCTGCCTGTCTGTCTCTCTGTCTGTCTTTCTGTCACTCCACCTGTCTGTCTCCCCCCCGTATGTTTTCTCTGCCTGTCTGTCTCTGCCTGTTTTCTGTCTGTCTTTCTACCAAAGCTGGGATGTCTGTCCATCCACTCGTTCAGCTATCCCTCCATCTGTCCCCCCAGCTATCCCTCCATCTGTCCCCCCAGCTATCCCTCCATCTGTCCCCCCAGCCATCCCTCCATCTGTCCCCCAGCCATCCCTCCATCTGTCCCCCCAGCCATCTCTCCATCTATCCCCCCAGCCATCCCTCCATCTGTCCCCCCAGCCATCCCTCCATCTGTCCCCCCAGCCATCCTTCCATCTGTCCCCCAGCTATCCCTCCATCTCTCCCCCCAGCTACCCCTCCATCTCTCCCCTCAGTGTTTGGTTGGTGGGGGATGTAGAGCTACTGTTCCAGGATCATGTGGAACCAATATCTAATTAAAAGTGAGAGGAGGACAGCTAATTGGGGCATATCATCCCTCAGGGAGAGCCAGAAAGAAACTCAGAGAGAGAGAGGCAAACACACACACACACAGAGAGAGAGAGAGAGAGAGAGAGAGAGAGAGAGAGAGAGAGAGAGAGAGAGAGAGAGAGAGAGAGAGAGAGAGAGAGAGAGAGAGAGAGAGAGAGAGAGAGAGAGAGAGAGAGAGAGAGAGAGAGAGAGAGAGAGAGAGAGAGAGAGAGAGAGAGAGAGAGAGAGAGAGAGAGAGAGAGAGAGAGAGAGAGAGAGAGAGAGAGAGAGAGAGGAGAGAGAGAGACAATATTTGCGTGTGGTATGTGTCTTTTCAAGATCTGACCAACATCCAGCTATTTATTCTTATTTCTATGGTAACCGGTAACTACCGTCTGGTGAGGTTGTGTGTGCGTGTGTGTCCTCTGACAGGCGCTGTTTACACAGCAGCAGGTGGGAGGGTTTCATACATAAGTGTTGGACCTGACTTGTGACCCCAACTCCTGCAAAAACAACACCCCTCAACTGAAACACTGAAACAGACGACCAGAGAGGGAGGGAGACGGGGAGGGAGAGGGCGCAGCTATACCTGTCTGTCTGTTTGCTAGGTAGGAGAATGAGGTTGCCCCCTGCAGGACTAGTGGGGATAGTGCCGGTCTGGTCAGGATGAAGGCAATATACAGTACAAGTATATACTAGGCAGCTATACAACTCTCCCTGTTCCCTCCCCCCATCTGTCCCCCTCCTTCCATCCATCCCTCTATGCCTCCATCTCACCCTCCCTCTCTTCCCTCCCCCAAATCAAGTTGTGAGCCAGATGCTCTCCACAACAACAGTGTGTTTGTGCTAGGTCAGTGTTTTTGCTTCTGTGTATGTGTGTGTGTGCGCGCGCGTATGTGTGTGCGTGCGTGTGCTGGGCAGTTTGAGGTTTGTGAGTCATATTTAAAAGAGAAAGCATAGACAGAGGCAGCGGGCGAGCCAGGAAGAGTGAGAGAGGGCCACAGAAAGAGAGCGGTAATGGAAGGATGAGCTGTGAAAGCCTTTTCTCTTTCTCCGGCAAATGAGCCTCTGACCTTTGTCCCTAATGAAGCAGTGAATCATCTTGATTTCTTCTTCTGCTCCCACTGAGGCATTAAGGGTGTGTATGTGGGGTGGGTGCTGGGGGCCAGTCGCTGTATCAAGGTTACAGTAGTTGTGGTTTCCAGAAGGACATGCGTCTGTGTGTGTCTCCCCCTGTAGGTGAGTCTGGCCTGGGAAAGTCCACCCTCATCAACTCCCTGTTCCTCACCGACCTGTACTCCAAGGACTACCCTGGACCCTCCCAGCGCATCAAGAAGACTGTGCAGGTACCATCGCTGGCCCGCGCCATCGCTGCCCCCTCCACCCCAGAGCTCTTCCCCAACAACCTCCCCCTCCACACAAACAGTGGTTTACACAAGCAGCACTCATCTCACCACACTCATCTGTCCCCATCCCAAACTCCATTCCTCCTTTCTCTCTCCCCCTCTTCCTCAGCCCCCTCCATTATGGTTTGCACCCCCCGGCAGGGACCACAAAGAAATCAGCATACAGCCATCAGGCCTAAGCAAACAAACTTGATAGCCACAGCGGACTGTCACACAAAGGAAAGACCAAAGCCAACGATCCCAGAGACCCAGGCTTGTGGGAGGGAGGGAGGGAGGGAGGGAGGGGGAGGCTGCGGAGGGCTTTTTTCTTTTGTCCATATAAGGGCTTGATAAACAGGACAGGGACAGATTGAAGAGCTTGCATCTGGAGGACCAGTCAAAAGAAGGGGGAGGAGGGGGAGGTCTGTGTGCGTGGCTGGGATGGGGGGAGGGGCAGTGGAAAAGTTTTTTGGGGGGGGGATGTCGGAGAGTAGCAGACGTGTGTGTGTGTGTGTGTTTGAGGGTGTGGTAGGGAGGTGTGTTTGGCTTGTGGATGCGATGGAAAGAGCGAGGAAGCAAACGAGAGCGGAGATAAGGGAGGAGGACAAGGAAAGATGGTGGGGAGAGAGGCGAGGGTAGAGAGAGGTAGGTGACAGGGGGGTGAAAGGGGAGGAAGCAGGTAGAGAGGTGACATTGGAAGGAGAGAGAGAGAGAGAAGGAGGGGTGAGGAGGAAGAGGCTGTGGTTTACGGTGGATGAAGGAGATGAGATGGAGGAGAGGACGGGGAGAAGGAGAGTCCCTGGGTCAGGGTTCCGAGGGGTCAGGAGGAGGTCAGGAATGTTCCCATGAAACTCAACACCCTACAGCCAGTTTCCCACATAATGCTGGGCCAGTTGCAGCCTAAACACTGCGACAACCTCCAGTGTTCATCCTGCTGGACAAAAGCCCCGTGGGTCTCATACTGAGGGTGCTGATACATTGTCACAGAACCATGGGAATCATCATATTCTGGGGAATTTCTCTGGAGTAAAAGACATAATATACACATTGATTGAGTATTGTCTGATTTCAGCTGAAGAGACCAGAGGAACAATATTTACATTCTGGAAAAATCCATTTCGTTTTCGTAAAACGGCCACATTCCCTAAACTCCCCATTCCATTCAATTGGCTGGTTGACATTTTTGAGGTTTTCTGCCATTGGGGTCCCCCCCCCACACACACACACACACACACACACACTAAAACGGTTAAAAAAAGCGGTGTTGGTTATGCTCGGAAATAACACACACACACCAGCCTACACACAGGCACGCATATGCCAAACACATGGACACGGAAACTATGTAGAGAGCATGTTGGGTGTATAATTTGTTTGAAAGTAAAAACGGCGTCTATAAGGGGTTAGGGAGGCTGCGGAATGCGCTAGCATGAGGCAGCCTTGAACGAGGTCATCCCAGAATAACCGTCCATGTGAAAGTAGCTAGCAGCTCTGCTTCTCCTGCAGCTAAACATGAGGCATGTCACTGACCTGAGCTGGGAATACACCCACGCCACATTGCTGTGTGTTGTGTGTTGTTGCAGCTGAACACACACACACACACGCTGGATGAACACACAGGAATATCCAGCATTACTGTTCCCTGTCAAAGTTCCTGTGAGCTGTGTGTGTGTGTGTGTGTGTGTGTGCGTGTGTTGGGCATGCGTACTTGGCGTGTGTGAATATAGCTGCTGTGTTTTAAGTGTGTGTGTGTGTGTGTGTCCCTCCAGGTAGAACAGTCCAAGGTGCTGGTAAAGGAGGGCGGAGTCCAGCTCACTCTTACCATCGTTGACACTCCAGGTTTCGGTGATGCTGTGGACAACAGCAACTGGTAAGTGGTGTTGGCATGGCGAACATCGCATAGACCAGGGGTGCCCAATCCTGGTCCTGGAGAGCCCCTATCCTGGTCCTGGAGAGCCCCTATCCTGGTCCTGGAGAGCCCCTATCCTGGTCCTGGAGAGCCCCTATCCTGGTCCTGGAGAGCCCCTATCCTGACCGTTGTAGATGTTTCCCTGCTCCAGCACACCTGATTCTAATGAACAGGTCGTTATCAAGCTCTGTGGAAGCCTCATAATGATCATTCATTAGAATCATGTGTGCTGGAGCAGGGAAACTTCTAAAACTGTTAGGACAGGCACTCTCCAGGACCAGGATTGGACACCCCTGCCAAAGACAGTCATTACATCGCTCTGGTGGACTGTGTCTGAAACTCGGCTTCTCTCTTCCTTCCTTCCTCTCTCCTCCTCTCCTTTCCTCTCCTCCCCTCCTCCCCTCCTCTCTTTCCCAGCTGGCAGCCTGTCATTAACTACATTGACAGTAAGTGTGAGGACTTCCTGAATGCAGAGTCCAGGGTGAATCGCAGGTTGATGCCCGACAACAGGGTTCACTGCTGCCTTTACTTCATCGCCCCCTCTGGACATGGGTGAGCTGCTTTTTCTTCTTCCTCCAACAGTGTATCTGTTAAAATGTCTGCCCCTACTTCCTTCCTTCTCTCCATCTCTCTATCTATCTATCTATCTATCTATCTATCCATCCATCTAACGATCTATCTATCCATCCACCGATCCATCCATCTATCATCCATCCTTCCATCTGTCCATCCGTCCATTCCTCCATCCATCCATCTGTCCATCCATCCATCTACCCATCTATCCATCCATCCACCTGTCCATCCATCTATCCATTTATCATCCATCCTTCCATCTGTCCATCCATCCATTCCTCCATCCATCTATCTATCCATCCATCCATTCCTTTCATACCATATTCATGTAAGTCTGCCTCAGTGCAGTCAGAGCCAGAAACAAGCGTACAGGTTCACATGTGGGAGGAAGAGTGAGGGGCAGATCCTTTCTTCTTACATCAACCCAATCAAGTGAGAGAGAGAAAAAGGAACTGAGATCATAGAAATATGAAGAGAGATGAAAAGAGCTGGATGTAGGCGTGCAGCGTTGCGACCCAGCAGATTACGTAACGCCCAGCAGACTGAGCACGCTCAGTGGAGGCAGGGATGAGGCTTGTAAGTAGCTCACTCTCTCCATCACAGAGCCAGCCAATCAAAAGGCGATGCGGCTCACCGAGCGTCCCTGACATAAAAAAGGCCTGGATTCTAGAACATTCTCATTGATTCCTCAATTCTGGATCGTCAACATTGATGTTTTTGTTTCTCATAAACCAATATTATGCCTGCTCAGTAATAATTCCCTTCAATATACTCCAGTGCAGCAATTAGGACATGCCAAACTGCTCTCATGAATATGGTTTTGTCAGATGATAATACACATCTCTGCAATTTCGTGTGCACACACACTCAACAAAAACAATGTACCCTGTGTGACCTGGGAACAGCTGGATGTTTGACATTGTCCGCATTCTTGTAACACACAGCTCGCCTTCTCTCTCACACACCCACACAAATACACACAAACACACACCTCCAGACAGTCCGCCAAGCCTTCCTCTAGCCCGTGCCTGGACAGAGCTCTCTCTCCAAGGATGTGGGGGCGGAGGAGAGGCTGTTTGTTCTCTGGTAACTAATCAGACCCACAGTAGAGAATCCCCCCCCCGCATCACTGAGCACGACACACCATGACATCACTAACACTGGTCATCACAGACAGAGAAAAGAGACTTCCTTTGTCTCAGTCACCGCACCTTCAGGTTTGTCTTGGGAGACATCTACGGGTGACTTGATGAACTGCGGCTCGCCCTACGTGACGTTCAGAACGTCTGTCTCATGAACCCTAACCCCCAAACCTCGAAACCCTAGGAGGCAGAAAGTATTTGAATAGTTGTGAGTGTTGTAGCGTCTGGCGTATTTCTCTGTTCCGCTCATAGAGGATCGCTGTTTGATGGCATTTAACAACATGGACATCTTCAGTTAGTAGTCAGGTAGTTGGTAGTGGTTTCTGACTTTTTGTGTGTGTCTGTGTGTATGTGTGTGTGTGTGTGTGTGTGTGTGTGTGCCTCTGACAGGTTGAAGCCTCTGGATATAGAGTTCATGAAGAGGCTTCATGACAAGGTCAATGTGATCCCGCTCATCGCTAAGGCCGACACACTCACCCCGGAGGAGTGCCAGCTGTTCAAGAAACAGGTTAGTGTCTGGTGTGTGTGTGTGTGTGTGTTTATCTTGTCTGTGGGGAGGGAGGGGCTATGCATTTGGTCGCTTGTGCCTGTTGGTCTATATGTGAATCTCAGAATTGTTGCTTCGTCTTCCCAGATCATGAAAGAAATCCAGGAACACAAGATCAAAATCTACGAGTTTCCTGACACGGAGGATGACGAGGACAGCAAACTCATCCGCAAGATCAAGGTACTGCAGGCTAGAACAGAGCTCCCGAGAGTAGAACACAGCCCCGGAGGGTAGAACACAGCTCAGAAGGGTAGAACACAGCTCTGGAGGGTAGAACACAGCTCAGAAGGGTAGAACACAGCTCTGGAGGGTAGAACACAGCTCTGGATAGTAGAACACAGCTCAGAAGGGTAGAACACAGCTCTGGATAGTAGAACACAGCTCAGAAGGGTAGAACACAGCTCTGGAGGGTAGAACACAGCTCAGAAGGGTAGAACACAGCTCTGGAGGGTAGAACAGAGCAGATGAGTCGAGTTCAGTTGAATAGAGCGCAGTAAGCGTTGAGTGGTTGAATAGAGGACAGTGCAGCTTGGTGGAACTAGAACAGAGTGGAGCAGCTTACATAACTACACTGCATCAATATTGTGCATCAATCTTTCCCCGCAATCACAGTGATGAGGAGGCATTGACAGCTAGTCTATAGACGCACAGTTACATCACATACTGTTCCATGCTCGAGCCTATGTGTGTTATTCAACTCCTGATTGGTCGATAGCGGCTTGTTGATAACCTTGTGTCCTGTTCTGCACCATGTGTGATGCTGTTGATTCACGGTGTGTCGACCTATTTCTGTCACAACATGTTGAATTAAATTAGTCTGGAAAAAATCTCTCCTGGATCGCTACCGACAGACAGTTCAAAACCTAAAGAATAGTTCATTCTGAGGTGCAGCCATGTGTCTTTCTATTCCTGTTGTGATGTAACTTCCTGTTCTGTCGCAGGAGCGCATGCCCTTAGCAGTCGTCGGCAGCAACGTGGTGATCGAGGTGAACGGCAGGAAGGTCAGAGGTCGGCAGTACCCCTGGGGCGTGGCTGAAGGTAGGCTGAATCGCTGCGGCACGGTGCCGTTTGATTGGTGGAACAGGGTTTGTGGTTGTTAGTGGGTGTTGTTGTTGAGAATGCTGGTTATTAACATCACAACATCTGAAGGGGGAGCATGGATACTTGGTCAGTACTCAGAGACATGCTGCATGGTCTTTCAAGCACTCCTCACACTCTCCCCTGCACACACACACACGTGCACGCACACACACACTCATACATGTTCCACATAGTGTGTGGTACACACTGACAGGGATTCTGGAAAAGGGTGATGTACGGAGTGCATCATGGGTATTGTAGTTGTTCTGGTAGAAAGCACTCCACCACCCCCAGGGACATCAGAGAGAGACTACGTCACCCTCCTCTCACCATTGGATTGTTGTTGTTGTTGTTGATGTTCTCCACTAAGTTTTCTTTTTTTTTTAGTCCTCTTCCGAGAATCAATTTTGATTTCATTCTCAATTGCTCTGTGGTTGACCGTTTTACCAGTCTTTCAATTTTTCATTTTTTTTCTCTCTCTCTCTCTCTCTGTTTTTTCCTTTCTTCCTGTCTATTCTTTTCCATGACTGACAGAGGGCATTTTTGGTAAACGAAACCATCTTTCACTTTTTTTCTCCTCCTTTCCCTCTGACCCTCCTCTCCACCTTTATGTTGTCATGACATCATCAGTAGCACTTAACAGAACTGGGTCTTAAAGTATCATGAACACCCAAAAACTGGAACCAAGCCAGACACTCACCCCCATCGACAGGGTCAAGGCTAAATCCTACATGAAAATCATCTGTGTGTTGAAAGTATTTGAGATACTTTTGGACCCTAGTTAAGTGCTACTTATGGTACAAACCTAGGGGCGACACTACTGCCGATATAGACTTACACAAGAACACACCTAATATGCTGATATGGAGACACACATTAGTCTACTAGTCTACACTCTACTACTTCTACCAAACCTCATCTGAGATTCTTCTCTTCAAAGTATTTTTATGAGTCTAGTACAGGGGTCACGAACCTTGGTCCTTGAGGGCCACCGTCCTGACAGTTGTAGATGTTTCCCTGCTCCACCTGATTTAAAATGAATGGGTCGTTATCAAGCTCTGGGGACGCCTGGTTATTAGAATCAGGTGTGCTAGAGCAGGGAAACATCTTAAACTGTCAGGACGGTGGCCCTCGAGGACCAGGTTTGGTGACCCCTGGATGAACAACAGCGTCAGCAGTTATGGGGACTTGGTGTCTCACACCTGAATCCTGTTCTAACAGGTATTAGCACACCAGGGCAGCTTATGAGCCAATCACTGAGCCTAATGATGTGAGGTGTGCTGGGACAGGACCTCCCCCAGCTGGGCAACGCTACTTTCACTCCAGCTCACGCTGGAGCTTGAACACCTCTTGTTAGTAATCAGTAAGCATACAGCCATTTCAAACCTGATGAGCAGTACAAGAACACTGATGGAAAACAATGTCCCCACATACCAGGTTTCTCAGACACACACACAAACACACTCTTTATCCCTTGCACACAAACACAGTCTTATCACTCACACACTAACACACACTGTGTGTCCACACCATGGTACTGCTATGCTGATTGGTAACCCTGCTAGCTCTAGCAGTCCAGCTGGGAACACCTGATTGCCAGGTTATTTGATTTGATGATTGCCAGGTTATCTGATTTGATGATTTGCCAGGTTATCTGATATGATGATTGCCAGGTTATCTGATTTGACGATTGCCAGGTTATCTCATTTGATGATTGCCAGGTTATCTGATTTGATGATTGCCAGGTTATCTCATTTGATGATTGCCAGGTTATCTCATTCGATGATCTAAAACACCATTCAGTCACTGTTTGAGCAGTGCACCATTCAGACCATTAAGCATCAGGAGTTTTTAGCCAATCAGCGAAGACCATACTCCAAACGTTGTGTTCCTATTTACCCGTGACCCCCAACGACCCCTTACCTCCCCACCCCTTCATTACCGTTTACATAGCGCCCCCTAGTGGATCTTCATCAACAAGTCATATAACCCCAAGCCATCGCTCAGTAATCACTCAGAGTGGACACAGGTTAAAGGAGAGGTTAGCCCATTAGTCTGGGCTAAAACTGGGCCAGAACTGGGCCAGACCTGGGTATGTGGCTCACTGGTACCTTAACCCCTCCCCCCATCGGGACTCTCTCAGGTAGGTGACTAAGACGTGATTGGCCAGACACGCCGGGGGGGGGCGGGGCTACTGCATGAACGTCATTAAAGTAAGGAGCGGTTCTCTTCACCTTGATTGCCAGCTGTGATGACGGGTTGTGCTGTCCAATAGACACGCATCATGTTATTCATGCATACAATATGACCTCCACCCTATACAGTCTGACCTCTGACCTCCACCCTATCCAGTCTGACCTCTGACCTCCAGCCTATACAGTCTGACCTCTGACCTCCACCCCACCCTATACAGTCTGACCTCTGACCTCCACCCCACCCTATCCAGTCTGACGTCTGACCACCAGCCTATACAGTCTGACCTCTGACCTCCACCCCACCCTATACAGTCTGACCTCTGACCTCCACCCCACCCTATAGAGTCTGACCTCTGACCTCCACCCCACTCTATACAGTCTGACCTCCACCCCACCCTATCCAGTCTGACCTCTGACCTCCACCCTATCCAGTCTGACCTCTGACCTCCAGCCTATACAGTCTGACCTCTGACCTCCACCCCACCCTATACAGTCTGACCTCCACCCTATACAGTCTGACCTCTGACCTCTACCCTAAACTGTCTGACCTCCACCCCACTCTATAGTCTGACCTCCACCTTGGTATGGTATAGTATGACCACCAACACCACTCCACCCTATAGTCTGACTTCTGACCTTCACTCTATACAGTGTACTGCTGACATGCGATCCTATAAAGCAACATACTGCATCTCTGCAGACCTTTTCCAGAATCCCATAAAATCATCCAACCATATCTGTGTTGATAAAGTAGAGAGACTTCAGTCATCTAACCATGCCTGGGGTCAAGCACTTAGCTAACCATGCGACCTGTTTGGCTGGAGTGTGACGTGTGTTTCAATGTGTCTGTGGTGTGATGGTTCTGTGTATGTGTGTTTCAGTGTGTCTGTGGTGTGATGGTTCTGTGTATGTGTGTTTCAGTGTGTCTGTGGTGTGATGGTTCTGTGTATGTGTGTTTCAGTGTGTCTGTGGTGTGATGGTTCTGTGTATGTGTGTTTCAGTGTGTCTGTGGTGTGATGGTTCTGTGTATGTGTGTTTCAGTGTGTCTGTGGTGTGATGGTTCCGTGTATGTGTGTTTCAATGTGTCTGTGGTGTGATGGTTCTGTGTATGTGTGTTTCAATGTGTCTGTGGTGTGATGGTTCTGTGTATGTGTGTTTGTGTGCTGTCATCAGTAATGAGATGTGACACTCCTGTCCCACCTGCTGCATGTCTGTGTATGAATAGCTCACTGTGACAACCCTCTAGCTGTGATTAAACGTACAGCATAGCTGTTAAGTGTCCTTTAGCTTCACAAGATAACACAGTCATTTGATCTACAGTCTTCTATAGTGGTCAGACCCCATGGTGTCCTTACATGGTCACGTCACTGTAGTTGTGCCCTAATTCCATCTTTAGTTTCAGTCAGGGTGATGGTGATAAGAACGATGATGATGATGTCACATACCACCGAGAGATTCTGAGTCTGTCTCTCTCTTCCTTCCAGTGGAGAACGGAGAACACTGTGACTTCACCGTGCTACGGAACATGCTGATCAGGTGTGTGTGAGGGGTTATGCATGTGACAGGGGTTGTGTGTGTGTGACGGGGGTTGTGTGTGTGTGTAAGTATGAGGTGGCTGTCTGTGTGCGACAGGGTTGTGTGTCTGTGTGTGATAGGGATGTGTGTGTGACGGGGTTGTGTGTCTCTGTGACATGGTTTTGTATGTGTGACGGGGTTGTGTGTGTGTGTGTGTGATAGGGATGGGTGTGTGTGTGTGTGCCCTTTTCCCTTTGAGGAAAGGTTTTGTAGAAACCATGAGTGACCTTCAGTACTGAGTTGGTCCCTGTCCCTCTCCCAGGACCCACATGCAGGACCTGAAGGACGTGACCAACAATGTCCACTATGAGAACTACCGCAGCAGGAAGCTAGCAGCCGTCACCTGCAACGGAGTCGACACCACGAAGACCAAGGGCCAACTCACCAAGTATGAGGCCCCTCATCACTACTATATATCCTCTAGGTCCCATGAGGAGGGGTGATGAACCAAAACAGAGACCCTGGACTGGGTTCTCAAAGTAAACAAAGACCCTTGAGGCTTCACTGTATTGGATGTGACAGGGATCTCCACCCACGCCTTGGGAAGGAAAGTCTCCCCAAGTCGGTGAGCTTCCATCGACTCCACGCTTGATGCCTCCTGACCTCTGACCCCTGATCCACAGGAGCCCCTTGGCCCAGATGGAGGAGGAGCGGAGGGAACACGTGATGAAGATGAAGAAGATGGAGACCGAGATGGAGCAGGTGTTCGAGATGAAGGTCAAGGAGAAGAAGCAGAAACTGAAGGACTCCGAGGCTGAGGTACGTCCGGGCTGCCGCGTGTGCGTTTGCGTGCGTGTGTGGATAGAGGAAGACAGGTAAAACGATGTTTCACACTTGTGTCTGTCAATAGCTCTGGTTCAAACCCGGGATGTGCCAACATGTAATTGTGTTTTTGGGCAAGGCACTTCACCCCACTTTCCTCGGGGGGGAAATGTCCCTGTACTTGCTGTAAGTTGCCCTGGATAAGAGTCTGCTAAATGACTAAAAATGTAAATCATGACCCCCCCCTCCCTCATGTCCCCCTCCCTCAGCTTGAGCGTCGCCATGAGCAGATGAAGAAGAACCTGGAGGCCCAGTACAAGGAGCTGGAGGAGAAGAGGAGGCAGCACGAGGAGGAGAAGGCCAGCTGGGAGGCCCAGCAGAGGGTCCTGGAGCAGCAAAAGTTAGACGCCTCCAAGTGCGTGACCAATTGAACGGCTCCTTTTGGAGACTGTGTTACCATGCCGACTATGCTGTAGCATCTTTGTTGGTTAAGCTAATTCTGAAATGTTTTCACGTGATCCATGCATTTCCTCATGAACATTCCTTTAATTTCTCTTTCTCTGCCTCTCACTTTCTCTCTTGCTGCCCCTGCCCTCTCTCGCCCTTCCCCCGTCTCTCTCTCTCCCTCTCTCTCTCTCTCTCTCTCTCTCTCTCTCTCTCTCTCTCTCTCTCTCTCTCTCTCTCTCTCCAGGACCATGGAAAAGAACAAGAAGAAAGGAAAAATATTTTAAATGTTCAAACTCTTCTTACAATTTAACACAAGAAACTTATTTTACATTTGTTTTGATGCTCACGTCATTTGTGACCCTCAAATCTCTCACACACACACACACACATACACACTAAGACATTCCATACCAGCATTCCAGATGGAGGCTCCTATCATACTCTTACACACCACACACACACACACACACACACACACACAAACAAACAAACACACAAACATACACACATACACGTCCCTCAAAGCAGGGCTGCCAAGATTTTTACATTTTATGTGGAATGCATGTGTTGGTCAGTAATAATCTTTAGTATTCTGGACAATGAGGAAACGGTGTCCCTCTGAGCTTGTTCACATGGCAGGAACCATGCTTAGCCATCCTCTACACTTAGTATATACTACTGTAACTGTCTATCCTTGCTAGGACACATAATATGTACTACCTGTCTCTTCTTAGACTTCCTGCTAGTACACTTAATATGTACTACTTGCTGTCTGTCCTGGCTAGTACACTTACTAGTACACTTACTGGTACACTTAGCAGCTACCTACCCTTGTATATGTACTCTACTCTGCCTAAGGGAGGTTCAGCTTGTCATCTGTTCGTTCCCGGAGAGATACCTCTCTCACCTTTTGATGATTCATTCTAACCTTCCATGTTGACAGTCATGTGCAACCTATAATCACACATGTGCACGCAGGAACATTCCCCCGGGACACCTGGATAGCGTGTTTTGTCAACAGGAGCGTGGACAGTGCATGTGTTTGGACGTGGAATGCTCAGTATGTTTTGCAGGTTAAGGAGAGTTTGTGTCAGGTTGGAGTGTGTTGGAGACAGGAGGAGAGTGATGGTGGGGGGGTGGGTGGGGGGGGCGGTAACAGGTGCATGAGGACAGTTGAAAGCCAGGAATTCAAGAAGAGATGACCGGATTGGGTGTGTGTGTGTAACGTGCGTGTCTGTGCATGTGTGTGTAACATTAAACCCGACGTGTTTGAGGTCATAGACTTTGCTTGATGACGCAATTCGAACCAAGTTTCCATCCTCTGTGCTAAAATAGAAAACACACCAAGCTAACGTCTACATTGTCCTTCTGGAAACACTGAACACACTGATGCTGATATTCTTCTGCTCTTTGAATATATGGTTTATTTAGCAAATGCGTCGATTTTCTTTTTTATAAGACTGGTGGTAATGTTGATGGAGTTTTATATTGTAATGTGGTGGATGACCCTAACGCTTAACAAAGCCCTTTGATCTGTCTGTGTTGGGAGCCTTATAGGAAGCAGAGGTCATTCTGATCTTGGGCTAGATGCTTACTTCTCACCCAGGCGCTCTGTACTTCAGTCCTACGAGTGTCCACTCTAAAGGCTAGCATGTACTGTGATACACTGCATCGATCACAGTTCTTGTACTCTTTTTGTTGACCCTTAGAAGGGCACAGGAAGAAAACCTATGATCGGTTTCAGAAGGGGCCCTCAAACTGCACCATACTGTGTGACACCTAACCCATACCTTCCCACAATCCATCGTGTTGTCTTATGTGATGATGTGTATCGATGGAAAAAGACCTCAGATCCAACATAAAACTGTTAGTGGGATTGTACAGTTGTACTGGTTCATAGAATCCATTATTTTAGCATTAGTTCTCAAGAAACGTCTAAGATGCACTCTGAATGAATGCAAAAAGGGACATGCAAACTACTCAGTCACACACACACAAAGTCTGTGATCTCGCTACAGAACGCCATTGGTCACTGCAGAAACTTCCTGCAGTACATCTATAGCTTTTATACAAGTCATTGCACATGGTAAATCACATTAAGTGGTTTCTTAATACGCCATAATCTCTGTTTACTTCATTTCTCACCCTGTACCCTACCTTGCAAAGACATCCCAGTAAACACTCACACAATTACTTATGCCAAGAGTATATTTTCTCAGGACCGCTCTCCTATTAGGGTACCTGAATCATAAGATAGATGTAGATTATGACCAACCCCCCACCCCCTACACAGTCTGTGGTTCCTCTACCTTACACAGTCTGTGGTTCCTCTACCCTACACAGTCTGTGGTTCCTCTACCCTACACAGTCTGTGGTTCCTCTACCCTACACAGTCTGTGGTTCCTCTACCTTACACAGTCTGTGGTTCCTCTACCCTACACAGTCTGTGGTTCCTCTACCCTACACAGTCTGTGGTTCCTCTACCCTACACAGTCTGTGGTTCCTCTACCTTACACAGTCTGTGGTTCCTCTACCTTACACAGTCTGTGGTTCCTCTACCCTACACAGTCTGTGGTTCTTCTACCCTACACAGTCTGTGGTTCCTCTACCCTACACAGTCTGTGGTTCCTCTACCCTACACACCCTTCGTCTGTTTTTATCCTCTCTTCTCCAGAACCTCCTGGTGAAATTAGATATGTTAGAAGTTGTTTTTTTATTGTTGTTTTCTTTTATTCGTACTCTGTTTTCAGCTTTGTGCTGTTCTTCATTTTATTATCATTTGTTCTCTCTATCTAACTGTACATTATTAATATTAAAGTTGAGAAGGTTATGCTTCAAGACATGTGTTCTCCTTATCTTTGGAATCCTAATTCCACATGCATTTCACATGAACATCAGTACAATTGAAGCTGTATTGTATCAGACATGGAAATTATTTATTACAATTAAATACATTATTATTATTGCACTGTTACATCAGAGGTTGAATAAGAACATAGATACTTTGTGAATAAAAAGGGAGCAATGAACAGTATTTGACTTTGGAATTATTACAAACGTTAAAATATAAATAATTTTGAAGTTGCTTCTTGACTCAACTTTGTACTGATTTTGTAAAAAAATATATCCGAATCAGGACCACATTGTTGAGTTTAGTCATGCAAGTGTAGTCAACTATAAAGGTAAATTCAAAAAGTAAAACAGAAAGGCAAAATAGTTTTAGGTTTAGTTACTCTTTAACGCACTTTTATAAACCACTGTAAGCAGGGTCAAGCAAACTGTGCCTTCAGAATAATAGTAACCTTTTGCTTTGCCTTTTCATCACAAGAGTAAAATGTTATTTGTGGACAGGGTTAAATGAGCCGTATTATGTCGAAGCCTCTACTTATGCAGGGAAACTGATACACGTTAATAAACGTTGAAAATGTTGATAAATAGTTCCTTTCCTCTTTCAAACAAACGTGCCTTTGTTCCTGTGACATTTTATTTTGAAAGCTGGATCAACCGGAAACGAGACTCCTTATTGGGTTCAACTGCGCTCAACCCGCTGAAATTCAAAGTTTTAGTTTGACGGGATCAGTAAAACCGAACAGCGTTGGAAAAATACTAAGGTATGCTTTCTTTGCTTACCTTTATATTAAAAATATATATATTTACTTGTCAAACAGTAGCTAATTGTATCAGGTAGTTCACTAAGGATTTGAACTAATGTTCTGTTGAGTTAATACAACACAAGTTTGGAAGTAAATCGACAGTGATGGAATGAAATACGTTAGCGCTAGTTTGGAGCTAGGCTAGGCTCGCGCAAGTGACATTTTGGGTCTGACAATAATTGCGTCGTTTTGCTGAACTTTACTAAGCGAAAGTATAATATAATACAGTTATTTTCATTATCCTGGCTGACGCTGTTGTTGCCAAGAAATATTCAAACGAATGAGTGGTCATTGAGGCTAACTTGCCCAGTCAACGTGAATGGGCGTTGGTTTGTGTGTTTTCTTATTATTTTGGAGTACACAGTACATAACATGACCATGATCTGAGGAAATTGTTATTTCGTGACAGCAACTCTCACGCTGTTAACATGGACGGGGACGACAGCACAGGAACTTCAGGTCCCTTAAAACGGCCCAGAGAACCCTTCTCCGATATCGAGGAAAATGTTCCCTCATCTGGTGAGAGTGATGACCTCTTGACTCTGATCGTATGTTTGTCATGACATCGCATGTTTGTTTAGTGAACCTGTTTTTGCTGCACAGGCATACGCAGCCAAACTCATACGAAATGGCCTTGTCTTGCTGTGTGTTCTGTCAGAAGGGAAAGACGAGCAGAAACGAAGGCGTGTGGAGGCTTCCAGCCAGGAGAACTGGAGTCCCAAGCCGTCATCTCTGGGCAGGTCCCTGGAAGTGGAGGTCAAACCAGACACCCCTGCCCTGCCCTCAGTCCGCCAGCTCATCCAGAGACGAGAAGGTATTGATAATGTCTCAGATTATATTAAACGATTAAATGGAAATATAGATAGAGCAAACTCCATGTGTCAAACTCAAAGCTACCAGTCTTCCTTAAGAGGACAGGAGGATGGGCAACAGCCAGTCAGTATAACAGAGAACCTGCTTGTGTAGGAATGCCCCCGCTGGCCCAGAGATACCTGTCTGATCCTGGGTACCAGGTACCATCCTTCAGCCTCCTCACTGGTAAGTTAGAGGCTCTCGAGGCATTATTTTTATAAATGTATAATTTAGCCTCTTGTGCAGCGTTCAATGGTTCCTCTTAAACATGCTCTATAAATATATATATATATTGCCTATATATTAACAGCTACACAAAGTTTTCAGTGGCTGATGCATTTTTCTCAGCCCAACTACTTCAAAAGCATTGAAGGTTAGGATCAGGGAAAGAGTCGTTTGTTTTGTCTACCCAGGCAAGGAGGAGTTTCAGGCGAGCGGCAGCCACCAGTCAGTCCCTCGGCCAACTAACAACTGCCCCCGCAACCGATCCAGCTTGGTCTGTGACATCCACCAGAAACTGCAGAGCAGCTTGACTCCCAGCTCCAAGCAAGCCTGTCGCATACGCCAGGTCGGTTACTATGGGGATGATCACTTGGCAACCAGGGAGAGTGCATGTCATTAGATATCAGGTTGTTCACTAAGGCTATATTCTAATATTTAGGAGTAGCGTAATCATACAAGTCCTGAGCTTCGATCATACAGCGGTCGCTACTGAATGGAGTTCATTATACATGTATTCACAATGCATACCAAAGTGCCAATGGAACTCAATTCTTAAGATTCCTGTGAAGTTTAAACGCGTGTTTCCATCCCTGACCAATCAGGAGAGGGAGGAGGAGCTCCGCCTCCTGAGGTCTCATCCAATCAGTGATAATGCCTGGCTGAAGAGAAGCAGTTCTGACTCCTCTCTACCTGAGGTAAGCTTCCTGTCCCCCCTCCACACACCAGTCATGTTTTGCTCCACAGGTTTTCAGTAGATCCCACATCCAGATCCTGAACACCCCTCAAACTCGTCTTTATCTAACATTAGGTGCGGTTAATTTACTGCTGGTTTCTGCCTGATGGGCAGGGTTGGCTATTTTAAGACGATTTATGTCCCATTTAAACCAAGGGACAGTATGCTAGAGACCTCCATCCATTCTCCCTCCACCTTTACATTCTCCCAGGTGGGCATCTCCCACTTCAGCCCCCCCTTCAGTTGGTCGGACAGGAGGTGCAAGAAAAGGCCATGGCCTCCTCTACAGCCCAGTGACGTGAGTCGAGGTTTACCCAGGAATGAGGGCACTCACTGGGGCTGGGTCACCCAGGAGCGAGGGCACTCACTGGGGCTGGGTCACCCAGGAACGAGGGCACTCACTGGGGCTGGGTCACCCAGGAACGAGGGCACTCACTGGGGCTGGGTCACCCAGGAACGAGGGCACTCACTGGGGCTGGGTCACCCAGGAACGAGGGCACTCACTGGGGCTGGGTCACCCAGGAACGAGTGCACTCACTGGGGCGGGGTGAACCAGGAACGAGGGCTTTCATTGGGGCTGAGTCACCCACGAACGAGGGCACATATCGGAGTGGGTTACCCATGAACGAGAGCACTCGTTCGGAGTTTCAGGTGGTGCCATCTATAGTAGAGACTGTAGTTCTGTTGTGTCCGAGGCACAGGGGTGTCACAGACCAGGCACGTGCACTGTCATGATACTGTCACATGCCAGCCAGGGTTCAGCATTTGGGGTGTCACTTTATACTATCATGTACTGGACATGCATGGACTAAGGACCAACATGTTCCACCCTACTGTGGCCCACTATGCGCCTGTCACCTCTGCCAGCAGCAGTAACAGGTTTGACTGTTCAACAGGAGGACCGCAAGGCTGGGAACAGTCAGGTGAACGATGGCAGCTTCACCGAGGTGCCTGTCCCTGAGCAGTCACCCGAGGGAGGAGCGGACGGAGGCCTGGAACACACGGGTGAGATTTATCACCCACAAAGTCTTATTTAAAAGAATTGTTAATCAAATACAATTTGATTTTGTAGGGGATGGGAAACCTTGTTTTTTGGTTTCCTCTACAAACCCAGTTTTAAATTACTTAATTCATCTGAACCTTTAAATTGTTAAGTTTGAAAACCTAGAACGTATAGACTCTACCGGACAATGTCTCTCCAGGAACAGGATTTTAATCCCCTTGATCTTGAACGGCCCCATCTATGTTTATGAGCCTGTGACTGTCCAACAGGTGAGGGGAGATCATCTTCAGCTGAGATGAATCCTGTCTCTTCTCCAGAGGCAGTGCTAGTCAAAACAGACGCTTCACTGATCCACCAGCAGGGGGCAGCAGAGACAGAGAACTTAGTGCCCCCTGTGGCTGGTGAGATCCAGGGGGAGATGGATGCTTGTTCAGATGCAGAACAGAAAGAGGCAGAGCTGGTAACCTCAGATACAGACCATGGAGATCTGGTGCTGCATGCTACAGAGCAGGCAGGGGAGACCACCTACAGTGAGGAGCAGGCAGGGGAGACCACCTACAGTGAGGAGCAGGCTAAGGAGACCACTTACAGTGAGGAGCAGGCTGAGGAGACCACCTACAGTGAGGAGCAAGCTGAGGAGACCACCTGTAGGGGAAAGCAGGCAGGAGAGGTCTCCAGCAGTAAGGGGCAGGATAACATGATGGATGAGCAGGAGGACATGATGGAGGAGCAGGCTGAAGAGTCCACCTGCAGTGAGGAGCAGGCAGGAGAAGCCCTCAGCAGTGAGGAGCAGGCTGAGGAGACAGGAGAGCCTCCTAACAGTGAGGAGCAGGCTGAGGAGATAGGAGAGCCTCCTAACAGTGAGGAGCAGACTGAGACAGGAGAGACTCCCAGCAGTGAGGAGCAGGCTGAGGAGACAGGAGAGCCTCCTAACAGTGAGGAGCAGACTGAGACAGGAGAGACTCCCAGCAGTGAGGAGCAGGCTGAGGAGACAGGAGAGCCTCCTAACAGTGAGGAGCAGACTGAGACAGGAGAGACTCCCAGCAGTGAGGAGCAGGCTGAGGAGACAGGAGAGCCTCCTAACAGTGAGGAGCAGACTGAGACAGGAGAGACTCCCAGCAGTGAGGAGCAGGCTGAGGAGACAGGAGAGGCTCCTATCAGTGAGGAGCAGCAGAGAGTGGAAGTCCAGTCAGGGAGCAGGAGTGTGAAGAAGGTGGGCTTTGTCTTGGAGCCAGAGCTCATCAATGCCTCAGCGGAGCAGTTTGAGCTGGACTCCTCTTCCTCTAGGGAAGATACCATGTCAGGTGAGACTGCAGGTGTGGGCCAGGCCAGGGGGGGCAGCAGCTAGCTTGGTAGAGGGGGGAGGGTCACCTGTACAGTCATTCACACGTGGGCACAGGTCAGGCATGGACTTGTTGGGTGAAAGCAGGAACACTCAGACATGGTTACGGTTCTAGTCAGTGCACTGTTTGGCTTTTAGCATCTCTGTGGGATGGGGACATGCAATTGCACTGGTGTCACCATTCCTCTCACATCAACCGTTGGCAAGGCCAAATAACGGCTTCTCTCCTCTGCTATCCAGTTTTGTGCTTACTGGTTTGGAAGGCCAGGTAAGCTCTCAGCCCCTTGTTGTGCGATGGTAACCACGGTTGCACGGTTCCTCCACAGAGCTGAGCTCCTTCGAGGAGACCAACACGGCTGAGGTGATCGACCAGATGTTCGAGGAGGTTCTGGAGATGGCTGCCGAGAGCTGCGAGGAGGATCACAACAGTAGCATAACAGCCAGCTCAGGAGAGAAGGAGGGGGAGGAGCCCCTGTCAAACCAGGAGGAGGAGGGAGAGGAGGAGGGACAGGATGAGGACACCAGTGGAGATGAGTTGACCTTCCCTCCCTGCGGGATCCTCTCACCCCTGGGCAAGTCTGTGGAGGCTGTGGTCACTCCCATGGTAGGTGTTGGTGGTGTTCCACCTAGCTAACACGCATTACTCTGACTCTTTGGCTGTTTGTGAGCGGCTAATGCAAGCGAGGCGGTCGCTCTCCACAGAGGCTGGCTGTCAGCCAGCTGTCCAATCCTGCCTCACTGCTGTTGACCCCTGAGGAGCAGACCACCACCCCTCTAGATACAGCTCCTCTCTACAGGTTAGTCACACCTCCCCCCCTCCCCTCCTCCAGATATAGCTCCTCTCTACAGGTTAGTCACACCTCCCCCCCTCCCCTCCTCCAGATATAGCTGCTCTCTACAGGTTAGTCACACCCCCACCCCTCCCCTCCTCCAGATATAGCTCCTCTCTACAGGTTAGTCACACCTCCCCCCCTCCCCTCTTCCAGATATAGCTGCTCTCTACAGGTTAGTTACACCCCCACCCCTCCCCTCCTTCAGATATAGCTGCTCTCTACAGGTCAGTCACACCCCCACCCCTCCTCCAGATACAGCTCCTCTCCAAAGGTCAGTCACACCTCCCCCCTCCCCTCCTTCTAGATGCCGGTCATGACAGTGTGTTTCTAAATCTTTGGCAGCATCGACGCTTACCGCACCCAGAGTCAGAGCACCAAGCCGGACGTTGTGACTGTGACTCCAGGGCTCCAGAGGCAGAGCCCAGAGAAGAGCCAGACCAAGCCGCCCATCAACACCAAGGACAGAATCCTGGTGGGTAGCAGGACTGACCCACCTGTGTTCCTGCATCTGCTTTGTGTTCTTTTTCTGATTACGAGTTCTGTGATTGGCCAGGCTCTTAACGAGGAGGCGGGGAAGTTGCAGACGGTGATCAGCCAGACGCTGCAGGCTCTGGGCTGCTGTACGGACGAGATGCATGGGAGGGGCTCCCTGGAGGAGGCCGAGGCTGAGAAACTGCTGCTGGTCTCCTGTATGCACACCCGTCATACTACACACACACCTAACCCTGTCATACTACACACACACACACACCTCAACCTGTCAGACTACAAACACACACCTAACCCTTTCATGCTACACACACACACACCTCAACCTGTCATACTACACACACACACACTCACACCTCACCCTGTCATACTACACACACACACCTCAACCTGTCATACTACAAACACACACCCACCTCTTCCTGTCAAACTACACACACACACACCTCACTCTGTCATACTACACACACACACACACACACACACACACACACACACACACACACTTCACCCTGTCATACTACACACACACACCTCACCCTGTCATACTACACACACACACCTCTTCCTGTCATACTACACACACCTCACCCTCCACTTGTCCCCAGGTGAGAAGAGGACAGCTCTCCTGTCAGAGGTGGCCAGACTGAAGGTTTCTCCTCCTGAGGAGTCCAGAGCCGGGGGTGGAGATGTGGACTCCATAACCCAGGTTCCCTGCAGGGGCACGGTCAGCATCAGCAGCGTCCAGCTCCCCCTCAAGGTGGACTTTGTGTGCTCCGCCCGGAACCGCCCAGGTAGCAGCCGACCCCCCCCCCCCCCCCCCCCCCCGACGTGTCTCTCTGCTGGTCAGCATGTCTCTCTGACTCCTGTCTCCTTCCTAAGGCCGGCCCAGCCACTTCTTCTTTGTCCTGATTCGCTATGGAGCCTGTGACGTCATTGCAACCCCATTGGCCACGGCAGCGGATGCCATGAACGGTGACACCATCTCCTTCCCCACCTCCGTCACCCTGTAAGTCCCGCCCACCCCAGACGCCAATCAAACCTGAAGCTAAGCTGCTAACTCTAGCATTAGTGTGTTCTGGAGCATGTTTTGCGTTTATTACGAATGTTTAACGGTGTCATCACAGCCTAGCAGTGCGGTGGCGTCTTTTCACCATTCCTGAAACACCACGTTTACCTGACTGACTGTTCAAACGCATTCCAGGAAGGACATTCGCTCTAACTTTGAGATCGATGTGGAAGTCTACAGTCTGGTGAGAGAGCTTGTACTGGTTCAGCTGGGTTCCTGTAGGCAGGATATGAAGTCCATGCTGATGTCAGAATGTTGTGTCTTCCTCAGTCTCATTCACCTGGGAACGCCTGCTCTGTGGAGAGGAGCACCAAGTCACGAGTAAGCTCACTCACTGGATGCTCCACATAGATATAGAAAATATAGATACACATAAATATAAACATACATTCTACTAAACATGATATTACAGTGGTGCCAAACTCTTGCCATTGAGGGCCAAGAGGGTGAAGGTTTTCACCCTTTCAAGCACTACTCCAGCTGATTTCAAGTTTCTCTACTTTTTATTATTAATGTATGATATATTATCTGGAGTAGTGCTTGGTTGAAGTGAAAACCTGCACCCTCTTGGCCCTCAATGGCAAGAGTTTGGCACCAATGCTATAAATGCTCCAGATGGAAATATGAATATAGAATATACAGTACATCTATTTAGGTATATACACTCTACCAAACAGTCTGCTTCAGAGACTGTTTATACACTAATAAACATAGAGTATCCTCTGATTTGGTGCTCTGATACTTTGTGATTTCACCTCTGGGGTCGTCTGTTTCTCCTCAGGTGACCCCTAGGAAGTTACTAAACACCTTCTCAGTAAGTGTTCTCTTTCTGTCCCTCCCTGGTGGCCCTGTGTTAGCAGTGAGAATCTCTTTAGAACGGACACCTTTACTGTCTTTATGACTAAATAAGTGTTTTTCCTTTTTTAGAAGTCCAGCCACAACGGGCCAGGTAAGTCCACAGCTGTTTACTGTGGATTTGTTTCAATCTTTCCATGTTTCCTCCTTCAGTAACTGGTTGAATGGTTTGAATCCTTACTGCTGTCATGGTTCAAATCCTTGATTTGTCTCCTCCAGCCTCAGGTCTGCCCAGCCGGACTGCTCGACGCTCCAGTAACTTCAGCCTGGTCGGCTCCCACAAGATCACCCTGGACTCTCTGGGCCAGAACAAGTTCCCCCTGGACAAGGTACTGGTGCTGGTCTGGGACCCCCGGAATCTGCTCTGTGTGCTAGAGTACAGAGTGGGGGAAGCAGGGTAGCCTTGACCCCACCCCCCCCCCGACTCCTGCCTGAAACGAGACCTTGACATGCACTCACTAACTCACTCTTTCACTTTCTAACTCACTCACTATTTAACTCACTAACTCACTCTTTCACTCACTCCTTCACTTTCTAATTCACTCACTATTTAACTAACTCACTCTTTCACTCACTTCTTCACCTACCCTTTCACTCACTAACTCATTTGTTCACTATTTCATTCACTAACTCACTATTTAACTCACTAACTCACCCTTTCACTCACTAACTCACCCTTTCACTCACTGACTCTTTCACTCACTTCACTCAGTGAAGGTCTGGAGGACAGCTCAGACGGTCTGGTCTGGAGGAAAGCTTGGTGACCAGTATACTAATCTATGGGTTCGACCATTTTCCACACTGTTAAAATTTTCCACCTGGGTGGGGTCACTGGTGAAGTAATTTGTCGCCCTCCTTTCTCTCTGTCTGTCTCTCTCTCTCCCTCTCGATTCTCAGATTAAGTTTGAAGGCAAAATCCGGAAGCTTCTTGGAGATGAGTTTCAGGAAAAGGTTTCACTTTCACCCACTGTCACAACTTTGATCTCCTGTCACAGTTTAGGGAGGTCTGACATGCAGCTCTGAGGATATAGCCCTCTCAAACACGTGGAGCTTGACGAAAGTGTGTGTGTGTGTCCCTCCTCCCCTGTGCCCAGGTTCCCTTCCTGTCTCCTCTGGAGGGCAGCATTTACCTGCGTCTGGACAGCGAGGGTCACTCTAACGTCCAGCACCAAGGCTTCCTGGTCAGTCCCCTCTCTCCACCTCCCATCCTCGCTCACGCTCAGGTCACCCCTGTCTAACGCTCCTTTCTCTCTGGGCAGACCATGTTCGAGGTGGTCAGTGAGTTTGGGGCGTGGCACCGGCGGTTCTTTGTCTTGAAAGGCGGCCTCATGTCCTACTGGAACCACCCCAACGACCAGGGCAGCAAGGTGGGCACAGGTCAAAGCCTGACCCCCGCCCGTGTGGTCAGATCTGGATGTTTACCTTAAGCTTGGTATTAAAGACAATCCTGGTGTGTTTGACCACCGTATCTGCTCTGACCTCCCTTCTTCCTCTTCCTCATCTCCTCCTGCCATCTCCTCTTCCCTCGCTCCTCTCTTGGCCTCCCAGGCAGCAGAGGGCAGCATCTCCCTGTCCAGTTCCTCCAGCCAGAATGTGAAGCCTGTCAATAGGGACTCGTGCGCCCGACCTTTCACCTTTGAACTGGTCAGCAACATCCAGAGCCATCAGCAGGAAGGCCACAGCTCTCTGGCCAAGTAAGAGCAGCTCGGTTTGGTCTCATTCAGGGCTTCACTGAAAGCTCTTTTCTGATGGACCTTTTCTGATGGATTTTTTAATAAAAAGTATTCATAATAGTCATTATTAATTAGTAAGTAATTTGAATAAACCTGTGTGGAAATTCTTGTTTTTGTCATATCCTTTACAAGTGCAGTCATGGAATCATACTATTTGCAATATTGAAATAATTTTACCCAACTTGTCTGTAGATTAGTATAGGTTTATACTGTTATTATAGGGTTTTATGTGTATTAAAGGTTTAGTATACTGTATTGTATATTGTTTTATGTATTTATTTAGGAGGTTTATGATATTTAAGCTTATCATAGATGTAACTTATGTTCTGAGTACTTGTTGTTCTGTTCATCTGACAATAAAAGACTTAAACGGGAGCTGAACATGACAGAACGACCCTCTCTCCTTCCTCAGGTGCTGGTTCTGCGCTGACACTCGGCAGGAACGTGACGCCTGGATGAGCAAGCTGAACCAGGTCCTGCTGGACATCCACACCTGGAGCCACAGCAGCAGACAGACCAGGAACCCTGGGTCCAGCTCCAGCAGGATCAGGGAGAGCACCCTCTAGTCCAGTGAGAGCCACCTCATCCAGACGCAATACCGCTCTTTAACGCCTATACCGTGATTATAGTTGGGAGATTTTGTTTTGATTGAAGGTAATCAGCCTTTTTCTTATGGGTAATTAACCTAGCCTTTATGATCGTGTTTTGATTTTTTTTGCGGTTTAAAATGGAACAATGTTAGATTATAAGTAAACGTATACAGGGTTATAATATTCTTCCTTGGAACTGGATATTTGAATGTGTACTCGCCATGTGCCAACAGAATGTAAGCTAGAGTAACACTAACGCTACTAACGTAGAAACAGGACTCAGATAAACACTACAGTCTACAGCCTCTGGAATAGAGAGTTCTATTGGAGCTGTTTGGATTACCAGCACATGGACATGGTTGCTGAGAGGAATGTAAATTTGGGAGGGGGGCAGGTTGAAAATATGGACCATGTTTTCTGCTGTTCCCATCTGTCAAGTGCTCTTTTAGTCTTTATTTGTGGAGGTTCAAGATGAAGGAAAGGGTTAACACTGGCCCAGCTCTTGACGCCTGGGATATCAGCGGGAAGGATGCATAAGGGACCTTAGATAGTCTGAAATGAAGCTTAGCCCTGAGGCAGTCCAGCTCTGAGGAAGTCTAGCTCTGAGGTAGTCTTGCCCTGAGGCAGTCTAACTCTGAGGCAGTGCAGCCCTGAGGTAGTCTTGCTCTGAGGCAGTCTAGCCCTGAGGCAGTCTAACTCTGAGGCAGTGCAGCCCTGAGGTAGTCTTGCTCTGAGGCAGTCTAACTCTGAGGCAGTGCAGCCCTGAGGTAGTCTTGCTCTGAGGCAGTCTAGCCCTGAGGCAGTCCAGCTATGAGGCAGTCTAGCTCTGAGGCAGTGCAGCCCTGAGGTAGTCTAGCTCTGAGGCAGTCTAGCTATGAGAGAGTCTTGCCCTGAGGCAGTCTAGCTATGAGGAAGGCTAGCTTTGAGGAAGGCTAGCCCTGAGGCAGTCTAGCTCTGAGGCAGTCTAGCTCTGAGGCAGACAGTCAAAATTAAGAATCATCTGTGTGAAGTCTTTCTTGTATTTCCTTGTGTTCTGTTCAATGTTATAGACTGTACTTCTGCCATATTCTCTCTCTATCTATGTGTGTATGTGTACATTTATATGGATGTTATGTGTATATTCTATGCACTTGATATAAGGTACTCTGTGTAGAGAATAAAATGGCTATAACACAAATGGCACATCATAAACAAATGTTTTGGATTCCCAACATTCAGTTACAACTTTCATAAGTATCCCTTCTCCTCATCCTGCAATTATTTATTCCATATATGGCCAGGCTGAAAGCCACATTCCCTAATGAACAAGCAGGAGGGTGTCAGATGAGTCTGGGTCTTAATGGATCTGAGTGAAAACCACTTGAAAACCAGGAAGTGGGCCCAGGTCAGGAATGTCAGACAGGAAGTCCTCCCTGTGTTTGGCTGCGGCTATAAATACACTTCCTGTTTCCGGCAGTTTCTTGGGGACTGGGTGGGGTACCGTGTACGGCTCAAGGTGATGACAGTGTGGGCGTGGCCAGGAACACAGCTGTTTCTGGCCAGTGGGCTCACGGTTATGGCATTCTAGAACAATCAGGATGTGAGAGTTGTGGATGCTGTAAAAACAGTTGTAAAACTGGATTTGGAACTCAAACCAGCCAGGCTGGGAGTGTTCGGTGTAGAACAGTAAAACAGCCGTTCGTATTCTAGGACCCGGTCCCAGAGAACAGACTGACTGTGTTCTCTACACCCCCCCAGCTGTGTGTGGCATCATATAGCACCAGCACCTATCAGACTGAGTTATGAACTCATCCACATTCATGACACTGAGGAC
Source organism: Neosalanx taihuensis (assembly GCA_030340665.1). Classification (NCBI taxonomy): domain Eukaryota; kingdom Metazoa; phylum Chordata; class Actinopteri; order Osmeriformes; family Salangidae; genus Neosalanx; species Neosalanx taihuensis. Next base: position 3,743,011 of record CM059290.1, read on the forward strand.
TCTGGGAACACCCAGAGGGGGGTCTAGAACACAGAACCCAGAGCTCTGGAAAACTAAAGTTGCACGGGAAGGGGGGGGGGGGGGGGGGGGGTGAAACGTCTTAGAAACCTGCAGCTGTGGAAGATCAGAGAACCTCTGTTGTTCTTGCGTTCTTCAGCCTTCTGAACAGCGGAACAACCTTTACCCAATATGTTCGCCTTTGTTAAATGACCTATTACCCACATATTCGTTTTTTCAAGATCTGGAGACAAAACTGTTTTGCAATACAGTTGTTTTCTTCAAGCGTCAAGCAAACTAATGGATCAATTAAAGGAGCTTGGTCAACAACAAGACATAGATCTAAGTAATGATTGTGTGTGCCTGTGTGTTCAGCATTGCAGACCGTTATAAGTAGACGGTACTTGTATTAGCAGCCGTCCCAAAAAATGGCCCCAGTATTATTAACCTCTGGGACTTTAAACCACACCAGATCTGCCATATTTCTCTCCTCTCTGAGAAACCTCTTTCCTCAGCTCAGATGGGACTGCCCTCCCCGTTCCTGTACCTCTCCCCCTCCCCCTACAGGCTCCCCCCTTTCCTGCTCCCCTCATGCCGTACCCACTCCTCCCTCATTTCGCCCCCCCACCCCCTTCCTTCACTTCCCACTATTCCCAGCCCTCCGTGCCTTTACTGCCCTCCCCCTTTCCATCCAGCCCTCCTGAGAAGAGGATGTGCCTGGGAGTTTCAGTGTGTGTGAGAGAGAAAGAGAGAGCGAGCCTGTCAGTAGAATGTGCCCTCTGCCTTCCCTGTCTCCTCTCTTTCTCTCCCGCCGTCGCCCGTCTTCGTTCGCCCTCTCCCAGTGGTGTGCGTCTGGCCGTCTGCGCAGGGTTCCCTCGGTGACGGACAGGCGGAGCCCCGACACTGTGCTTCAATGTCCGACGGGTGTCAGAATGGTGGCGAGGAACCAGGAGGTAAGAGGCGGCTGCCTGCAGGCGCACACTCTGCAGTTACACTCCTGTTCGCTCACTTTGGCTCTCTCAACTTATGTGCCATTCCAGCTAACAGTTTTCTAACCAGCACCCCAGTTCAAACAGCTCTCTATTGTGAAATGTGAAGGTAGGATTGTGTGTTTACCTCTCCTGGTCTCTGCTGAGTGGAGGGCGGTCAGCATCCAGAGATGTCTTGAGCACTCCAAGGCTCCTTACTGTGTCTGTGTGTTGACTATCACCATGTCCTGCTGCATACTTTAGGCTCATTCTGCAGTGCATTTGCACGGGTTTATTGTTGTGAGAAACTGCTGATGTCCAGAGGCGTCCTCTTCCATTTTAATGATGGAATGAGACTCTGGAGTCCCATGACCATCATCCAGACAGAGATGGTTTGAGAGACGTTTGTCTAATGGGCACTTAGACGCTCACACAGAGATCATTGCCTCCATTGATTCATCACACACTCAGGCAAGTTCCGAACATTCCTGCCCGCGTCGACTGAGAAACAGTTTGAAACTGCTTGTTGAACGGATGTCGCTGGTGGTGATTGCCTGACAGATGCCGAGGCCCCGGTGGAGGTGTGGCCCGAGGTGCAGCGGGCGGAGTGTCTGGCCCGCGGGGCAGCCTTGAAGTGGGCCTCGGGGGTGTTCTGTCGCCCGGAGCACCTGGAGAGGCTGGCCCAGTACCGGAAGAGGGAGATCCAGAGGACAACCTCCATACACTCGAGACTCAAGGTACACTGACACCATGTAAATACAAGCAAAAACATTCACAGAACATTTTTAACACTCTTTGATGCGCGCGTGTGTGTGTGTAGTCGGTGGTCCAGTCGTATCTGGAGGGGGTCGGCTGGGGTCTGGAGCAGCTCAGGGAAGCCAAGGCGGACCTCAAGGAGGTGTCTCACTCCTTGAGGAAGACCAGGGCAGAGTCCAGCCGGAACGCAGAGGCGGTGAAGGTTCTGGAGACGCTCAAAGACCTGTCCGTCAATCACTGTCAGCTCCTGGCTGCCGTTAGCAACCTGCCCCGCCTCTACGCCGGTGAGGCCAGATGGTGTTGTTCTGCCTGCATCCTTTCAAAACACGCTGGAGAAGCCTTGAACTGATACAGCCCTTCCTGATCTCCTCCCTAACATTCTCCGTCCCTCTCCCTCCCTCTTCCTCTTCCTATCCCTCCCTCCCTCCTCAGTACGGGGCATGGTGCTGGAGACAGAGAGGTTGGTGGAGTCTCGGAGGCTGCTGGAGGCCCACAGCCGGCTGATGGAGCTGGAGTGCTGGCAGGACGACGTGCTGTGGCAGCTCCAGGACGCCGGGTCCTCAGGGGGGGCAGCGTCTGCGCTCAGTGCCCAGGATGAGGAGCTGGTCAGGGCCTATTTCTCAGGAGTGGGCCGTCTGGTGGAAGCTCTGGGTGAGGGGATGGAGAAGGAGGAGAACAGAGGAAGTATTCGGGGAAACGAGAAAAAACGTCTTGATGATACAGCTGAAAGGATAAAGAATTCATGAAAAGAAAGGTTTAATCAAGGATGGTTAGTGATCAGGTCTGATGTGGTTCTGCTGGTCCCAGGTAAGGAGCTGTGGGCGGTGGTGAGCAGTGGGCTGGCTCTGGCCCGTCAGAACCCCACACCGTTCGTCTCCGCCATCCGGATTGTGGAAAGGGAGGAGGCCCTGGACCGCATCTTACTGGCCGAGAGAGGAAGCGGCAGCGGGGCTCACGGCAGACCCCTCCCCCCTGGGCGGCCGCGCTGCTGGAGAAATCGCTTTTTTCAGGTGACGGTGGTGAGGGGGGTGGTGGAGGGCTGGGAGGGGGTTTGGGGGCTGCCGAAACCGGTCTTTCCCTGTCAGAGTTGTGTGACGTCCCCACCGCCCCCCACCTTAGGTGCTGGAGGAGGCGGTCTCTGCACGCTTCCGGAACATGTCCTACCTGCACACCCGCGGGCCAGGCCTGGCGGGCCACCTGTCCGCCCTCCAGCACGGCATCGTGGGGGACCTGGGCACGGTGCGCCACCTCCTGGAGCACTGCGTGCCCCCGCGGTACCAGCTGACCCGGGCGTACCTGCGCTCCTGTCACCAGTGCCTCCAGCAGCACCTGGCGCAGGTCAGCGGGTGGGAGCTGGAGAGCGGGGAGATCTTTGCTGTGCTCAACTGGGTCCTGCACATCTACAACAGGTTAGTGATGTACACCAGAGCAGAGCTGGGTACATCAGAGCACAATGCTCTTCAAACATCAAATAGTAGATACAATAGAATAAAAAAAAAATATCCTTTCTAATTTTCGTGTGTGTGTGTTTGTGTGTGCGCGTGCCTGTGTGTTTGTGTGTGTTTGTTTGTGTGTGTGCGCGTGTGTGCCTGTGTGTTTATGTGTGTTTGTGTGTGTGCGTGCCTGCGTGTTTGTGCGTGTGTGTTTGCGTGCCTGTGTGTTTGTGTGTGTTTGTTTGTGTGTGTGCGCGTGCGTGCCTGTGTGTTTATGTGTGTTTGTGTGTGTGCGTGCCTGTGTGTTTGTTCATGTGTGTGTTTGGGTGTGTTTGTGTGTGTGTGTGTGCGTGCCTGTGTGTGTGTGCCTGTGTGTGTGTGCGTGTGCCTGTGTGTGTGTGTGCGTGTGCCTGTGTGCGTGTGTGTGCGTGTGCCTGTGTGTGTGTGTGTGTGTGTGTGTGTGTGTTTGTGCATGTGTGTGTGTGTGTAGTCCTGAGATGATGGGCCACCCAGATCTGGAGAGTGAGGTGGAGGATCTGGAGCCTCTCATCTCCCCAGAGGGACTGGAGCAGCTCCAGAACAAATATGTCCACAGTGTCCGGGTGAGAGGGCCTGTCTGTCTGACTGTACCCTGCCTGTCTATCTATACCCTGCCTGTCTGTCTATACCCTGCCTGTCTGTCTATACCCTGCCTGTCTGTCTGACTGTACCCTGCCTGTCTGTCTGCCTGTACCCTGCCTGTCTGTTACACTGTCAGTCAGTCAGTCTGTCTATACCCTGCCTGTCTGTCTGACTGTCTGTCACACTGTCAGTCTGTCTATACCCTGCCTGTCTGTCTGACTGTCTGTCACACTGTCTGTCTGCCTGCCTATACCCTGCCTGTCTGTCTACCTATACCTGTTATGTCTGTCTGTCTGTCACACTGTCAGTCTGTCTGCCTATAGCCTGCCTGTCTGTCTGTCACACTGTCAGTCTGTCTGTCTGTCTATACCCTGCCTGTCTGTCTGCCTGTCCAAACCCTTCCTACCCCTATGGATTTACATTACATTTACATTTAGTCATTAAGCAGACGCTTTCATCCAGAGTGACTCAGTAGTTACAGCCTTGCCCTGGGACACAACGTCATGTTGGCATGAGCAGGACTCGAACCTGCAACCTTCTGATGACTAGCCCCCTTCCCTCACCGCTCGGCCACTCCATCCTGTTTAAAGGGAATGTGTGCGTGTGTTCCAGAAGAGTGTGTCTGAGTGGATGCACAAGGCTCTGGAGGTGGAGCTGACAGACTGGAAGAGAGACCAGGAGCCGGACATCGACCACGAGGGCTTCTACCACACCAGCCTGCCCACCATCATCACCCAGGTGAGCCCACACAGACGCACTGCAGCAGCACAGGGCTCATGGCTGGAGCTCTGATCATGTTGCGTGTGATGCTCAGATGCTGGAGGAGAATGCCAGGGTGGCCCTGATGATCAGCGAGCCCCTGAGAGATCAGACCGTTCAGATGGGTCTGTACGAGATGGAGAACCTCCTCAACAGGTGTGTGTCCCCTTCTCTCCTCTCTATATCCCTGTCTGCCTCCCTCTCAGTATCGCTGTTGTTCTGTCTTTCTCCAGCTCGCTCTCTCATCTTCTGACTCTCGAGCTCTCTCTCTGTCTCTGGCTCTCTCCAGCACTCCCTCTCACCCTCTCTGACTCTCTCTCACCCTCTGTCTCTCTCCGCTCTCTCTCTATCCCTGTCTGTCTCCCTCTCAGTATCACTGTTGTTTTCTCTCTAGCTCTCTCTCACCCTCTGTCTCTCTCCAGCTCTCTCTCTCTCCCCCTCTCTGTCGCTCACCCTCTTTGTCTCTCTGCAGATCTCTCACCCTCTCTGTCTCTCTCTCTTTCTCTCTCTCTCTCTCTCTCACCCTCTCTGTCTCTCTCTCTCTCTCTCACCCTCTCTGTCTCTCCCTGTGTTGGCAGGTTCCGTGAGGCTCTGGTGGAGTTTGGGAAGGAGCATCGCAGAGACCAGAACTCCACCAAAAACAAGCTCTACCTCCATTATCTTCTGGCTTCAATAAGCAACTGTATTATTCTCAAGTGAGAGGGGGTGGGGCGTGTGTGCGCGCAAAGCAGTTAGCATGTGCCCGTGTGTATGATTAGACCTGACCTCCCTCTCTCCCTCCTCCTCCCCCTCCTCTTCCTTTCCCCCTCTCCCCCCACCCCACCCCCTCCCCAGGACCTCCACAGAGATCCTGCAGCAGCAGCAGTCTCCCCGCTCGGCCGGGCGCTTCTCCCGGACGCCCCCCAACCCTCTGGCTGCTCTGGAGCGGGCGGTGCGGCGAGCCTGCCGGCTGGTGATGGAGCAGCTCCTGCTGGATCTGCAGCCAGCCCTGCAGGGAGTGCTGTCACGTCCTTGGCTGGCTCAGGAGGACACCCTGCCCCAGCTCAGCGCTGTCCTGGAGAGGCACTGCGAGCTGTACAGATGCGTGCGTCCCCCCTGTAGAGAGGTAAGAGCAGTGTCTAGCCCTCTGTCTAATTACCTGCCCACCCATCCATCTCTCCATCCATCCATCTTTCCATCCATCCATGATCTCATACCATAAAAATATTGGAATCAAAATGATCAATCAATCAATCAAAATAACGTCACAGTTGGATCCTGTGTGTTGTCATGGTTCCAGTGGGTTGTCATGGTTCATGTGTGTGGTTGTCATGGTTTCTGTGTGTTGTCATGGTTCCTGTGTGTGTGTGTGTGTGTGTGTTGCTAGCGCCTCCTGGAGGAGAGCCAGAGGCTGGCGGTGGTGGAGTACGTCCGGGTCCTCATGCAGAGGAGGTTAGTGTGTCGGAGCGCTGAAGAGAGGCAGAAGCTGGCTCAGCGCATCAGCCTGGACGCACAGAACCTCCGAGACCTCTTCCAGAGACTGGTGAGGATGGGATTAACACCTGGGGACCCACACACAGGGGCCCACACACAGGGGCCCACACACAGGGACCCACACACAGGGACCCACACACAGGGACTACACACAAGGACTACACACAGGGACCCACACACACTTAGCTTAATATGGTCACTCTGATGTGTGTGTGTGCCTGTATGGATGTTCAGGAATGTGAGGGCTTGGTGGCAGAGGTGAATCCCATGGCCCTGCTGCCTGTGCTGGCTGACTTCATCAGACTTAAGGACCCCAGCATGCTGAGTCTGGAGGTGTCGGGCCTGGTGGCCAAGTTCCCTGATATCAGGTCCATATACAACTGTACCATTAAACAGTAGGCTCAATACTATTCACATGCTACATACACATAATACATGTATTTGTATAAAATTAACTACCGGTAATGTGCATATAAAATACATTTTAGATACATATATGTATTAATATGCAAATATGTTGTTTGTAGATATATGACATTATATGAGTGTGTGTGTGTGTGTGTCAGTGAGGAGCATGTGTCGGTGCTGCTGGATGTCAGAGGGGATGTGTCCAGGGACGTGAGAGGGACGGTTCTGGACCTGCTGGAGCAGAGCGCCCCTCCTCTTCCTCCTGGTTACAGGCCCATCTTTACAGAGATCCTGGTCCCTCCCTCTATGCCCTTCTGCCTGCCCACAGCCAAGTGTGCCTGACTGGGCCACACCGAGGCACCAAATCACATCTACTTCAACTTTGAACAAGACATTTTCATGGGCTTTGTAGTACAAACCAATGTGAGATGGTTGCTGCTGAATCAGACCAGATCATTTTGAGTTATTTGTGGAATGTTCCAGACTAGGCTTAATCTCTCTATGGAAAACCAGTTCCTCAGTGTGCATGCATAGTTCTGGAACTGGATTATGTAGTAAAAGCCAAATGGGATGTATATTTATGTCAGTGGCTAGGTCACTCTTCTAATTAATCTGGAATGGCTTCAGACTTTCTCCTGATTCGCCAAGTGTGGTGTTTTTATGTTTTTGCAATTGTGTTTATATTCAGAGCTATTTACAATGTAAAATAAAAAAGTGAAAGGTATCTGGTTGTTTACTGAATTCCTATTCGCATAAATGTAAAAAAGGAAAAGTTAAAGTATGACCAGATAATGTATTATATGTAGGCCTATATAATAATGGTAATAGACTGGGCATGGTATGACTTTACATCACGTGACTCCAAACCTGTGACGTCACGGGGAAAACATGTCTGCCCTCATGAAAGCAACGCTGCTTTGATCCAGTGTGGTATCGAGCAGGCACACACGTGTAAAAAGTCTAGAATTCAATTAAATAATACAACCAAAGAAGCTGTTTCCAGTTTAGTCTTCCGACGTAATGAAGACTTTTTGTGGCAGAGCGAACCCCACCACTGGTGCGCTGGACTGGGTGGAGGAGAGCGAGGAATACGACTATCACCAGGAGATAGCGAGGTAATGCCAGCCCGGCTGATCACCAGCCTGATCACCAGCTTGATCACCAGCCTGGTCACCAGCCTGATCCATGTCTTGCCCTGGTGGTTCAGAGTACTAGTGTAGCGTTGCACCCTTTCCTATCGTGTGTATGTCAGTGAATAGCAAGCCTAGAAACTATGGATGCTCCGATCATGACAGCGTGAGGACCGATGGCCACCTGTAGCGAGGCTGTATGAGCTTCTCATGACTGGATGTGTTTCTCAGGTCCTGCTATGCCGATATGCTCCACGATCATGACAGGGTGAGTTTGGATTTTAGACCAACCCAATCCCAGGTGCCAACATGAAATCCCGCTCACTTTTAAACCTGTTTGATAATCGTTGTCAGAATGAGAAATACTACCGGGGCATTCGGGCAGCGGTGGGCAGGGTGAAGGCTCGAGGTGAGAGGGTGATCGTTTTGGACATTGGCACAGGGACCGGCCTCCTCTCCATGATGGCTGTCACTGCTGGGGCGGATGTGTGCTATGCGGTGGAGGTAAGCAGTGCTGTGCTGATCTAGGATGTTAAGCTGTTTCAGATTTCCTTGAGTAGGACTTTCAGTGATGTTGAACACCACCTCGAGCAGCAGAACAATTAAGGAGTCTGTATATATCTATAGGATATCTATAGGAGAGGTGCTGGTCTGTCTATCTGTCCATCTCACTGCATACCTGTCTACCTATGTCTGCCTGTATACTTGTCTGTCTGTGTCTGCCTGCATAGCTGTCTGTCTGTGTCTGCCTGCATACCTGTCTGTCTGCCTTTGCTGAGGTGCTGGTGAGGGAATGTAGAAACACTGTAGAACAGTGTTAAACAGGACCTGTCTCCTCCTCATCCTCTTTGTCTCCTGCTGTTGATGTATTCCACATGTCACAACACACCGACTGTTGACGCTGACGTCTGTCCCATAATCCTGAAGGTGTTCAAGCCCATGGCAGAGGCAGCCCAGCGCATCGTGGAGAAGAACGGCTTCTCCGACCAGATCAAGGTCATCAACAAACATTCCACGGAGGTGACCGTGGGCCCAGGTCAGCAGCTGCGGGGCGAGGCCTCGCCTCACAAACCCACCCAGGCAGAAACACTGCCGTGAGCACGGTGTTTCAGAAACGCACTCGCTGATGTCCAGTGTGTTTGCTGGGATTGCAGATGGAGACATGCAGACCAGAGCCAACATCCTGGTCACAGAGCTGTTTGACACTGAGCTGATAGGAGAAGGAGCCCTGCCCAGCTATGAGCATGCTCACATCCACCTGGTCCAGGTGGGTGTGTGTGTATGTGTGTGTGTGTGTTTGTATGTGTGTGTGTGCATTTATAATGCACTTGAATCACAATATGAATGTAAGGACACAGTGTATGTATATGTGTTGAAGATGGAACAAAAGAGAGCCAGAGGCTGTGATAGCCAGAGGCTGTGATAGCCAGAGGCTGTGATATTCAGAGGCTGTGATAGCCAGAGGCTGTGATAGCCAGAGGCTGTGATATTCAGAGGCTGTGATAGCCAAAGGCTGTGATAGCTAGCAGATAACCTCTGTTCTGTCCTCCAGGATGGCTGTGAGGCTGTGCCCCACCGGGCCACCGTCTACGCCCAGCTGGTGGAGTCAGAGCTGCTGTGGAGCTGGGCGCAGCTGCAGTCTCTGCAGGTAGGGGGCGCCAGGCTGCTTCCCCCTCCAGAGGTGGCCCGCTGTGCTGGAGCTCACTCTGTCTGCGACATCCAGCTGAGCCAGGTGGCACCGCACAGCTTCACCCCCCTGGGCCCACTCTGCACCATGTTCACGTGAGTCTCACACACACACACACACACACACACACACTGACCTTGCTGTACTATGTTCACCTGAGTCATACACGCACACACTCACACTGACTTTGCTGCACCATGTTCAAGTGAGTCTCACACACACACTGACCTCGCTGTACCATGTTCACCTGAGTCATGCACACACACACACACACACACACACACACACACACACACTGACCTTGCTGTACCATGTTCACCTGAGTCACACACACACACACACACACACACACACACTCACACTGACCTCTCTGCACCAAGTTCAGGGAAGTTGCTTGCATACACACACACTGACCTCAAAGTTCTTATTAGACCCACATACACACATGGACACACTGATGCTCTCTCCACACCCTCCCTCAGTGTGGACTTCAGTAAGCCAGTGAGCAGCGCCCCTCAGAACCACTCTTCCAGCTTCTCAGCCCTGTCCAGCGGCCGGGCCCAAGTGGTTCTGTCCTGGTGGGACATTGACATGGACCCTGACGGAACCATCGTGTGCTCCATGGCACCCAGCTGGACCTACCCAGAACCCCGCTCTGCTCCAGTGAGTACAGGCCTGGCCTCCTGCAGAACTACAGTTTACACACTCTTCATCTGCGATCGGGCAGAAATATCCTCAGAGATATCCAATGAGAGGGAAGTTGAGCTGAGTGGTGATTTCTGATTGGGTGATGGTGGCGTGCGGACAGTGGCGGGATCACTGGATGCAGAGCGTGTACTTCCTGCCTGCAGAGAGGCCGGTGGTGCAGGGGGAGGAGCTTAGTCTCACCGTCTCCCATGACGACTACAGCCTGTGGTACAGCCTGGATTCAGCCAGGTGAGCGACTCCTTTCCACAGTGACTTTACTGTCGGTGCACTCTGTACAAGCATGCTGAATTCAGCGTCTGAATTTATTGTAGCCAATTAGGGAACAGGATAGAGACCCCTCCCTGTCGACCGTGCTGCACCTGCCAGGCTCACCTGGTCTGGACACGCCCACGCTTCGGAGAGCTCAACGACAAGCACAGGACAGAGAGCTACGTTGCCGCTCTGCGCTCAGTGAGTATTATGGGATGGACGTGGGCATTGGTTGATCACTTTAGTGAAAAGAGTCTCTGGTGGGGTTTGTTTACAGAATCAAATCATATGGATGGTTACAGACTTACTTGGTTACAGCAGATGTGCTGGAGTAATGGGGGGGTGCTTCTGACTGTTGCAGGTTTTAAACGCCGACAGCGTCTGTTTAGGAGTCAGCGATGGCAGTCTGCTGCCTGTGTTAGCTCACATGCTGGGCCCTAAGAAGGTAATCAGCCATTCTCTGATTTGGGATTGTCTGTGGTTGCTTCCAATGTCCAAATATTCCATCAAAACCATTAAGTGAACTCTGTGTTCACGCAGGTGTTCAGTTTGGAAAATTCTGGAATGTCAAAGCAGGTCATTGAAAAGGTGAGCGAAGAGAAAGAAGACACAGTGTCTTTAGCGTCACTCACTCTCACCTGTCAAACTGTCAGACAGTTCTCCCTCCAGATGTGCGGCCTTGACGTGGTGACTGTGGTATTTTCCTCAGGTTCTGGATGCCAACTCCATGAGGGGGAAGGTCCAGGTTTTGGGCATCCGAGCGGACCAGCTGTCCAGTTCTGACCTGGGAGGAGAGCAGGTACAAGATCACTGCCGACTAATCACTGACCAAGTAGAGTCGTTTAAGACAGTGGTTCTCAACCCTGGTCCTCAGGGCCCACTGTCCTGCATGTTTTCGATGTTTCCCTGCTCCAACACACCTGATTCAAATGAATGAGTCATTATGAAGCTCAGCAGAAGCCTGATAATGACAATTCATTTGAATCAAGTGTGTTGGAAGGGGGAAACATCTAAAACATGCAGGACAGTGGGCCCTGAGGACCAGGGTTGAGAACCACTGAGAGGTTCCACTGTTTGGAGGAGTCGGTCACATCCCACCACTGCTAATGTGGCTGCTGTCCTGTAGATCTCAGTCCTGATGGGGGAGCCCTACTTCAGCACCAGCCTGCTCCCCTGGCACTCTCTGTTCTTCTGGTACAGTCGGACCTCCTTGGCAGGCCTGCTGCGGCCTGGCGCCACCATTCTGCCCTGCTCCGCCACCCTCTGCATGCTCGCCGTGGAGTTCCAGGTAGGACGGCCTGACGGAGAGGAATAGACCTTATAGGTGAAAGACGTTCGATAGAGGTTTGGTTCAGCTGGGTCTTCATTCTCATCTCCTCCAGGACCTGTGGAGGATACGAGCTCCTTGTGGAACATGCGAGGGCTTTGATGTGGGCCCCATGGATGACATGGTGCAGGTGACATCACCAGCTTCGATCCCTCATACGATCTCCACTCATTCACCCTGCGTTGCGCCGTCAAAATGCGTCTCCTCTTTCCCCCTTTTGCCAGTCCGAACTATTTTTCTCTCTTCCTCTTCCCTCTCTTCTCTCAGCGCTCGATGGATTTCCGCGAATCACGTGAAGCAGAGCCGCACCCTCTGTGGGAGTACCCCTGCTGTGCCCTGACCACACCCACCCCTGTCATGACCTTTGACTTTACACAGTGCGTTCCCCAGCAGCCAATCACCAGCCAAGGATCCGTTCAACTTAAGAGGTAGTTAGAACGTTCTTTACCTCAAGTTGTTGGGGTGAACACACACACACACACACACACGGTATTCTAATTGTGCTCTAGTATGCCTGGAATACAAGGTTTTACTGTTTTCAGCTCATTGTCTGACTGTTTCTCACTTTCCAGAAGTGGTCGTTGCCATGGCGTTGCTCTGTGGATGGAGTACCAGCTCACTGATGACATCAAAGTCAGCATGGGCCTGACGGGACCAATCGGTGATCAGGTGAACATGACTAGAACCAATCAGAAATCCTTAAAAGTATCCTTTTGTTTTACATATGGTTTGGAACATCCTTTGAGCTGTGTACAGTCTGGACTGAAACCCCCTTTAACAGAAACTCTCCAACTCAGGATTTTGTTTGAGATATCGACAGTCATTACTGACAGCATCTTAACCTCTTCCTCTGTAGGGTGAATGTAAGTGGAGTCTACATCGGAGACAGGCTGTGTATTTCTTTAGGACCCCCCAGGACAGCTCAGGGGGTCAGGGGGACAGGCACCCCTCTCTGTCCTACACCTTCACCTTCCAGCCCAGTCTAGGAGACATCAAGATGGACTTCAACATGGAGCTGTAGTGATCCAGGGCATCTGAAGACCCTCAGCTGAACCTTGAGGTGAACTCAGCCTCTTCATTCCTCCCTATCATTAAGCCTTTGAAGGAACCCATTTACTTGTTTATCTCATGTTCTCTAGGCTAGCAGAAAGCAAGGCTAGGAAGCAAGTGAACAAGGAAAGGTGTTCATGTAGGGAGGGTCTGAAGACAAATGTAGCTGTGTACAGGATCTAAAATTATGCAATTTTATGACCCAAAGACAAGTTAAATACTTAAGAGAAGTTTTTGAATTGTTGTTGACCTCAGTTTCATTCTCCTCTGGGCCTGTGTGTTTGTACATCTTTTTTTTGCTGTGTTAGAAACTGACTTGGATAAATAAAATGTGACAAAATATTTCCTTAAATCCAACCGACCTGCTCGTGTCATACCTTGATGAAATGGAATGTTCTGAAAAGAAGTGTCATTCCTGTATTCAAATGAAACATCTCTCAAAATACTCACTTTATTAACTTTATTTTTCAATTCTATACAGAAGTAAATAACAAATTGTGCGCTAACAGGCATAAATATTACTTGCACCCGTCTACTGAATGAGATTGCAAACTTGAAAAATAAATCTAAATCATTATTGAATATATACAACATGGTATTAAGAACATGTTACGACTTCAAGGAGACTTCCTCCAATTTATTACAATTATTACAACTTTATTTGTATCTTACAATCGGCAAGGACAGTGATATACTGATTTGGCCCCCCTGGTGCATGAAATGGGGTTCCCCTGACTGTTTTTTAGGGTGGGATGGAATGCAGTCATTAAAAATAAGGCAAAGGATAATCTTAAGCATCCGCTAGTTTGGTGTTGTCCAGTAGAATCTTCTCCCCTGGTTTGAAAGCAGGCATTCCTAGGTATGGGCAGCTGGCACAGCGGAAGGCATCGCCTAGGTAACACTGGCAGGGGCAGGGCATAGGAATGGTTAACTACCGGAAAGATTGTTTGAACACATACAGCACAGACTGGAACCTTTCAAACACACACATACTCCAAGCAGGTCTGTCAAAGCAGAATCCACTGATATATGAAGTGTGTCGTTAGTCTGAACACTCACACTTCCACAGGCAGACTTGGGCTGGATGTTTTTCTGCTTTCCTTTGCTTTCCTCCTCCAACTCCTCAGCAAGCCCACAGGTGCTGCGCAGAGAGAATCACATCAACAAAGTCTCACCTTGACAACGTAACACAGAGCCTACAGTATTGCCGTAAAGAAAACCCCCTCATTATGCCAGCTTTGTTTTGTTTACACTGAGTCAAACAAAGACTGTATTATGCCATCCTGTGTTGGTCTTTAAATGGCACTCTGGTATTCTCTGCCTATACTGTATGTTAGACTTCAGAACTGTGTGACATCAGAGGTGCAACATTCCCACCTTGAGTAGGCTGTGTACAGAAAGCTTCATTCTCACCAGTTCTTGCAGGCTTTCTTCTTCTTAGTGGTCCCGTCACCACAGGAGGGGGCCTTGAGGGAGGTGGGGTCCGGCTTCTTTAGGTCGTCTGCGTCCAGCAAATCATCTGAGTCCACCAGTTCCTGGAGAAGAGAGGAGAGCGGGTGAGACCAAACAGAAATACAGCTGACTCAACTACATTTGGTCACAAGCCAGGGGCTGTACGTAAACACACACACACACACTCTCTCACCACATCATCATCATTCATGTCATTGGCAGACAGGGTCCACATCTTTGCAGCGTTGGGGTCTAGGGCAGGTTTTACAACTGAAACACAAGAATAGATAGAGTTGTATATCAACACACAGACAGACAGGTTTAACATAGTCAGAGGACAGTGGAGCATAAACATGCTAGAGTAAGCAGTAGCACTTACCTGGTTTGGGGGTCTTTTTGCCAAAGGACAGCTTGAGCTGGCTGGAGGATCCCACCTCGAAGTTGGGTTTGGAAGCAGACATGCGTACTCTAGACAGAGTGTTCCCCTCAAACCCAGTGGCTGCTCTCAGGGCAGAAACGGCCCCTGGACTCAAAGAGCCTGAACTCACCTGAGGAAAAACAACAACACAGAAATCAACCCTGTTCTCTACTGATCCCAGACCTGTACTGGTAACAGACCCACTACAGAGACACACCTCAGTCACTGACATCAGGCCGGACAGCTTCAGGGCTGACATCAGCTTCTCTGCTGTCCTCACACTCTGGCCTTCGCTTCCTGAGAGGAGAAGGTCATAGTTCAAACTCAGGATACGTCCGGCTGATCATGAGGGTCGTAGCTAGGCATGAGACAAGCTTTGGCTCTGTCCTCCAGTCCTTCCTGTCTTGATCACTCTCACCTGTGACTGGTTCCTCCAGGATCAGCCTGCCCCCTGGTTTAATAACTCTGGCCATCTCTGCCAGCGCCTCTGAGCTGTGGACTGTGGAGCTGTCAGACAGCAGCCCGGACAGGACCCAGTCATAACTGGACGCTGTATGGGAGGCTGGGGGAACGTTGGAACATGTGTCAGCTGCAGACCTGCTTCCAAAAGTCAACCCAGGAGCCCCATGAGATGTTCCACTTACACATCAGCAGTCTCTCAGTGTTCTCCAGGGCCAACTTGCCCCCTGACCCCACCAAGGCCCTCAGACTCTCTGCCAGCTCCTTCAGGGTATCTGGGGACGACGCTTGGGCCCATACCAGCAGCACACTGTCTCCTGCTTTGACACCAATGTCTGCCATAGCCTGCTGCAAACAGCACAACATTATATGGTTTATACCATATAATATATTTATTATATATAAAAAATATATAAACATTTATATATATATATATTCCATTGGCACATAGTATGTGAATACACCGTCTACAGTAGCAGGACAGTAAGGAGACATTTTATTAAACCGCGTTTACGAGTACATTATCACAGTGGTCTCAAACTCGTGCCAAGAAGGTGCAGGTTTTCGTGTCAACCAAGCACTACACCAGCTGAACGAATTTCTCCACTTAGTGAAATCGGCTGAAGTGGAGCTTGATTGACAAGAAAACCTGCACCTTCTTGGCCCTCGATGGCACGAGTTTGAGACCCCTGACGTAAGAGTTCATCCAGACCAACAATGACGGAGCAGCAGTGCGCTACGCAGCTGATAAGACCTGTCACATGAGCTGTAAGGGGCGAACTAACTGAACATGACCTTGTTGTACCCCTTCTTCTAGCTTTAAGGATACAATATATTGCATGGGATATATTTAAGGTATTGTTTGATTTGTAAGCTGAGTGTGTCACACAAATGAGTCAGCATATAAACACACCCAAGCCTGACAAAGGCAACAGGGTGGTGAGCTGTCCAGGTTACAACACCGGCGAATACCTCAACAAGACATGAGGTCGTTTCAGATACATATACATCCCAAATAAAAGTGTTCTAGTAGAAATTCTTCCCCCTCACCTCTTGTTTGTCGTACAGAACGGTGTCCGTAAACTAATAACGTGTTTGTTATCTGGACACGCGGGTTCCCCTCTTCTCTCTGGCTGTTTTACCACTCGGCTGTGACGTCACATCCACGGCTGGACCGCAGGTTAGCTACACAGGCTAACTAGCGTGAGCTAACGGCAACCTAGTTTTGCGACGCAGTAGCTGTGTGAAAAATAGCAACGGTGACATCCATACATAATACACACACTTAATATTCAGACATGTCTATTTCCAAAATACTGTACAGTTTGATGAAATAGCTGTTAAACTACCTCCGCTACAACTAACCGAGGTTACCGATCTACGTCATCAATCTGCGGGAGAGCTACGGAAGCCTAGAAGAAATGACGTAGAGCCACTAAACCATGGAAATTACGTAAATGTATCCATAAAGTGTTTTAAAACATACATAACTGTGGAACACGACAACATATGACAGTTTTAAAACATCAGAAACATTAACGGATCGGCTACACTACAACACATTAGTCCAGGGACTAATCGTGAAGACTTTAGAGCTTCACGATTTCAGTGTCGCATGAAATCCTGCGCTCAGTTGGCGTCTAAATAAATCCTTGATCTGAGTGCAGGTTGTTATGGCGGCGCTGCTAAGAGGACTGAGAGCAGCGAGGGTCCTGCGGGGTCTGAGCAGCGGTAAGACGTGGTTCATAAGACTGTCTAAGGTAGAGGTGTGCTTAGGTTGGTGAGCTATTTTGCTGTCGCTGGTAATATGATCTAGTTAAGGGGTTTCTTGCAACTGCCTACCAACCTTGCCCACCAATGTCACTTGGCACAGAAGGTGATCATGAAGGACAGAAATATTAGGTAACATAACGTTACCTCGTTGCAAGCAAATGGCACACTTGGTTACTAACTAAACATGGCCATACGGAAAGATTTATTCTGAGAGTAGTAAGGCATTGATCGGGGGTGCGTCCTCCTAGAACGTCTGTTTCAGAGCCAGTTGGTGTTTACTTTCAGCATGTAGTCACAAGTATGTGCGTGTTCCGCAGGCGTGCCTTTTTGTGAAACTAACGATCTTAACCCAACTAACGTACCAAATTATGATAACGGGACACCTTATGATTATGGCACACCTTCAATCAATCAGATCCACAGAACTATTAAAGTTCCAGACAGCCTGAAAGGCCATTAACAGTCAGGGAACAAACAGTAACATTTATATTGATCGAAACCTTCTATCCACTCTGCTGATGTCCCCTCAGTTGTGGTTCCGACAGCCCCCACTGTAAATCCTCAGTTTGCTGGCCTGAGACGAGGCTTCCACTGTGCTGCCCTGCGGAGGCTGCAGGAGGACTCCAAGTCTGACAAAGAACCTGCGTCCTCCACCACTGCGTCCTCCTCCACTGCCTCCTTCCATGAGAGTAACCAGGCTGATCACGTAGAGCAGGAGCCCATTACCGCCTCCTCCCAGGAAGTCCCAGCAGCAGACCCTGTCTCTGAAGAGCCTCCACAGCCCAACACCAGGTCAGGACACGGTCACCACCGCACGCTGGTGCTGTAGATCCATGCAACACAATAAGGATTCGACTATGACGATCAAGAATACACATTATTCACCACTACAACCACAAATGTTTAATGCTATAAAGTCATGTGGCTTGATTCCTGACCCGTTAAGCAACTCGGAACCAGAACAGGCCTGTCAGTGCTACTAATGTGGGTCTAACTTGATGCTGTTGGTCGTCTCTGTGTGTGGCTGTGCAGCTATGCAGACCAGGGTGGAGAGCACGGTGAGGAGTATGAAACAGAGGAGCAGCTGCAGGCTCGGGTCCTCAGCGCCGCCCTGGAGTTTGTCCCCATTCATGGCTGGACAATGGAGGCCATTTCTGCAGGGGCTGAGGTCTGTCTGTATGTGTGTTTGTTTGTGTGTAGGTGTTTGTGTCTGTGTGTGTGAGTGTGTTGGTGCACCACATGTGACATCATGCAAATCCATAGTGTTAAATGTGTGTTTCCGCCTTAACTAGACCGTAGGCTTGTCGACTGCTTCTTCCGGGATGTTCCATAACGGGGCAGGAGACCTGGTCCTCCACTTCATCTCCCAGTGTAACACCCAGCTGACTGAGATACTAGCTGAGCAGCACAACCAGGTGCAGCTTGGCAATGCAGAGTACGTACAGAACATTATACACACGCCCTCTCTCTCTCTTTCACAAGCACAATTTCCAAAGCATAGTTTTGTATAGGGGTTGAAAATATAAACAAAATCTTGATTTAGGTTTGAATGCACATAGTAGACTCAAGATTTTATTTGACACATACATGATTATACCTGCAACCACTTAAACAAAATGAAAATATAACAAAAGGAGGCTTCAGGTACTGTGTGCTGATGCTGGACATCTCTTGCAGGCCAAAGAAAACGGCAGAATTTCTTAGAGATGCTTTAGAAACTAGACTGAGGATGCTGGCCCCATATATTGACACATGGCCACAGGTACAGTATGTTACTCACAACACGTAGCTGTGTGTGGATGAATACAACTTTGACAAAAATAATCCCTATGTCTCTGTAAACTCTTTACCAGCTCATTTCACCAGTTCGTAGTTTATTCAGAAATATCTTCAATTTGCTACTATATCCTTTACGTTTTCAAGATAAGATCATCTTTTATTTGTCCCGCAGAGGAGAAATTGCAACCAGACACAGTCATGAAACCATTGCTTTCTTATACTGTTCTGTTAACATTTCATTAAGTGTGTCCTCTCCTGTCTCCAGGCCATGAGCATCTTGCTGCTCCCTCACAACATCCCAGACAGTCTGAAACACCTTTCCACCCTGGTGGATGACATATGGTACTACGCTGGAGACCGCTCCACAGATGTGAGTGGGTCCTCTTTACCTTCAAACCCCTCCCCTCTCTTCCTCTCGTCCTTTCGTCAGCAAGTCAACAACATCAGGCCTGCCTTGGCAAAGGTTTTCACCCACTCACTCTCTGTCTCTCACTTACTCATTCACTCACACTCTCTCTCTCTCTTTCTCTCTCACTCGCTCATTCACTCACACTCTTTGTCCTTGTCTGGAATGCTCTTATACCCTAACCATTTAACTACAGTGTTGTTAGACAGATTTCCTTTGAGTACCTTTGGTGTTTTTCCATGGGTTTCCTCGCTCTCTGTCCTTGTCTTAGTTGAACTGGTACACGAAGCGCGCTGCTCTGACTGGGATCTACAACACCACAGAGCTGGTGATGCTGCAAGACTCCTCTGATGACTTTCAGGACACCTGGAACTTCCTCGACAACCGTATCCAGGATATAGTCAACATGGCCACTACGGCAAAACAGGTGCAACTCCATATTTACAATTTTTTTTTTAAATATCTAATTAAAACTATCTGTAACTCAAACTTATAATATTGATAACGTTTTTGTCCCATTTTTTGTCTCATGTATTTCTGCATTGTTTGTCCATGTTTAATTGATGGGCCTGTAGGTGAAGTCTACTGGTGAAGCCGTGGTGCAGGGACTTATGGGAGCAGCAGTGACGGTGAGTGGTCTTATTATAGGTAGCAGGTCAGAGTGCTTCTCTAATTAGCTAAATACTGTACATCTTAAGGAATATCATGTTTATCTTTGGTGTTTTTGCATCCACGTTAACAATTGGATCTCCATATACTGTCTTTAAAAATTTAAACGTTTTTGAGGATTTCTAAACGTGTTCAAATCTAAAGAATGTTTTTCTCCTGTGTTTAGCTGAAGAATCTAACCGGAGTTAACCAGAGACGATGAACTAACATGGATGTGTCTCCCTTCTCTCTGTGGGACACTCTGTAAAGCCTAGCCTCTCTGAGCCAGCCTCAGTCATGTCTCTGTGATACTCTGAAGGCTGGTGTTGTCTAGGCCTCTCCTTTCTAGGCCACTGAGCTAGATGTCTGGTCTGTGAATATGAGATTGATAGTTTTTGCCTGCGAGGCTTCACTTGACTAAAGTTTGAAATGGTTTTCCCACACATCCACTCCTGGCCCAGATTCTCCTTTTGTAAGAAAGGATACAGATATATTAATTGTGTATTGTTGTTCACATGTTTCCAATACATAAACCATTCATAAATAAAAAGATTACTGGTCAATTGTTTGAACATTTGTATTTTTGTTATTATAATTATAGAGGAAATATTTAAATAAAATAAATTGACCTAATAATTGCGTAATACTGTCATGTCTTAAACCAGGGCTTTTATTGCGAAGAATGAGAGAGCGATGAATGACTCGGATATGAAAAAAAGAATCCGCCCAGTTCATCCTTATGTCCAATCACTGATCTCGGTTAACTTTTTGGTCCAATGAACATCGTTCTAGTCTGTAGGCCTTGACTCCTACACGGCTCCGCTTTTATCCAACCGAGACCAAAACCGCGAAGCGACCTTATTGTGAATTGGATGTTTTGTTTTGAGCCATGCCGTATGCCAACCAGCCAACCGTGAAGATCACAGAATTGTCTGACGAAAATGTCAAATTTGTCATTGAAAACACTGACCTGGCGTAAGAATTCACAGACTATCATTTTTTTTGTTGCAGTTCTACGGTCAGGTAGTCTAGCTGTTTGAACTTTCCGCAGGCGCAGCGGGGTTAGCTAGCAAGGCTAAAAGCTGCCAGACTGTCATTTATGGCAACATTAAAACAGCTAGCAATAGTTTCTAAATATAATTATGGGCTACAGTGGTCAAAGTACATGTAGTGAAATGTTACAGATTGTTCTGTTATTGTAGAAATGTAACGGTCAAGATATTTGTTAGCGAAGAAGAGCAGATGAGACCGATTGGGACCTGAACCTGTGCTACCTGCTCTGTATGGATGGATAAACCTAAACTAGCCATTCAAACTATGCTGCATTCAGACTCGTTTTAATTTATTAGTTGGTTCTTTTTTCTACCCTCAAGATATTTAGTTGTCAAAATGGTCCTAAAAGGCATACTGTCTGTATTCTGACGGTTGATTGTCTCTTTCTTTTGGCTTTGTGATTCGACAGGGTTGCCAATTCTATTCGCCGTGTCTTCATGTCGGAAGTTGCCACTATAGGTAAAACCTCCACTATCCTCACACCTTTTATATTTAAACACACGCTGAGACGATTGAACTGTATTCAACCTCCTGCATGAATCTCGTTTTAGCTATAGATTGGATTCAGATTGACGCAAATTCGTCTGTGCTCCACGATGAGTTTATTGCGCACAGAGTGGGTATGTATCATTACTTCACAGTGATGTAAAACCTCCTTAACCTGTGAAGTCAGGAAGACATTGTTCTGGAACACAGCGTTCTCACCCTGATCTTCTGTTTGCTGCCTCTCAGGGCTCATCCCCCTCACTAGTGATGACATTGTGGACAAGATGCAGTATTCCAGAGTGAGTGCTTGATGACCAGACATGATGGATACTGTATGATTCCTGTAACAGTGATACACAGTTCCACTGCTCGCACACATAAACACACCCTCTCTGCTTCATTTAATTCTCTCTCAAAATGAAAGTCGATGACTCCGTCAGACCTGCATTAAAGAAGACCTAAAATATAATGACTCTCTCCCCCCCAGGACTGTACCTGTGATGACTTCTGTCCAGAGTGCTCTGTGGAGCTGACGCTGGACGTCCGCTGCACTGAGGACCAGACCCGGCATGTCACCTCCAGGGACCTGCTGTCCAACAACCCCAGAGTCATCCCTGTGAGTGGGCTACCTCCCCACCAGAAGCGCCCCGTGCCGGCCAACCTAGAGTAGCTGAGACTAGACAGACATTAATCTGCTTTAAAATGATCACTGACATGAGTCACTTTTGAAGAAAAATGACAGACTTCTTTTCCGGTGTTCAGGTAACCTCAAGGAGTCGAGATAATGATCCTAATGACTACGTGGAACAGGATGGTAAGTATTAATTACCTTTTAAGTATCTATTATGTAATGTGATCTTATTATTTATTTTACCCCATATGCTTCAGTGGGTATTGTGTTATGTGTCCTGGTGTATTGTGTTTTAGTGATTTATTTGTGTTATTTTATGTGAAGCACTTTGGGTCAACTGAAGTTGTTTTTAAAGGTGCTATTTAAATCAAGTTGTGTAACTGACCTGTCCTATGCTAACCCTGTCTGCTGTTAGACATCATCCTGGTGAAGCTTCGTAAGGGCCAGGAGCTGCGTCTCAGAGCCTACGCTAAGAAGGGCTTCGGCAAGGAGCATGCCAAATGGAACCCCACAGCGGGGGTCTCCTTCGAGTACGACCCTGACAACGCCCTGAGACACACGGTGTTCCCACGACCCGAGGAGTGGTACGGCCCGTTTAAATGATGTTGCTTGAGCACTGACATCAGCCACAGTCATCGACTGTAGTTTTATGTGTAAACTTCCCCATACATGACTTGAGCTTGTCATCTGTCTTAGGCCCAAGAGTGAGTACTCTGAGATCGAGGAGGACGAAGTGGAAGCGCCTTATGATCCAAATGGCAAACCAGAGAGGTGAGTATCAGCCAGGGTTCTGCTGTTCCAACACTGGAAGTTTGAGCAGAAATACCCACCGACACCTGGAGCGAATCTGAACAAGACGCCTCTGTTCTTCTGTCCCTTGTCTGTCTGCCCCTCTGTCTGTCTGTCCCGTGCTGCTGTCGGCAGGTTCTACTACAACGTGGAGTCGTGCGGCTCGCTGCGGCCGGAGACCATCGTCATGTCAGCGCTGGCTGTGCTGAAGAAGAAGCTGAGCGACCTGCAGACACAGCTGAGCCACGAGATCCAGAGTGACGTGCTCACCATCAACTAGCACCAGGCCCACATCCAGCTTCAGGCCCACATCCAGCCCAACTAGCACCAGGCCCACATTCAGACCCACATCCAGACCAACTAGTACCAGACCCACATCCAGACCTGTGTCCAGCCCACTTCCACAGCCGTGAGATCCAGAGTGAAGTGCTCACCATTAACTCACCAGAGTTAGAGAGAGTGCTCACCAGATCTGCATCCAGTCCACCTCTACTTCATGATAGCCAACAAGACAGGACAGTGCTTGCTGGATCTGTTGTCTTTCAACATTACTACCAGTACAGTCACATGGTGACACCTTCTACCAGCCAAGGAAGTTCTGGAAAAATGTAAGAGAGATTTGTAGGTTGTATATTCTGGTTGTAGCTGTACTTGAGAAAGCTTGTTTATACAGACCCATTGCTGTCATGGTCATCCTGTTTTGGGCTTTGGAACTATAATACTATTTTAAAGTTAATTTTGTGTATAAAAATGAAAGGTTGTTTTTTTTGTTGTTTAATAAATCAACGTAACACATTTTTATCCGGTTAAAACTGTTTAATTCTGGTAGCCTAAGTACATAACGTTCGATTGCGTGTGGATGTCAGGATGGAGTAATTATTTCCATTTCAGTAATTCGTCATCCATTCCCTCTGCTCTGCAAACATGTTTCAAACCCTGTCCCACACAAACACATTCCCAACCCTACCCCATGCAAGGCAAGCATTAGGTGTCTGATTCCTTCAACAGGGTAGCCTGTCTTCCAGCACAGGCCACCAGCTCCATCTGGCAAACCTAGGACTCTGTCCTCCTTTTGTCATTCTGCATAACAGCTCAGTATCCACAGGTGCTGAGTAACTTTGAATATTCTGGAGGTTCATCCTGTGCGTCCACCAGGGGGCGCCTTGTTCTCAGTGGAGCAATGTCACAGTGGGTCTCAAGCTGTACTGCTACCAGGAGACCAACAGATGGTACTGGCAGGAGCATGTGGTCTGTCCAGGTGTGTGAGGAGGCAGAGCTTCCTGTCAGGCCTATATTCTTAATACTGTGTGAAATTTGTGTCGAGAGGAGCCAGCTGAGGTGGCTGCACCGGTTGATGGAGGTGATGGAGATGTTGAGACCAGACTTGAAATAACCAGGCCTCTTCACTACCTGTCTGACCTTCCAGGTGCTTCTGGCTCAGATCATGGTGAGAGTCGTCCAGCAGGTAATGTGTACGTTAAGCTATCGCATTAGGATGTATGTGTTTTGTTTTGCTTAAGGGTCTATTTGTATTCATTGTGAATTTTGGAGTGTATTTGTTAATCTCCCAGGGGGTGATACCCCTTTCCCAGCAGTCAGAAAACGATTTCTCTCCTCGCAAAATAAATTTAACACCAGCTTTCTCCACATAATTGATTAAAAAAAATCTTTTTCAGGATATGGACCACACAGGCCAGGTTGGAGTGTTGATGGGGCTTGTGGTAAGGGGAGTGTGTTAGTGTGTCCTCATGTCTGTACGTAGTGTCCTACAGAGACGGTAACCGTGGTAACAGTCACATTTCGTTGACAGGCCCCTACGCATTTCCTCTGGCTCATATTCATCTTCCTGTTCACTCACTCCTACTTGAATTTCTGCGCTTCGGGGACCGCAGGTTCTATGGGGATTGGTGGTCAGTTACATTCCATAGCCTCGGATTGCGTCTGTCCACTTGTGTGTGGCTTTGGAGATGAATGTCCTCTATTCCATTCCAGGAATGCTCAAACACTGGCTAGTTTCTGGAGAAACTGGATTCTCCTCCTTGGAAAATAGAAAAACAGGTAGCAGTGGCTCACCAATAGGCCTAGAAGCAGTTAGTGTTCATGGTGGTCCTGCTAGCTGCTGACTTGAGTGAGGTAGAATTACAAATATACACTCTATTTGCATATGGAGACGTGTTCATACATAGAAACATACCTGCATGTATTTGGACAGTGGTGTGACAGTATCGGAGGGATGTTAGTGAGACTAAGTCCAGCACAGAATGAGTTAGGGTTATTAGGGTTATTTGAATGTTTCCTGACACCCAAGTGAATGCAGAGAGACTAAACTAGCTCCAAAAGTGAACCCATGAATGCATGAAGCAGGTTAGGATGATGTTTTCTTCTGTGACTCAGTACATGGTGGCTCTACCTCTGCACATTTTTTAAAGGGAAACTATGGCAACGGTATGGTGTGGCTTTGCCTGTTACTGGGGCCTCCTCTTGCTGTGATTACCTATTTCCATGACAACTACATCAGCATCGCCATGATCACCATATTGGTCTCCTACCGGTATGCCAAGCCCAGTTATCAGTCTAATAATAGAAGGTTAATCAGCTAATATTCTAGTATTGAAAAACTGCTGACTATACATAGTACACGATTTGTAGAATTTGTAAAAATGTATGTCATGGTTGGTGGAAAAAAATCTGAAAAACGATTTAAATAAACTGATAAATATCTGAAACAATATTTCTATCCACAATTCATTGCGTGACGACAACTGTGGATCACGTGACAGTGTCATTGAGGCGGAAATGAAAGTGAACTAGCGACACCAGCGGAGCGCAGCTGAAAAAGGTGAGAGGGGGAAAACCAGGGGAATGTGTCCATGTCAGGAGATATAACACCATGTCAGGTGTGCCGTGTCTTCAAATATCCCCCTTTATATATGTTTGTGAACAGCGTTAAGGCTCATTATCGGTGTGTCCTTTCCAAGCCCTCGAACCTGTAGCCTAGCTTAGCATCAGCTGGTCAGACTCTCCGTCTTCCGTGTTTGTTATTGTGCGCAGCCAGTGAGGCTTTAATAAAGCAGCTTTAATCTTTAATAAAGCAGAACTAAGACTCTGCTGCTCCATCACACTGGGCAGCCTCTCCAATCATAGCAGGATACCTGGATAACTATATAACCACCAGACTGTAGTGAGTGACCCGCTGCATCAGAACCATGTCCCTCTTCCTAACTGTTCATCACATCACCTTCAGCTCCATGTAGCCACCTAGCATTAGCAGCTTATCTTTATAATGTTCCTGTGTTGTTTCCCTGCCTAACTCTTCTCCATTGTCCCACCTACGACTATTAGTGTTGTGCGAATTGCCCATTTATTTTTTCAACCGATCCACCAATAAATATGAAAAGGACCTAATCTAGCCAGATAAGATGGAATAACGGACGATGTTGTTGAAAACATGCAAATACCTAGAAGACATGCAAATAACGGGCAAGATCAGATATTATTGTCTTTACAAGGATCAGACTTCTAGGTTTCATCTTAAGGACATATTTTATTCATTCAGTATTTATTTTAAAGGGAACAATTGGAATTACCGGTCAAATACATAATGATAAAGGTCAGCGTTGACCATCGTCGCAGAATGCGATGTATTTCGTAAAGGGTGACCTAGTCATGGTCCAAGCTAGTCCTCCTTAGTTTATTCGAGTGTAAATGTCAAATAAGGTCTAATAAAATCAGTTATATTAGATGAATCATTTTTTGACTTGTCTTTGGGTGTCCAATAAGTACTGATCAAATCAGTGTGTGTTAGATTCCTCAATGTCTGTCTGTGTCAGGCTGTGATGTCATGGCAGCTGCCAGTGTGACCAGACCTGGCCAGAGCCAGACCACAGGGAAGTCCCAGTTGACCTTGAAAGGTAATAAACCATTTACAAACGTTCAATCCCACTGATCTCTGCGTCAGCACTTCTATCTTCCTTCCCTTCCTTCCTCCTGTGAGTCATTTTCGATGCCTCTCGGTGTAACTCTTTGTGTCTTCATTACACCTAGATATTATCATGTGGGCATTCACCTCATCCTAGGCCTGGTGTACCACTTTGTACCAGTCCTCCCCCCTCCATATTCAGAACTGCATGATTAGCTTAACGACTAGAGCCTACAGCAGTGCTGTCAAACTCGTGCCGTCGAGGGCCAAGAGGGTGCTGGTTTTCACATATTCCAAGCACTAACGAGTTTCTCTATTCAGATTCAGAATACTTTATTAATCCCCGAGGGGAAACTCTTTAGCAACAACGGCACACAGTCTCATTAAAGCACACGGGTAAGGGTGTGAGGTGATAGAGTAGAATAGTGCACACAGGGATAAAGGAATAGGGGTAAAATAAGTGAGTAAATGCACACAAGGGGTAAAGGCTGGGAGTAAAATATAGTGCTTGGATACAATATATACAGATCTTGAGATGAAAAATAGGAGATAAATAGTTGGGAGATACAACCTTATTGACTTAGAGTCATACTACTACTAGGGTCAGTCATACTTTCTACTTAGTGAAATCAGCTGGAGCAGTGCTTGAAGTGAAAGCCTGCACCCTCTTGGTCCTCGATGACACCACTGGCCTACAGGATGCTAGCTCTCCAGGGACATGGGTGGGCTGCCGTGATAAACACAGAGTCATGTTCCCCTGGTGTCAATTAGAGGGCGCTGTATATTCGCTAGTGTTCTGGCTCAAATTAAGAGAAGAAGCTTGGGCTGTGTATGCATGTCTTTCCCCAGGTACATGTGTCTATTGTGTCTCCATCACGCGTGCCCTTCCTGTCTGTCCTCTGCCTCAGTGGTCTCAGCCAAGCCCCAGTCCCCCAAGCTGCCCAGCCGCCACTCCAGACTCAGCTCGTTCGTGGAGGTGACAGCTGATGGCCTGACCAGCGAGACCAAGAAGACAGGCAAACGCAGCGGACACCAGGAACTGCAGTGGAACGAGGACCTGACCCTGTGAGCACAGCCTGCATGCTCTCATCTCCTACTGTGTTGGAGTGTGGCTGTTTGCCTGTGTGTCTGACTGTCTGTGTGGCTGACTGTCTGTGTGGCTGACTGTCTGTGTGTCTGACTGTCTGTTTGGCTGACTGTCTGTGTGACTGACTGTCTGTGTGTCTGACTGTCTGTGTGTCTGACTGTCTGTGTGTCTGACTGTCTGTGTGGCTGAATGTCTGTTTGGCTGACTGTCTGTGTGTGGCTGACTGTGTGTGTTTGTGTGTGGCTGACTGTGAGTGTGTGTGTGCGTGTGCTGCTGACTGTGTGTGTGTGGCTGACTGTGTGTGTGTGTGTGTGTTTGTGTGTGTGTGTGTGTGTGTGTGGCTGACTGTGTGTGTGTGTGGCTGACTGTGTGTGTGTGTGTGTGTGGGGCTGACTGTGTGCTGCTGGGCCCTGTAGGAACGTGACCCCTCAGAGCCGTCTGGACCTGAAGCTGTGGAGCTGCCACACTCTGAGGAAAGAACTGCTGGGGAGCGCAACCATCGACCTGCTGGACACACTGAGGACACACCACGGCAAGAGTGAGGAACCACACACACACACACACTGAGGACACACCACGGCAAGATTGAGGAACCACACACACACACACACTGAGGACACACCACGGCAAGAGTGAGGAACCACACACACACACACACACACACTGAGGACACACCACGGCAAGAGTGAGGGACCACACACACACACACACACACACACTGAGGACACACCACGGCAAGAGTGAGGAACCACACACACACACACACACACTGAGGACACACCACGGCAAGAGTGAAGAACCACACACACACACACACACACTGAGGACACACCACGGCAAGAGTGAGGAACCACACACACACACACACACTGAGGACACACCACGGCAAGAGTGAGGAACCACACACACACACACACTGAGGATGCACCAAGAGTGAGGACACACCCACTCTAAGGACACACACACATACCCTGGAGGACACAGTACTGGAGGAGTGAGGTCACACACTCTAAGGACACACACACACATACCCTGGAGGACACAGTACTGGAGGAGTGAGGTCACACACTCTAAGGACACACACACACATACCCTGGAGGACACAGTACTGGAGGAGTAAGGACACACACACAGCCCTGACTGACCTGCTAAGGCTGTGTGTGTCCTGATGCTCTGACTAACTCACACCGACTGCAACCTCTGTCAGATCATCCTGGACAGTCATGTGACACAGTCACCTGACTTAGTGGACGCTACAGGACTCACCTGGCAGATCAACTGGATCCCTTTGTCTCACAAGGGATCGTTTCATTGATTTAGTTTATTTTCTCAGTCTTTTTTTTCCTGGTAAATATAGGAAATAAGGAAGGAAGGAGACGTTCTGATATTTGTGTGAAATGGCAAAACACTTTTCTATTTAGTCTAGACTTATATTTTCAGTTTGCAGTATGCTGTCCCAAATCTGTATTTTCTTCCCCTTCTCAACTTTCTTCCCTCTCCCTCCTGTGTCCTCCCTCCCTCCCTCCTTTTCTCCCTGCAGTGGAGAATCTGCAGCTCAGTCTGGTCCTGCAGACGGAGAACAAAGGCTCGGTTGTAGCGGGAGGCGAGCTCAACGTCTGTCTGGACGGCATGGCTGTTGATCTGGGATCGCTGCCCAATGGCAGCACGGCAACAGACAGTGAGTCCCGCCTCGCAGCACTCGCATGCTCTCATATATACACACGCTAATACACACACACACACACACACACTCTTACACACACCCGTAGACACGCTTTCATACAGACACACACACTTTTACACTGTCAGACACACTTTTACATTATCACACACTCCTACGCAAGTCAATGGGGCGATACACACACAAATACACTCACACACTACTTCATACCATTTTCTGGACAAGTTTGTTTTTATACGCAAACAGAATCGCTGTACAGAGATCTCTGACCCCTTTCATTACCACTGTACTATATTCAGTATAAAATGACACCACTGCTTATTTTGTCACTTGTATGTGCGTT